>CM066583.1:18319245-18449245 GCA_033816785.1 Picus viridis
TTGGGTTGGGTTGGGTTTTTTGTCCCTTTCAGGCTATTTAGAGCTGTGACAGAGGCCCTGAACAGTCACAGCTTCCCAGATTGCTCTGGGTTGGGAGGGAGCCTCCAAGGGCAGCTTGGCCAAGCCCCTGCAGGCAGCAGGGACACCTCCAGCTCCAGCAGGCTGCCCAGGGACACAGCCAGGCTGAGCCTCGATGTCTCCAGGGACAGAGCCTCAACCCCACCCCTGGGCAGCCTGTGCCAGTGTCTCCCCAGCCTCCCTGTGCAGAACTTCCTCCTCATGGCCAACCTAACTCTGCCCTGCTCCACTTTCAAACCACTGCCCCTGGTCCTATCCCCACAGCCCCTTCTGAGCAGTCCCTCCACAGCTGCCTGCAGCTGCCCTGCAGATACTGAACTGCAGCTCTGAGGTCTCCCTGGAGCCTTCTCTTCTCCAGGCTGAACAGCCCCAGCTCTCCCAGCCTGTGCCCACAGCAGAGGTTCTCCAGCCTCTGATCATCTTTGTGCCTTCTCAGCCCTCTCCATCAGGTCCATGTCCTTCCTGTGCTGAGGGCTCCAGCCCTGCAGGTGAGGTCTCCCCAGAGCAGAGCAGAGGGGCAGATTCCCCTCTCTCCCTCTGATGACCTTGGGAGGTCCCTTTCAAACCATGCCATGACTCTGACCAAACCAAAGGGCTGGAGAAAGCCTCTTCCTTTTGTCTCTCCTTTTCTCTGTGGTGAAACAGAGCAGAGCAGCATTTCAAAGCCTGCTGCTCCCACCTTGCACCAGGAATGGACTCTTTTCCCCCTCTTTGCCTTTTTCCCCCCCTGTTTATTTTTTCACCCCCTGGACAGTGTTTCAAGGTACAAAGAGCTCTCTTCCAAGCAGCCTGAAGGAAAGGAGGGGGGAGGGAACCCTCTTTCCTATTCTCCTCCACCTGCAACATTGATTTTGTAGCCATTACCTTGCGTGAGCTGAGTGCTGATGAGGCTGCAGGAGGCAGGTAATGATGATGGATGCTTTCCAGGTGCACTTTTGGACAGCCAGGCATTGATTCTTTCCACAGGCCAGCTGGAAGGGCTCCTACCCACAGGGAGCTGCCGTGTGGCACCTACCCATCCACTGCCGTGCTGGCCTTTCACCGGAGCTCGGTGCAAGGGGAACCTCAGCTCAGGCAATTGATGCCTAATTGTCCTCTGACCTGGGAGATTCCCCCTCTTTCTGCTTTATTCTTCGTGATTTTGACACAGGAAGAGCTGTGGACACCAAGGCAGGGAGGCACAGAGGGGCTCAGCCTGGCCTTGGATGTTAGAATCCTGCAATCACAGAATCAGTAAGGTTGGAAGAGACCTCAGAGATCAGCACGTCCAAGCTGGCACCCAACACCTCCTGACTACTAAACCAGGGCTCCAAGTGCCACCTCCAATCCCATCTTGAACACCTCCTGGGATGGTGACTCCACCACCTCCCTGGGCAGCACATCCAAAGGGCCAATGACTCTTTTTGGGAAGAACTTTCATCATAGAATCAGAGAAGTGTCAGGGCTGGAAGGGACCTCAAGGCTCAGCCAGCTCCAACCCCCTGCCATGGGCAGGGACACCTCACACCACAGCAGGTTGCTCACAGCCACATCCAGCCTGGCTGCAAACACCTCCAGCCAGGAGGCTTCCACCACCTCCCTGGGCACCCTGTGCCAGGCTCTCACCACCCTCATGGGCAACAACTTCTTCCTCACAGCCAATCTGAATCTACCCATTGCTCTTTTCTTCCACCCCCAGTCCTATCCCTCCCTGACACTCTGTTGCCTGTTCATGTCAGCCCAGTGGTTGTCATTTCCAAGTGGATCCTCTCCCCAGCTCAGCACACAAAGAAGCACCAAATGCTGTCTTCTGAAGCCCCACTCCCTGCTCTGCCCCATGCTGCCCACAGTCATGGTTTGTAATTGGGTGTGAGGTCTCACCCAGCCTCTCTTGCATGTTTTTAACTGGGTGTAAGAGACTCAAGCTTGGCTGTCCTGATGTGAATCACAGTAGCACAGTGGCTGTTAGAGTGCTGCTCAGGCCACACCTTGAGTCCTGTGTCCAGTTCTGGGCTCCTCAGTTCAGGAAAGATGTTGAGCTGCTGGAAGGTGTCCAGAGAAGGGCAACAAAGCTGGGGAGGGGTCTGGAGCACAGCCCTGTGAGGAGAGGCTGAGGGAGCTGGGGTTGCTTAGCCTGGAGAAGAGGAGGCTCAGGGGAGACCTCATTGCTGTCTACAACTGCCTGAAGGGAGGTTGTAGCCAGGCGGGGGTTGGTCTCTTCTCCCAGGCAGCCAGCACCAGAACAAGAGGACACAGTCTCAAGCTGTGCCAGGGGAGGTTTAGGTTGGAGGTGAGGAAGAAATTCTTCCTGATGGAGCAGGTCCGTAGGAGGCCATGAAAATGCTCAGGGGGTTGGAGCAGCTCTGCTATGGGGACAGGCTGAGGGAGCTGCGGGGGTTCAGCCTGGAGAAGAGAAGGTTCCAGGGAGACCTAACAGCTGCCTGCCAGTACCTGAAGGAGTTACAAGGAGGCTGCAGAGAGACTGTTGGCAAAGACCTGCAGGGACTGGACCAGGGGCAATGGCTGCAAACCAGAGCAGAGCAGATTGAGATTGGATGTGAGGAACAGGTTCTGCCCCAGGAGGCTGCTGGAACACTGCAGCAGGTTGCCCAGGGAGGGGGTTGAGGCTCCATCCCTGGAGCTCTTCAAGGTGAGGCTGGAGAGGGCTCTGGGCAGCCTGATGCAGTGGAGGATGTCCCTGCTGGGTGCAGAGGGGTTGGACTGGATGAGCTTTGGAGCTCTCTTCCAGCCCAAACCCTTCTGTGGTTACCAAAAGAAGGTGATCAGGCTCCCTAGCCAGGCACAGAACAAACTGATCCAGGTTGCTGCTGTGGTGGACTTGGCAGGTGTGGGGCCAGCAATGTTTCTTGGAAGGAGCAAAGCTCACTGTCTGCAAATGTGGGCAAGCAAAAGAAAGGAGAATTCAAAGGAATGCTTTGTGAAGTGTTGATGCTGGTTCTGTCCTTCCAGTGTCAATCCAGGGTGCTGCTCTCCTAAGGGCCTGCAGGCCCTGCTGGCTGTGTGAGAGCACAGGTGGGCAGGTCAAGGGGGAGAACTCTGCCCCCTGGTCGGCTCTGCTGTACTGTGTCCAGCTCTGGCACCACCAGCACATCCCTGGAGACATTGAGGCTCAGCCTGGCTGTGTCCCTGGGCAGCCTGCTCTAGCTGGAGTGTCCCTACTGAGTGCAGGGGGTGGACAGGATGCCCTTGGAGGCTCCCTTCCAACCCAGTGCAACCCGAGCCTGACTCCTACATTCTCACCAGCCTGAAGCTTTAGCCTCACTGAAGTCTGTTGGTTGCTGCTGATTCCTAATGAACTTCCTGAACCCCTCCCAAGCTGCTCCTCACCAGAAGTGTTCTGAAAGCCATTTCCTGACTGGTTTGGTGTTTAGTTTGGCCCTCATGGCCCTGGACCAGTCACAGACTCGATCTGCTTCATCAAGCCAAGTGGCCAAGCCGCTCTCCAGCATTTTCCTCCAGTCCTGGCTGACCGGTGAGGTCCCAGATGGCTGGAAACTGGGCAGTGTGGTCCCCATCCACAAGAAGGGTTGGATGGAGGGACCCAGAAACTACAGGCCAGTCAGCCTGACCTCAGTGCCAGGGAAATGATGGAGCAGATTATCCTGGGGGCAATAACTGCACCTGCAGGATGGCCAAGGGCTCAGGCCCAGCCAGCAGGGATTCAGGAAGGGCAGGTCCTGCCTCTCCAACCTGATCTCCTTCCATGCCCAGGTGACTGCCTGGTGGCTGTGGGGCAGGCTGTGGATGTGGTCTGCCTGGACTTCACCAAGGCCTTTGACACCGTCCCCCACAGCAAACTCCTGGCCAAGCTGTCAGCCCCTGGCTTGGACAGCAGCACTCTAAGCTGGGTTAGGAACTGGCTGGAGGCTGAGCCCAGAGAGTGGTGGTGAATGGTGCCACAGCCAGCTGGCAGCCAGGCACCAGTGGTGTGCCCCAGGGATCAGTGCTGGGCCCCATCCTCTTCAATGTCTTCATTGACGATCTGGATGAGGGGATTGAGACAGACATCAGCAAATGTGCAGATGACACCAAGTTATGAGCAGATGTTGGTCAGTCAGAGGGCTGAAGGGCTCTGCAGAGGGACCTCGACCCACTGCACAGATGGGCAGAGGCCAACAGGATGGCATTCAACAAGTCCAAGTGCCAGGGGCTGCACTTTGGCCACAGCAACCCCAGGCAGAGCTACAGGCTGGGGTCAGAGTGGCTGAGAGCTGCCAAACAGAGAGGGACCTGGGGGTGCTGGTTGACAGCTGCCTGAACATGAGCCTGCAGTGTGCCCAGGTGGCCAAGAGGGCCAATGGCATCCTGGCCTGCATCAGGAAGAGTGTGGCCAGCAGGAGCAGGGAGGTCATTGTGCCCTGTGCTCAGCACTGGTTAGGCCACACCTTGAGTCCTGTGTCCAGTTCTGGGCCCCTCAGTTTAAGAAGGACATTGAGACACTTGAAGGTGTCCAGAGAAGGGCAACAAGGCTGGGGAGAGGCCTTGAGCACAGCCCTGTGAGGAGAGGCTGAGGGAGCTGGGGTTGCTTAGCCTGGAGAAGAGGAGGCTCAGGGGAGACCTCATTGCTCTCTACAACTCCCTGAAGGGAGGTTGTAGCCAGGTGGGGGTTGGCCTCTTCTCCCAGGCAACCAGCACCAGAACAAGAGGACACAGTCTCAAGCTGCACCAGGGGAAGTTTAGGCTGGAGGTGAGGAGAAAGTTCTTCCCAGAGAGAGTCGTTCACCATTGGGATGTGCTGCCCAGGGAGGTGGTGGAGTCACCGTCCCTGGAGGTGTTCAACAGGGGACTGGATGTGGCACTTGGTGCCATGGTCTAGTCATGGGGTCTGTGGTGACAGGTTGGACTCGATGATCTTCGAGGTCTCTTCCAACCTTGGTGATCCTGTGATCCTGTGATCCTGTGATCACAACGCTTTGGTGTGCGGTCTGGGGCCCCTGGGTCTTTCAGCAGTCGTTCTGGTGCCATGTGCTGAGCCTCTGCTTTCTGTCCTTAGCATCACCTTGGTGATAGAGGTGATTGATTGCTTTGCTCGCTCCTGCCCAGGGAGGGATGTGACAGCTACCATCTCTCAGGCATGCTGCACCCTGCACGGAGCCAGCCATCCATCCTAGCAGACAGAAGGTGTCTCCCTAACTGCTTTGGAGGCCCTCAGACACATGTATCCCTCCTTAGACAAATGAAGTCAATTAAAGCTCCCATTAAGATCTTCCAGCTTCCACAGATGGCTTTTCTTTCTCTCACATGATAATCATATTAAAATTGCATGCAGAGCCATTTGTACAGTTGAAGGTCAGCATTCCCTGCTCCAGATCAGCTGGGGGAGGAGGGAAGTGTCAGAGTGCTCAGCAGCCTCTGCTGCTGTCACCGCAATGCCCCCAAAGGGAGCTGCTGCAACCTGACTCGTCCCCTGCTGCAACCTCTTTGGATGGGCAGGTGACAAAACCAAAGCAGCTGCTGCAGGGCCTGGCTGGGAGTCCACTGGGAAATGGAGGCATGAGGAGAAGCTCCCCAGGAGCCAGCAGTGCCTCCTGCAGCCCTCAGGCAGCTGTGTGCTGGGCTGCAGCCAGAGCAGGGTGGGCAGCAGGGCAGCAGAGGGGATTCTGACCCTGGGCTCTGCTCTGCTCAGCCCTCACCTCCAATCCTGCCTCCAGCTCTGCTGTCCCCAGCAGAGGAACAGAGAGCTGTGGAGAGAGTCCAGCGGAGGCCACAAAGATGATCCAGGGGCTGGAGCAGCTCTGCTGTGAGCACAGGCTGAGGGAGCTGGGGGTGCTCAGCCTGGAGAGGAGAAGGCTCCAGGGGGACCTCAGAGCTGCCTGCCAGGACCTGCAGGAAGGCTGCAGAGAGACTATTCCTGAGGGTGTCTGGAGCCAGGACAAGAGGGAATGGTTTGCAGCTGAGGGTTAGACTGGAGCTGGGGAAGAAGTTCTTCAGAGTGAGGCTGGTGAGACTCTGGCACAGGCTGCCCAGGGATGCTGTGGCTGCCTCCTGCCTGGGGGTGTTCAAGGCCAGGCTGGATGAAGCCTTGAGGAACCAAATCAAGTTGAGAGGGGTCCCTGCCTGTGGCAAGGAGGTTGGAGTAGATGATCTCTGAGGCCCATGCAAGCTGAGCCATCCTAGGATTGGACTGATTGCTGAGCAAAGGCTCCTGAAGAAGGGAGCCAGGACAGGGCACCATGCCCACAGCTCCTCTGGCACTCTGCTAAGCCAACGCCTGCAGCAGCCGACAAAAGCTAATCGGAGCCTTGCAGCTCTCTGCTGCAGGGGGATCTGGGACAGGGCAGTGCTGAGAGCCCTCAGTTTCCACTTGAGGTGGTGACACCACTGACAGCACTGGAGAGCACTGCTGAAAGGTTGGAAGGGATCTCAGGGGGCAAGTTGCCAGAACGCACAACCAGCACCTCCCCCCACCGCCTCACCCCCACCGCCTCACCCCCACCGCCTCACATCCACCTCCTCACCCCCACCGCCTCACCCCCACCGCCTCACATCCACCTCCTCACCCCCACCGCCTCACCCCCACCGCCTCACATCCACCGCCTCACCCCCACCGCCTCACCCCCACCGCCTCACATCCACCTCCTCACCCCCACCGCCTCACCCCCACCGCCTCACCCCCACCGCCTCACATCCACCTCCTCACCCCCACCGCCTCACCCCCACCGCCTCACATCCACCGCCTCACCCCCACCGCCTCACCCCCACCGCCTCACCTCCACCACATCACAGCCACCACCACACACCCACCGCCTCACCCCCACCGCCTCACCCCCACCGCCTCACCCCCACCGCCTCACATCCACCTCCTCACCCCCACCGCCTCACCCCCACCGCCTCACACCCACCGCCTCACATCCACCTCACCCACCCCCATCCACCTCCTCACCCCCACCGCCACACCCACCGCCTCCCCCACCGCCTCACATCCACCTCCTCACCCCCACCGCCTCACCCCCCACCTCCTCACCCCCATCCACCGCCTCACCCCCACCGCCTCACATCCACCGCCTCACCCCCACCGCCTCACCCCCACCGCCTCACATCCACCACATCACAGCCACCACCACACACCCACCGCCTCACCCCCACCGCCTCACCCCCACCGCCTCACCCCCACCGCCTCACATCCCTCACCCCCACCGCCACACCCACCGCCTCCACCGCCTCACATCCTCACCCCCACCGCCTCACATCCACCGCCTCACCCCCACCGCCTCACCCCACCGCCTCACATCCACCGCCTCACCCCCACCGCCTCACCCCCACCGCCTCACCTCCACCACATCACAGCCACCACCACACACCCACCGCCTCACCCCCACCGCCTCACCCCCACCGCCTCACCCCCACCGCCTCACATCCACCTCCTCACCCCCACCGCCTCACCCCCACCGCCTCACCCCACCGCCTCACATCCACCTCCTCACCCCCACCCACCTCACCCCCACCGCCTCACCCCCCACCGCCTCACACCCACCGCCTCACCCCCACCGCCTCACCCCCACCGCCTCACCCCCACCGCCTCACCCACCGCCCCCCCGCCTCACCCCCACCGCCTCACCCCCACCGCCTCACCCCCACCGCCTCACATCCACCTCCTCACCCCCACCGCCTCACCCCCACCGCCTCACACCCACCGCCTCCACCCCCACCGCCTCACCCCCACCGCCTCACCCCCACCGCCTCACCCCCACCGCCTCACATCCACCGCCACCGCCTCACCCCCACCGCCTCACCCCCACCGCCTCACCTCCACCACATCACAGCCACCACCACACACCCACCGCCTCACCCCCACCGCCTCACCCCCACCGCCTCACCCCCACCGCCACATCATCCACCTCCCACCGCACCCCCACCGCCACCCCACCCCCACCACCACCTCACCCCCGCCGCACCCCCACCGCCTCACATCCACCACCTCACCCCCACCGCCTCACCCCCACCGCCTCACCCCCACCGCCTCACCCCCCACCACACACCCACCGCCTCACCCCCACCGCCTCACCCCCACCGCCCGCCTCACCCCCACCACCACACACCCACCGCACTCACCCCCACCGCCACACACCCACCGCCTCACACCCACCGCCTCACCCCCACCGCCTCACCCCCACTGCCTCACATCCACCGCCTCACCCCCACCGCCTCACCTCCACCACAGCACATCCACCACCACACACCCACCGCCTCACCCCCACCGCCTCACCCCCACCGCCTCACACCCACCGCCTCACCCCCACCGCCTCACCCCCACCGCCTCACCCCCACCGCCTCACACCCACCGCCTCACCCCCACCGCCTCACCTCCACCACATCACAGCCACCACCACACACCCACCGCCTCACCCCCACCGCCTCACCCCCACCGCCTCACCCCCACTGCCTCACATCCACCACCTCACCCCCACCGCCTCACCCCCACCGCCTCACCCCCACCGCCTCACCGCTCACCGCCTCACCTCCACCACATCACAGCCACCACCACACACCCACCGCCTCACCCCCACCGCCTCACCCCCACTGCCTCACATCCACCACCTCACCCCCACCGCCACCCCCACCGCCTCACACCCACCGCCTCACCCTCACCGCCTCACCTCCACCACATCACAGCCACCACCACACACCCACCGCCTCACCCCCACTGCCTCACATCCACCACCTCACCCCCACCGCCTCACCCCCACTGCCTCACATCCACCACCTCACCCCCACCGCCTCACCCCCACCGCCTCACCCCCACCGCCTCACCCCCACCGCCTCACCCCCACCGCCTCACATCCACCTCCTCACCCCCACCGCCTCACCCCCACCGCCTCACATCCACCTCCTCACCCCCACCGCCGCCTCACCCCCACCGCCTCACCCCCACCGCCTCACCTCCACCACATCACAGCCACCACCACACCCCACCGCCTCACCCCCACCGCCTCACACCCACCGCCTCACATCCACCGCCTCACCCCCACCGCCTCACCCCCACCGCCTCACCCCCACCGCCTCACCCCCACCGCCTCACAGCCACCGCCTCACCCCCACCGCCTCACACCCACCGCCTCACCCCCACCGCCTCACCCCCACCGCCTCACCCCCACCGCCTCACACCCACCGCCTCACATCCACCTCCTCACCCCCACCGCCTCACCCCCACCGCCTCACCCCCACCACCACACACCCACCGCCTCACCCCCACCGCCTCACCCCCACCGTCTCACATCCACCACCTCACCCCCACCGCCTCACCCCCACCGCCTCACCCCCACCGCATCACATCCACCGCCTCACCCCCACCGCCTCACCCCCACCGCCTCACCCCCACCGCCTCACCCCCACCGCCTCACATCCACCTCCTCACCCCCACCGCCTCACCCCCACCGCCTCACCCCCACCGCCTCACATCCACCGCCTCACCCCCACCGCCTCACCCCCACCGCCTCACCCCCACCGCCTCACCCCCACCGCCTCACATCCACCTCCTCACCCCCCGCCTCACCCCACCGCCTCACCCCCACCGCCTCACCCCCACCGCCACATCCACCTCCTCACCCCCACCGCCTCACCCCCACCGCCTCACCCCCACCGCCTCACCCCCACCGCCTCACACCCACCACCTCACCCCCACCGCCTCACCCCCACCGCCTCACCCCCACCGCCTCACACCCACCACCTCACCCCCACCGCCTCACCCCCACCGCCTCACCCCCACCACCTCACCTCCACCACATCACAGCCACCACCACACACCCACCGCCTCACCCCCACCACCTCACCCCCACCGCCTCACCCCCACTGCCTCACATCCACCACCTCACCCCCACCGCCTCACCCCCACCGCCTCACCTCCACCACATCACAGCCACCACCACACACCCACCGCCTCACCCCCACCACCTCACCCCCACCGCCTCACCCCCACTGCCTCACATCCACCACCTCACCCCCACCGCCTCACCCCCACCGCCTCACCTCCACCACATCACAGCCACCACCACACACCCACCGCCTCACCCCCACCGCCTCACCCCCACCGCCTCACCCCCACTGCCTCACATCCACCACCTCACCCCCACCGCCTCACCCCCACCGCCTCACACCCACCGCCTCACATCCACCTCCTCACCCCCACCGCCTCACCCCCCCACCGCCTCACCCCCACCGCCTCACCTCCACCACATCACAGCCACCACCACACACCCACCGCCTCACCCCCACCGCCTCACCCCCACCGCCTCACCTCCACCACATCACACCCACCGCCTCACACCCACCGCCTCACCCCCACCGCCTCACCTCCACCACATCACAGCCACCACCACACACCCACCGCCTCACCCCCACCGCCTCACCTCCACCACATCACACCCACCGCCTCACACCCACCGCCTCACCCCCACCGCCTCACATCCACCACATCACAGCCACCACCACACACCCACCGCCTCACCCCCACCGCCTCACCTCCACCACATCACAGCCACCACCACACACCCACCGCCTCACCCCCACCGCCTCACCCCCACCACATCACAGCCACCACCACACACCCACCGCCTCACCCCCACCGCCTCACCCCCACCGCCTCACACCCACCGCCACACCCCCACCGCCTCACCCCCACCGCCTCACATCCACCACATCACAGCCACCACCACACACCCACCGCCTCACCCCCACCGCCTCACCTCCACCACATCACAGCCACCACCACACACCCACCGCCTCACCCCCACCGCCTCACCCCCACCGCCTCACACCCACCGCCTCACCCCCACCGCCTCACCCCCACCGCCTCACATCCACCGCCTCACCCCCACCGCCTCACCCCCACCGCCTCACCCCCACCGCCTCACATCCACCGCCTCACCCCCACCGCCTCACCCCCACCGCCTCACACCCACCGCCTCACCCCCACCGCCTCACCCCCAACGCCACATCCACCGCCTCACATCCACCGCCTCACCCCACCGCCTCACACCCACCGCCTCACACCCACCGCCACAGCCACCGCCACCCCCACCGCCTCACACCCACCGCCTCACACCCACCACATCACAGCCACCACCACACCCCCACCGCCTCACCCCCACCGCCTCACCCCCACTGCCTCACATCCACCGCCTCACCCCCACCGCCTCACCCCCACCGCCTCACATCCACCGCCTCACCCCCACCGCCTCACCCCCACCGCCTCACCCCCACCGCCTCACCCCCACCGCCTCACATCCACCGCCTCACCCCCACCTCCTCACCCCCACCGCCTCACATCCACCTCCTCACCCCCACCGCCTCACCCCCACCGCCTCACCCCCACCACCACACACCCACCGCCTCACCCCCACCGCCTCACCCCCACCGTCTCACATCCACCACCTCACCCCCACCGCCTCACCCCCACCGCCTCACCCCCACCGCATCACATCCACCGCCTCACCCCCACCCCCACCGCCTCACCCCCCACCGCCGCCCCCACCGCCCACCCACCTCACCCCCACCGCCTCACCCCACCGCCTCATCCACCCACCCCCACCGCCTCACCCCCACCGCCTCACATCCACCTCCTCACCCCCACCGCCTCACCCCCACCGCCTCACCCCCACCGCCTCACATCCACCGCCTCACCCCCACCGCCTCACCCCCACCGCCTCACCCCCACCGCCTCACCCCCACCGCCTCACATCCACCTCCTCACCCCCACCGCCTCACCCCCACCGCCTCCTCCCCCACCGCCACACATCCACCGCCTCACCCCCACCGCCTCACCCCCACCGCCTCACCCCCACCGCCTCACCCCCACCGCCTCACCCCCACCGCCTCACCCCCACCGCCTCACATCCACCTCCTCACCCCCACCGCCTCACCCCCACCGCCTCACCCCCACCGCCTCACCCCCACCGCCTCACACCCACCACCTCACCCCCACCGCCTCACCCCCACCGCCTCACCCCCACCGCCTCACACCCACCACCTCACCCCCACCGCCTCACCCCCACCGCCTCACCCCCACCGCCTCACCTCCACCACATCACAGCCACCACCACACACCCACCGCCTCACCCCCACCACCTCACCCCCACCGCCTCACCCCCACTGCCTCACATCCACCACCTCACCCCCACCGCCTCACCCCCACCGCCTCACCTCCACCACATCACAGCCACCACCACACACCCACCGCCTCACCCCCACCGCCTCACCCCCACCGCCTCACCCCCACTGCCTCACATCCACCACCTCACCCCCACCGCCTCACCCCCACCGCCTCACCCCCACCGCCTCACATCCACCTCCTCACCCCCACCGCCTCACCCCCACCGCCTCACCCCCACCGCCTCACCTCCACCACATCACACCCACCGCCTCACACCCACCGCCTCACCCCCACCGCCTCACCTCCACCACATCACAGCCACCACCACACACCCACCGCCTCACACCCACCGCCTCACCCCCACCACCACACATCCACCACCACACAGCCACCCCCACCACACCACCCACCGCCACCACCCCCACCGCCTCACCTCCACCACATCACAGCCACCACCACACACCCACCGCCTCACCCCCACCGCCTCACCTCCACCACATCACAGCCACCACCACACACCCACCGCCTCACCCCCACCGCCTCACCCACCGCCTCACACCCACCGCCTCACCCCCACCGCCTCACCCCCACCGCCTCACATCCACCGCCTCACCCCCACCGCCTCCCCCCCCACCCCCGCCTCACATCCCACCGCCTCACATCCACCGCCTCACCCCCACCGCCTCACCCCCACCGCCTCACCCCCACCGCCTCACCCCCACCGCCTCACCCCCACCGCCTCACATCCACCGCCTCACACCCACCGCCTCACCCCCACCGCCTCACCCCCACCGCCTCACCCCCACCGCCTCACCCCCACCGCCTCACACCCACCGCCTCACCCCCACCGCCTCACATCCCACCGCCTCACACCCACCGCCTCACACCCACCGCCTCACCCCCACCGCCTCACCCCCACCGCCTCACCCCCACCGCCTCACCCCCACCGCCTCACATCCACCGCCTCACCCCCACCGCCTCACACCCACCGCCTCACACCCCCACCCCCACCGCCTCACATCCACCGCCTCACCCCCACCGCCTCACCCCCACCGCCTCACACCCACCGCCTCACATCCACCGCCTCACACCCACCGCCTCACCCCCACCGCCTCACCCCCACCGCCTCACCCCCACCGCCTCACACCCACCGCCTCACACCCACCGCCTCACCCCCACCGCCTCACATCCACCGCCCGCCTCACACCCACCGCCTCACCCCCACCGCCTCACATCCACCGCCTCACCCCCACCGCCTCACACCCACCGCCTCCACCGCCCACCGCCTCACCCCCACCGCCTCACCCCCACCGCCTCACACCCACCGCCTCACCCCCACCGCCTCACCCCCACCGCCTCACCCACCGCCACCGCCCGCACACCCACCGCCTCACCCCCACCGCCTCACACACCCACCACCTCACACCCACCGCCTCACCCCCACCGCCTCACACCCACCACCGCCTCACACCCACCGCCTCACATCCACCGCCTCACACCCACCGCCTCACCCCCACCGCCTCACATCCACCGCCTCACCCCCACCGCCTCCCACCACCCACCGCCGCCTCACATCCACCGCCTCACCGCCACCCCACCTCACCCCCACCGCCTCACCCCCACCGCCTCACATCCACCGCCTCACCCCCCACCGCCTCACCCACCGCCTCACACCCACCGCCTCACCCCCACCGCCTCACCCCCACCACATCACATCCACCGCCTCACCCCCACCGCCTCACCCCCACCGCCTCACACCCACCGCCTCACCCCCACCGCCTCACCCCCACCACCGCCTCCCCCCCACCGCCTCACCCCCACCGCCTCACATCCACCGCCTCACCCCCACCGCCTCACCCCCACCGCCTCACACCCACCACCTCACCCCCACCACCTCACCTCCACCACCTCACATCAACCACATCACAGCCACCACCACACACCCACCGCCTCACCCCCACCACCTCACCCCCACCACCACCACCTCACCCCCACCGCCTCACAGCCTCCTCAGACAGTGTGGAACTCTGCCTTAATGGGCTGAGTGCTCTCTCTTCTGGAGGCTCCAGAGGGAGCTTTATGTATAGAACCAGAGAATTGTCAGGCTGGAAGGGTCCTTAAGGATCATGCAGCTCCAACCCCCATGCCATGGGCAGGGACACCTCTCACTACTCCAAGTCTGGCACACTCCAAGTGTCACGCCCAGTCCCCTCTAGAACACCTCCAGGGATGTGGACTCTACCACCTCCCTGGGCAGCACATCCCAAGGGCCAATTACACTTTCTGGCAAGAACATTCATCATAGACTCACAGAACTGTCAGGCTGGAAAGGACCTCAAGGCTCAGACAGTCCCAAGTCCCCTGCCTTGGCAGGGACACCTCACACCACAGCAGGTTGCTCACAGCCACATCCAGCCTGGCTGCAAACACCTCCAGGCAGGAGGCTTCCACCACCTCCCTGGGCAGCCTGTGCCAGGCTCTCACCACCCTCATGGGCAACAACTTCTTCCTCACATCCAATCTCTATCTCCCCACTTCTAGTTCTGGTCCTTCCCCCCCCAGTCCTATCCCTCCCTGACACCCTCCAAAGTCCCTCCCCAGCTTGCTTGCAGCCCCCTGCAGATCCTGGAAGGCCACAATGAGGTCTCCTGGGAGCCTTCTCCTCTCCAGCCTGCACAACCCCAACTCCCTCAGGCTGTCCTCACAGCAGAGCAGCTCCAGCCCTCTGCTCCTCCTCGTGGCCCTGCTCTGGACACCTTCCAGCCCCTCCAGATCCTTCCTGGCACAGGGGCTCCAGAACTTCACACAGCCCTGGGACTTGTTTCTAATTGCCAGCTTAAACCTCTCAGTGCCAGGTTTTACTCCCTCTTCCCTTTTTATCACCGGTTTTCTCCTGCTTCAGAGTTCCTTTGCTCTATGTATATAAACCAAGAGGAACCCAGTGCTGGGCAGGGCAAGCCTCACCTCAGGAGAAAGCTTCTCCATGCACATCTTGATCTCAGGACAGGTTTCTTTCACTCCTTATTTTTTCCCTTCTTTGGTGCAATGAGATGAGGAGAAAGTTCTTCAGAGACAGAGCTGTTGGCCATTGGGATGTGCTGCCCAGGGAGGTGGTGGAGTCCCCATCCCTGGAGGTGTTCAAGAGGGGATTGGATGTGGCACTTGGTGCCATGGTTTAGTAGTCAGGAGGTCTTGGGTAGCAGGTTGGATTGATGATCTTTGAGGTCTTTTCCAACCGTGGTGATTCTGTGATTCTATGACTTTGCTGTATTCTTACCTCCTGCTGCCTGCTCTGAGCTAGGAGAGGAGAACAGAGCTCTTCTCCAAGATCTCAGGGGAGGGCACAGCTCAGCTCACTTCACAGAATCACACAATGGGCTGGTTCAGAAGGGAGCTCTAAAGCACATCCAGACCAACCCCTCTGCACCCAGCAGGGACATCCTCCACTGCATCAGGCTGCCCAGAGCCCTCTCCAGCCTCACCTGGAATAGCTCCAGGGATGGAGCCTCAACCCCCTCCCTGGGCAACCTGTTGCAGTGTTCCAGCAGCCTCCTGGGGCAGAACTTGTTCCTCACATCCAATCTCAATCTGCTCTGCTCTGGTTTGAAGCCATTCCCCCTGGTCCTGTCCCTGCAGGCCTTTGCACACAGTCTCTCTGCAGCCTTCTTGTAGCCTCTGGAGGTTAAGAGGAAGTTCTACACAGAGAGAGTGATTGCCCATTGGAATGTGCTGCCCAGGGAGGTGGTGGAGTCACCAATCCTGGAGGTGTTCAGGAGAAGACTGGATGGGGTGCTTGGTGCCATGGGTTAGTTGGGTAGGTGGTGTTGGATGATAGGTTGGGCATGATGATCTTGAAGATCTCTTCCAACCTGGTCTATTCTATTCTATTCTATTCTATTCTATTCTATTCTATTCTATTCTATTCTATTCCATTCCATTCCATTCCAGTCTAGTCTAGTCTAGTCTAGTCTATTCTAGTCTAGTCTAGTCTAGTCTTGTCTAGTCTAGTCAAGTCTAATCTATTCCATTCTGTTCTACTCTATTCAGGTACTGGGAGACCACTATTTGGTCTCCCTGGAGCCTCCTCCTCTCCAGGCTGCACACCCCCAGCCCCCTCAGCCTGTCCCCACAGCAGAGCTGCTCCAACCCCCTGGGCATTTTCGTGGCCTGTTCTGGACCCTGTCCATCAGCTCCAGGTCCTTGTGCTGAGGGCTGCAGAGCTGGGCACAGCACTGCAGGTGAGTGTGATGCCTCAACTGGAGGGAGAGAGCAGTTGCTGAGGGGCTCCCCGAGAGCCTTCAGAAGGCCTCTGTGCTCCTGCCCAGTCAGTGCCTGGTGCATAAAGCACTCCCTTCAACAGGAAAGCCAGCGCAGGACTCTGCGCAGAGCCTGCCGGCAGCGCTGTGCAGCTCCCCGTGGCTGCTCTGGCACAGCACAGCGGCTCCCGAGCGGCTGCCCCAGCACCAGCTCCCCAGCCTCGCTCTCTCCAGTTACAAGCAAGGCAGAGGAGTGCTGCACCCCTGGTGAGCCCTGCAGAGCTCTGCCTTGCTGAGCCGCCCAGGTGCCAAGCGCGATGCTGCCTGCCGGGGCTGCTGCGGTTTATTCTGAGCAGGGAGCTCTCCTCCCCTCTGCTCTGCCCTGGAGTCTGGTGTCCAGTTCTGGGCCCCTCTGTCCGAGAAGGACCTCAGGGAACTGCTTAAGAGAGTCCAGCACAGAGCCACAAAGATGATTCAGGGAGTGGAACAACTCCCTTATGAGGGAGAGCTGAGGGAGCTGGGGGGCTTTAGCTTGAAGAGGAGGAGCCTGAGGGGTGACCTCATTCATGTTGCTAAAGATGGCAACTGGGGAACTCCAGGCCAGTCAGTCTCACCTCTGTGCCCGGAAAGATCATGGAGCAGATCCTCCTGGAGGCACTAATGACTCAGAAGAACAGTGAAGAGGTGATTGGGAACAGTCAGCATGGCTTTGCCAAGGGCAAATCCTGCCTGACACACCTGGTGGCCTTCTATGAGCAGGTGACAGCATTAATAGCTGAGGGGAGAGCAACTGATGTCGTTTCCCTGGCCCTGAGCAAAGCCTTCGGCACTGTCCCGCACCACCTCCTGGGCTCCAGGCTGGTGACACATGGGTCTGATGGGTGACCACTAGATGGATACAGAACTGGCTTGATGGCTGCACCCAGAGAGTGGCTGTCAATGGGTCCATGTCCCAGGGGAGGCCAGGGACAAGCAGAGGCCCTCAGGGATCAGCCCTGGGACCAGGCTTGTTCAACATCTCTGTGGGTGCCATGGACAGTGGCAGTGAGTGCAGCCTCAGCAAGGTTGTGATGACACCAAGCTGTGTGGTGCAGCAGACAGCTGGAGGGAAGGGATCCATCCAGAGGGAGCTGGACAGGCTGGAGAGGTGGGCACAAGCCAACCTCAGGAGCTTCAACAAGACCAAGGGCAGGGTCCTGCAGCTGGGCGGAGGCAATCCCAGGCACAAATGCAGGCTGGGCAGGGACTGGCTGGAGAGCAGCCCTGAGGAGAGAGACTTGGGGGTGCTGGGGGAGGAGAAGCTCAACAGGAGCTCTCAGTGTGCACTTGCAGCCCGGAAAGCCAATCAGAGCCTGGGCTGCAGCAGGAGAAGTGTGGCCAGCAGGGCAAGGGGGGGATTCTCCCCCTCTGCTCAGCCCTGCTGAGACCCCACCTGGAGTACTGCCTCCAGCTCTGGAGCCCCTATTACAGGAGGGATGTGGAGGTGCTGGAAGGTGTCCAGAGCAGGGCCAGGAGGAGGAGCAGAGGGCTGGAGCACCTCTCCTGTGAGGACAGACTGAAGGAGTTGGGGCTGTTCAGGCTGGAGAAGAGAAGGCTCCCAGGTGACCTCATTGTGGCCTTCCAGGATCTGAAGGGGGCTCCAAGAAGGCTGGGGAGGGACTGCTCAGGCTCTCAGGGAGTGATAGGACTAGGGGGAATGGAATGAAGCTGGAGGTGGGGAGATTGAGGCTGGAGGGGAGGAGGAAGTTCTTCCCCATGAGAGAGGTGAAGCCCTGGAATGGGTTGTGCAGGGAGGTGGTTGAGGCCCCATCCCTGGAGGTGTTTAAGGCCAGGTGGTTGAGGCTGTGGCCAGGCTGATCTAGTGTGGGGTGTCCCTGCCCATGGCAGGGGGGTTGGAACTAGCTGATCCTTGTGGTCCCTTCCAACCCTGACTGATTCTATGATGCTATGATTCTATGTGAAGGGCAAATACTTAGAGGATGGAGCCAGGCTCTACTCAGTGCTGCCCAGGATAGGCAATGGGTGCAAGGTGCAGCACAGGGAGCTCTGCCTAAGCATAAGGAAAGGCTTGTTCCCTGGGAGGGTGACAGAGCCCTGGAGCAGGCTGCCCAGGGGGGTGTGGAGTCTCCCTCTCTGCAGATATTCCAACCCCACCTGGCTGTGTTGCTGTGTGCCCTGCCCTGGATGCCCTGCTCTGGCAGGGGTTGGCCTGGGTGAGCTCTGGAGGTCCCTCGCAGCCCCTAATGTTCTGTGGTTCAGTGAGAGGTAGCTGGGTGAGACAGCAGCACAGAGGAGGCTTCCACAGCCCCGGAGTTGCCCAACCGCTCTGCAAAGTGCAGCCTGGGAGGCTGCAGCCTGCTTTGCAGTGCCAGGGTGAGAGTCACCTCAGCACAAGCAAGGAGGCCATGCAGGGAGCGCTCCCAGCACTGCCCCCAGGCTGCCCCCAGCCACACAGCCTTCCTGACCCCCCCAGGGAGTCACCTAACTGAAGCCACCCTGACACCGAGCAGCAGCTGCTCTCTGGGGTAACCACCTCAAGCTGCTCCCTTGTGCCTGGGGCTGGCGACCCCTGAGTGGGCTGTGGCTCCTTGCCAAGCTCAGGAGTGTGGAATCACAGCATCACAGAAGCACTCAGGTAGGAGAAGAGCCTCAGGATCACCAAGTCCAACCCAGAGCCCTGCTCTGCAAGGCTCACCCTAAACCCCAAGCACCACAGCCAAACCACCTTGAAACACATCCAGGCTTGGGGACTCCACCACCTCCCTGGGCAGCACATTCCAGTCCCTGACCACTCCTGCCATGAAAAACTGTTTCCTACTCTCCAGTCTAACCCTGCCCAGCTGCAGCCTGAGGCCATTGCCTCTTGTTCTGTCACTCATCACCTGTGAGCAGAGACCAGCACCAACCTCTCCACAACCTCCTCTCAGGAGCTGCAGAGAGCAGTGAGGTCTCCCCTCAGCCTCCTCTGTTTCACACTAACCATCCCCAGCTCCTTCAGTCTCTCCTCATCAGATTCATTCCCCAGGCCCTTCCCAGCTTCCTTGCCCTCCTCTGCCCTGGCTCCAGCACCTCCACAGCTCTCTTGGATTGAGGGGCCCAGAACTGAAGCCAGCACTCCAGGTGTGGCCTCCCCAGAGCTGAGTCCCAGGGCACAATCCCCTCCCTGCTGCTGCTGGACACAGCATTGCTGAGCCCAGCCAGGAGGCCTTTGGCTCTGTTGGCCCCCTGGGCACACTGCTGGCTCCTGTTCAGCTGCTTGTCCATCAGCACCCCCAGGTCCCTTTCTGCCAGCAGCTTTGCAGCCACACTGCCCCAAGCCTGCAGCACTGCTTGGGGGTGTTGTGCCCCAAGTGCAGGCCCTGGCACTTGGCCTGGCTGAAGCTCCTCCTGGTGACATTGGCCATGGATCCAAATCAGAGCTTCACAGAATGGATTGGGTTGGAAGGGACAATAAGGTCATCCCAGGCACTCCCTTCCCCCAGCAGTCAGCAGGGACAGCTGCAACTAGGGCAGGCTGCTCAGAGTCCCAGACAGCCTGACCTGGAATATCTCCAGGGATGGGGCATCTGCCACCTCTCTGGGCAACCTGGGCCAGGCTCTCACCACCCTCAGTGCAAAGAATTCCTTCCTTGTGTGCAGCCTGAATCTCTCCTCTTTTACTTTAAGCCATCACCCCTTGCCCAGGCACAGCAGGCCCTGCTCCAGAGTCTGTCCCCAGCTCTCTGACAGGCCACCAGAAGGTCTCCCTGCAGCCTTCTCTTCTCCAGGCAGAAGGAGTCTAACATGTATGAGAGGAGGATGAGACATGTTTAGATCTCTCCTCAGTGTGAAGAGGTCACAGCTGAGGTGTGCATGAGGCAGGACCCCAGAGAGCTGAGAGCAGATGCTTTGCCTGGACACCTGGAAGTCAAGGCTGCCCAGGGAGGGGCTTGAGGCTCCATCCCTGGAGCTCTTCAAGGTGAGGCTGGAGAGGAGGGAGGAGTGGAGGATGTCCCTGCTGAGTGCAGAGGGGTTGGGCTGCAGGAGCTTTGGAGCTCCCTTCCAACCCAAACCATTCTGTGGTTCTGTGAACCAAACTGTAAGTCCAGCACCAGACCTCAGTGCAGCACAGAGGTTTGGAGACAGCCATTCCCCTGCACCCCACCAGCACCAGCAGGACCTCACCTCCACCAGCATGGCCAAGGCTTGCCCACAGCGAGCCAGGCCAGGGTGCAGCAGTGAGGGGCCAAGCCCAATTCCCATAATAGTTCCTGCTTTCAGAACAACCCTTGTTATCAGTCCAAGCTGGGGGTGAGGAGACTGAGAGCAGCCCTGCAGAGAAGGCCTTGGGGGTTCTGGGGGGGAGAAGCAGGACAGGAGCACTGGCAGCACAGGAGGCCAAGGGCAGCCTGGGCTGCACCCAAAGCAGTGTGGCCAGAGCTGGAGAGAGGATTCTGCCCCTCTGTTCTGCTCTGGGGAGACCTCACCTGCAGTGCTGGGGCCAGACAAGGAGCCCCCAACACATGAAGGTTGTGGACCTCATGGAGAGGGTCCAGAGGAGGCCACAGAGCTGATCAGAGGCTGGAGACCCTCCCCTGTGGGCACAGGCTGGGAGAGTTGGGGCTGTTCAGCCTGGAGGAGAGAAGGCTCCAGGGAGACCTCAGAGCTGCAGCTCAATATCTGTAGGGCAGCTGCAGGCAGGCTGGGGAGGGACTGCTCAGAAGGGGCTGTGGGGATAGGACCAGGGGCAGTGGTTTGAAGCTGGAGCAGGGCAGAGTTAGGTTGGCCATGAGGAGGAAGTTCTGCACAGGGAGGCTGGGGAGACACTGGCACAGGCTGCCCAGGGGTGGGGTTGAGGCTCTGTCCCTGGAGACAGTGAGGCTCAGCCTGGCTGTGTCCCTGGGCAGCCTGCTGGAGCTGGAGGTGTCCCTGCTGCCTGCAGGGGCTTGGCCAAGCTGCCCTTGGGGGTCCCTCCCACCCGGATGCAGTCTGCAGCTGCGGCTCTGCTCCGCCCCAGGCCGCTCCAGGAGCAGGCTGCGGGAGCCGCCGGCAGCGTTTCCCCGGTCGCACACTGCCCTCTGCTGGCCGCCCGTGGCAGTGCGGCGGGGCCCTGGCGCTGCTCCTGGCGTTCGGCTCGGTGGCAGTGAGGTATTAATTCCGTCTGCCTGAAGGTCGTGCTGGCTTGTCTCTTCCTGATTCCTGGATTTATTCTAAAGGCCTCTTTGGGGCCTGTCTGAGCTTGGAGATTTATTTATTTTGGTTTTATTCACCTGCACTGAGCCAGGAGTTGTTCTGCACAGAAGGTAAGGCAGCAGAGCTCTACCAGGAGGCTAATGGAGCCCCAGGCAGCAGGGCTTGTAAACCAAGAAATATAGCACAAATCCAGGCTGCAGGAGAAGGCCTTGGGGGTGTCAGCTGGTGACAAACTCCCCAGGAGCCAGCACTGGTCCCTGGCAGCCCAGAGCCAGCTGAGTGCTGAGCTGCAGCCAGAGCAGGGAGAGCAGCAGCACAGGGAGGGGATTCTGCCCCTCTGCTCTGCTCAGAGCCCACCTGCAGCACTGCCTCCAGCTCTGGGGCCCCAGCACAAGAAGGACCTGGAGCTGCTGGAGAGGAGCCAGAGGAGGCCATGAAGATGAGCAGAGGCTGCAGAACCTCCCCTGTGGGGCCAGGCTGGGAGAGTTGGGGCTGTTCAGCCTGGAGAAGGCTCCAGGGAGACCTCAGAGCAGCCTTCCAGTACCTGAAGGGCTGCAGGAGAGCTGGGGAGGGACTCTGGACCAGGGCTGGGAGTGCCAGGCTGAGGAACAAAGGCTTTGAGCTGGGAGAGGGGAGACTGAGACTGCAGATGAGGAAGAAATTGTTGGCAGTGAGGGAGGTGAGACTCTGGCACAGGCTGCCCGGGGAGGCTGTGGCTGCCTCCTGCCTGGAGGTGTTCAGGACCAGGCTGGATGAGGCCCTGAGCAGCCTGTGCTGGTGGGAGGTGTCCCTGCCCATGGCAGGGGGTTGGATCTCTGTGAGCTTCGAGGTTGCTTCCAAGCCAAACCATTTTACTTATCTCTGAGTGAGGCTTTGCTGGCTCAGGGTCATGGTCACAAAACAAAAGCAGCTGAACTGCTCCTTGGGTGATCCTGCCCGGAGAAGCCTGGGAGTCACTGCCTGCTGAATCTCCTGACCTGCTTGCAGTCAACTTTCATTCTGTCCAACTCCTCTAACCCCATTCCTGCAGAGCAGCCCAAGGCCCTGTGTGCAGAACAGGCCTCTGTGTATTGTGTGAGCAGAAAGCACAAAGTCTCTGCTGAAGCAAGTCCCCTGTTATGTACTGCTGGGGGAACTGACAGCTTCTGCCTGGGACAGCAATGTGCCCTGGGGGCCAAGAAGGCCAAGGGGGTCCTGGGGGGCATTCAGAGGAGCGTGTCCAGCAGAGCCAGGGAGGTTCTCCTCCCCCTCTGCTCTGCCCTGCTGAGGCCTCCCCTGAAATATTGCATCCAGCTCTGGGCTCCCCAGCTCAAGAGGGACAGGGATCTGCTGCAGAGAGTCCAAGGGAGGGCTGCAAGGATGCTGAAGGGACTGCAGCAGTGCCTGGGGAGGAGAGGCTGAGAGCCCTGGGGCTGTTGAGTCTGGAGAGGAGAAGGCTGAGAGGGATCTGATCAATGTCTATCAATAGCTGAGGGCTGGGGGTCAGGAGGGAGGGGACAGGGACAGGCTCTGCTCAGTTGCACCCTGGGATAGGCCAAGGGGCAATGGATGGAAACTGCAGCACAGGAGGCTCCAGCTCAACATGAGGAGGAACTTCTTGGCTGTGAGGGTGCCAGAGGCCTGGAGCAGGCTGCCCAGAGAGGTTGTGGAGTCTCCTTGTGTGGAGCCTTTGCAGCCCTGTCTGGATGTGTTCCTGTGTGCCCTGTGCTGGATTCTCTGCTCCTGCTCTGGCAGGGGGTGCACTGGCAGATCTCCAGAGCTCCCTTCCAACCCCTAACACCCTGTGAGCCTGTGGACAGGGCTGGGGAGGAGCAGCTGAGGGAGCTGGAGGTGTTCAGTGTGGAGAAGAGGAGGCTGAAGGAGACCTCATTGCTCTCTACAGCTCCCTGAAAGGAGGTTGGGCACAGGGGGATTGGTCTCTTCTGCCTAGTGAGAAGTGGCAGCACCAGGGGAAACAGCCTCAGGTGTGGTTGTGGTTCTGTGAGCCTGTGGCTCAGCACAGTGTTGCTGGGTTGGTGAGGCTTGGTGTGGTGCAAGGGCAGGGAGTTTGCAAGCTGAGGTGTAACTGGTGACACTGTCACTGCTTTGTGTCTCTCCCTTCCTCTTACACAACAGAAGTGCTCGATGGCTGTACCAGAGCAGGCCAAAGCATTTCCTTTCCGCAGGCAGCAGGTCAAACACAATGTCCTGATCAGAAGCCAGGAGCAGCAGAAGCAGGAGGAGGGTTCTCAGGTTGGTCTGAGCTCTCAGCCTTCACCAGAGGCACCTGAGTTGCTCTGAGGAGCAGCAGCAGCATGTAGAGGAGACAGAACCTAACTTACAAACAAGGCTAAGGGCTTCCCCAGACCATCCTGGCTGTCTGCTGGGGAGGGCCTGGATCACCCAAAACCTTCCTGATGTGATGCCAAAGGCTTGTGCTCACAAATGTAGTGGAGATCAGGGCTTAGATGCTAGGAACATGAAGTGAGGAAGGATCATAGAATGCTAGGGGTTGGGAGGAACCTCCAGAGCTCATCCAACCCCTCCAGAGCAGGGCACCCAGGGCAGGGCACACAGAACACATCCAGGGGGGGGCTGGAAAGGCTCCAGAGCAGGAGACTCCACAACCTCTCTGGGCAGCCTGCTCCAGGCTCCAGCAGCCTCACAGTTCTCTCGTGATCCATGGCCCACAGGAGATGTTTGCATGGCCAGCATCAGCTGCAAAGGCTTAGGAAAAGGCCTCCAGCCAAGCAGGACACGGTGCAGGGGGTGGGGGGAGGCTGTCCGGAGGTGCTCGGACTCTGTGCCTCTGTGGGTGTGCCCAGGGGCTCCCCAGCAGAGCCTCACACTGCTGTTTCCCTTCCCTCATTGGCCTGCACCTGAGCAAAGCCTTCAATACTGTCCTGCAGCACATCCTGGCCCCAGGCTGGTGCAGGTGGGTCCCATGGAAGGACCATTCAGTGGTGTGGTGGGTTAACACCCTTTTTTGAAAAACAAAAGAACAAAGCAGGGTGGAGGGCTTGCAGGTACTTTTCACTCCCTGCAGAGCATTTCTCGCCTGGGAGGCTGAGTCTGTTCCACTCCCCCTCCCTGCCTAGCTAGGGTATAAAAGCAGGACATTGTAGCTGTTGGGACAGCTTCTTGGCTCCTGCCTCTGCTGTATGAGAGCTACTGCAGCTGCCCTCCTGCTCCTCTGCCACGTGGTCGGCCCTGATTCCTCTCTCTGCTGCCTCCACGCTTCTCCAGGAAGGCTGGTTTTGTATTACTCTCTTGTTTTTTGTCCCCCTCCCATCCATTATTGTTCCTTGCCCTTGTGAACATTTCTTCTGTTATTGTTATATACATATATATTGCTTAAAGACAACTCTTTACCTCTCTACTTCCAAGCCAAGTCCAAATTATTGTTTGGTAAATTTGCTCCTTCCTTTTCTCCCCTCTCTGTTGGGAGGAAGGAGAGGGGGAGGGGAAGTGGGGGGAGGAGATTCTCAGCCTTGCCCCATCTGAGCTCCTAACTTCCAGTTAAGGCTCAAACCACCACAATTTTTGGCGCCTCCAACGTGGGGCTTGGGAATTAATCTTGCATTGGAAAAGCAATACTTTTTCCAAAAAAGGGACTGGAAGTAGAGATGGCAATTTTGAAGAACCTGATGGTCCAAGCCTTTGCGTGGGTGTTTGGCTGGATCTTTTGGACCCACATCTACAAATTAATAACTTACCATGTGGTGTGGTTAATGATAGAGATGCTGATCAAATGGATGAAAACTTCACCAATGAAGCTGGGCATATATCTCCTGAATTCATTGAATTTCACTGTCAGTGGTAACTTTGCTAACACAGGAAAGTTTCCTGAAGCAGGCTATGAAACCAATGGTGTAGATAAAAGTGCCTGTGATGGAAAATTGCTGTACATTGCAATATGCTCCATATGCTTGAATGTAATCCTTATAGGGGCGTTTGCTGTGACCGTGTTGGGTGGGGGACGAGCTAACCCATTAAGAGCTGTTTGGAGGGTGATAACATACTCCTTTGCACTCTTTAACGACTGGGGGCATGTCTGCTGTGGGCATTGTAAGCACTCTGTAAACACAAAGAGAGAGGGGTCGGATTGTAATGAGTGTGCCACATCTCAGCCTGAGCCCCAGGCACAAGGGTTTGCCCCCCCACCAGCAGTTCCACAGTTAACCCCTGATGCTCCTGCCAACACAGTCTCTCTAGCACCGGTCACCACACGCAGGAAAAGAAGTCAAAAATCATCACCAAGCACAGATGGTGAGGAAGGAACCTCAGCAGACCCCAGCACTTCACAGAACCCATCGGTGGATGAAGATGAGTCAGACCAGGAAATAACTGTTACATCGTTACCCAGAAAGGAACTAAGGCAAACTCGTCTGGATTATGCAAGGAAAGAGGGTGAGCCAATACTGAGCTGGGCCCTGAGATGCTGGGACGAGGGGGTGGACACAGTGGACCTGGATAAGAGGGAAGCGAAGCTCTTAGGCTCCCTGACTCGTGATGCTGGTCTGGACAAAGAGTTAGCCAAACTCGATGGAACACACACTCTCTGGGCCCGGATCCTCAATGCCATCAAGAGCCGGTACCACTCAAGAGATGACCTGCCCTGGGCCCCAGTTAGATGGACAACAATGGAACAGGGCATTCGCTACCTGAGACAGATGGCTGTGCTGGAAATAATTTATGGGGATGGCCAGCTCCCCTCGGACCCAGATGAGGTGCCCATGAGACGGCCCTCCCTAAAGAAACTCACCCAGGGTGCCCCTCAGAAATACGCTCACACACTAGGAGGGATACTCCTGACTGGACAGGATGGAAGTGCTAACACTGTCTGTGAGTTTGCCAATGATTTAAGGGAATATGAGGACAGCGTAAATCAGAAACCCCTGATCTCAGCCATAGAAACTGTGGCTAAAGACATTGTCAAAGAGATCAAGACCTCCATGTCTGAACTGAAAAGGGGGAGCGACGCCTCCTTTTCCCCTTCCCCATCAGAATGGGTCCATGTTTCAGCGATCAGGAACAAGCGACTTTCCCCTGGGAGATCACCCCAAGCCAATCAGGGGATGTCAAGGGGGTCTCTGTGGAGGTTCCTCTGTGACCACGGAGAGGACATGGACACCTGGCATCGCCAACCCACCTCTGCCCTCTGGAACAGAGTGCGGGAACTGCAAGGTGGGCACCACGGGGATAACTCATCCAGAAGAAGGGCTGCCCCAGTTTCCCGGAGTGGTCCCTCTCGCTCAAGAGACCCTTCCCCTAGGAACACAGGACCCTGTGACAAGTGTGGGCATCGCCGCCAGCATTAGAGGTGCCCTACCTCCAGCCAGGTGGAGGCCAGGGACAACAGAGTGCACTGGGATGTGTATGTAAAATGGCCTGGCACTTCAGAAGCCCAGAAGTACCGAGCTCTGGTGGACACAGGGGCCCAATGCACCCTGATGCCATCGAGGTACAAAGGGGCTGAGCCCATAAGCATTCAGGGAGTCACAGGGGGCTCACAAGACCTGACTGTACTGCAAGCTGAGATAAGCCTGACCGGGAATGAATGGGGCAAGCACGACATAGTGACTGGTCCAGATGCACCTTGCATTCTTGGCATTGACTTTCTGCGGGAGGGATGCTTCAAGGACCCTAAGGGGCACAAGTGGGCGTTTGGGGTGGCAGCTGTGGAGACTGCAGGCAAAGAACAGCTGTCCACCAAGCCTGAGCTGTCAGATGACCCCTCCGCAGTGGGCAGCCATAAGGTGCAGGATTTGAAGTTACCTATTGCCTCTCGCATAGTGCATCGCAGGCAATACAGGACCAACAGAGACTCCCTGCACCCCATACACCAACTGATTCGACGACTGGAGAGCCAGAAGGTGATCAGCAAGGCTCACTCCCCCTTCAACAGCCCGATATGGCCAGTGCGGAAGGCAAATGGGGAATGGAGACTGACCGTGGACTACCGTGGCCTGAATGAGGTGACTCCTCCGATCAGCGCTGCTGTGCCAGACATGCTGGAGCTCCAGTACGAGCTGGAATCGAAGGCGGCCAAGTGGTATGCCACAAGTGACATTGCTAATGCCTTTTTCTCCATTCCCATTGCAGAAGAATGCAGGCCACAGTTTGCTTTCACCTGGAGGGCAGTACAGTACCAATGGAATCGGTTGCCTCAGGGCTGGGTCCATAGCTCAACCATCTGCCATGAGGTGATCCAGACTGCCTTAGAGAAAGGTGGAGCCCCTGAGCACCTGCAGTTCATCGATGACATCATCGTATGGGGTGAGACAGCAGAGGAAGTCTACCAGAAGGGTGAGAAGATAATCGATATCCTGCTGGAGGCTGGCTTCGCCATCAAGAGAAGTAAGGTGAAAGGGCCTGCCAGGGAGATCCAGTTCCTGGGCGTTCAATGGCAGGATGGCCGTCGCCACATCCCTCAGGAGGTGGTGAACAGGGTAGCCACTATGGTGCAGCCCACGAACAAGAAGGAGACACAGTCCTTTTGGGGCTTGTGGGCTTCTGGAAAGTGCACATTCCCGGGTACAGTCAGATTGTGAAGCCTCTCTTCCATGTAACAAGGAAGAAAAATGATTTTGTGTGGGGACCTGAGCAGCAGGTGGCATTCGACCAGATCAAACGAGAGGTGGTCCATGCTATGGCTCTGGGACCTGTTCGAACTGGACCAGAGATCAAGAATGTGCTGTACACTGCGGCCGGTGAGAATGGTCCTACATGGAGCTTGTGGCAGAAGGCTCCTGGTGAAGCCAGGGGCAGGCCCCTAGGTTTCTGGAGTAAGGGGTACAAAGGCTCCGAGGCCAACTACACCGCTACAGAAAAGGAAATCCTAGCTGCCTATGAGGGTGTCCGGGCTGCCTCTGAGGTAATTGGGACTGAGTCACCTCTATTTCTGGCTCCAAGGCTTCCGGTCCTGACCTGGATGTTCAAAGGAAGAGGCTCAACCCCACATCATGCCACAGATGCCACCTGGAGTAAGTGGATGGCCCTGATAACTCAGCGAGCTCGAATGGGGAGCTTTGAACGCCCTGGCATAGTGGAAGTGATCACCAACTGGCCAGAGGGTGTTGACTTGGGAATGCCACCAGAGCAGACAGTGACCCGTGCTGAGGAGGCTCCCCCATACAGCGATCTCCCTGACCATGAGAAGGGCTATGCTCTATTTACAGATGGGTCCTGCCGGCTTGTGGGAAGCAAGCGGAGATGGAAGGCAGCTGTCTGGAGCCCAACAAGGCAAGTGGCAGAAGCAAGGGATGGAAAAGGCGAATCCAGTCAGTACGCAGAGGTAAAAGCTGTCCAGCTGGCCTTGGATATAGCGGAACGGGAGAACTGGCCAGTGCTGTACCTCTACACTGACTCCTGGATGGTAGCCAATGCCTTGTGGGGGTGGTTGAAAGAATGGAGGAGGAACGGGTGGCAGAGAAAAGGGAAGCCTGTTTGGGCCGCTGAGCTGTGGCAAGACATCGCTGCCCGCCTGGACAAGCTGCCAACAAAGGTACGGCACATAGATGCACACGTCCCCAAGAGCAGAGCCAATGAAGAACACCAGCACAACCACCAAGCAGACCTGGCTGCTAAAATCTCCCAAATAGACTTGGATTGGGAACACAAGGGTGAGCTGTTCTTAGCTCGCTGGGCCCATGACACTTCTGGCCACCAAGGGAGAGATGCCACATACCGGTGGGCTCGGGACAGATCCGTGGACATCTCTCTGGAGGCCATCTCACAGGTCATCCATGAGTGTGACATCTGTGCTGCCATCAAGCAGGCCAAGCGCATGAAGCCTCTGTGGTATGGGGGGAGATGGTCAAAATATAGGTACGGAGAGGCCTGGCAGATCGACTACATCACCCTTCCTCGGTCTCACAGCGGCAAGCAGTACGTACTGACCATGGTGGAGGCAAGTACAGGGTGGCTGGAGACCTACCCAGTACCTCATGCCACTGCTCGCAACACCATCCTGGGCCTGGAGAGACAGATCCTATGGAGACACGGCACCCCTGGGAGAATTGAGTCAGACAATGGAACCCATTTCAAGAACCACCTCATAAGAGACTGGGCAAAGGAACATGGGATTGAGTGGATTTACCACATCCCATACCATGCACCAGCTGCCGGGAAGATCGAGCGCTACAATGGCTTGCTAAAGACCACCCTAAAAGCCTTGGGGGGTGGAACCTTCAGGAACTGGGAAAGACACTTAGCTCAAGCCACTTGGTTAGTGAACAGCAGAGGATCTGTGAACCGAGCTGGTCCTGCCCAGTCCCACCTGCTGCAAACAGTGGATGGAGATGGAGTTCCTATGATTGCTGAGAAGAACCTGCTGGGAAAGGCAGTGTGGGTTTTTCCTGCTGCTGGTGGGGGCAAACCAACCCGAGGGGTGGTCTCAGCTGAGGGGCCTGGTCACACCTACTGGGTCATGTTAGAAACCGGGGACATTCAGTGTATCCCACAGCGGAACATGACTCTGGCTGAGAAGGGATGAACTCGGGGTGGGGGGGCAACAATTATCAATGTATTATAGTCATTGTGTAAATAGTTATAAGTTGTTCTAAGTTTCTCCCTCCTAGCCTAATACCAGCCTAGCATCCAGGACACAATGTACACACTGCTCACCAACCCAGAGAGCTCCTGCATCATCTCATCTGCACCTGTGCCCGATGTCCCTACAGCAACGGACTGTGCCCGATGTCCCTACAGCAACGGACTGTTCCTGATCTCTCCATTTCCCTTTCAAAGACAAACTGATTCCTGATTTAAGCAGCACCTACATTGAGCATCACCAGAGAGAGAGAGACTTGCCCTGGGAGAGAGCGAGCCGGGAAAACAAGGGACTTGCCTCAGGGATCTCAACATCAGGATTGTGTCAAGAAGTGTCAAGATTGCATGAAGGGGCTATGGCAGGAGAGAGGAAGTGGAACAGAGGGGTGGATTGTGGTGGGTTAACACCCTTTTTTGAAAAACAAAAGAACAAAGCAGGGGGAGGGCTTGCAGGTACTTTTCACTCCCTGCAGAGCATTTCTCGCCTGGGAGGCTGAGTCTGTTCCACTCCCCCTCCCTGCCTAGCTAGGGTATAAAAGCAGGACATTGTAGCTGTTGGGACAGCTTCTTGGCTCCTGCCTCTGCTGTATGAGAGCTACTGCAGCTGCCCTCCTGCTCCTCTGCCACGTGGTCGGCCCTGATTCCTCTCTCTGCTGCCTCCACGCTTCTCCAGGAAGGCTGGTTTTGTATTACTCTCTTGTTTTTTGTCCCCCTCCCATCCATTATTGTTCCTTGCCCTTGTGAACATTTCTTCTGTTATTGTTATATACATATATATTGCTTAAAGACAACTCTTTACCTCTCTACTTCCAAGCCAAGTCCAAATTATTGTTTGGTAAATTTGCTCCTTCCTTTTCTCCCCTCTCTGTTGGGAGGAAGGAGAGGGGGAGGGGAAGTGGGGGAGGAGATTCTCAGCCTTGCCCCATCTGAGCTCCTAACTTCCAGTTAAGGCTCAAACCACCACAAGTGGGTACACAACTTGAGGGCTGCACCCAAAGGGTCCATGTCCAGGTGGAGACCAGGGACAAGTGGAGTCCCTCAGGGATCAGCACTGGGACCAGGCTTGGTTAACATCTGTGTTGGTGCCATGGACAGTGGCACTGAGGCTCCCTCAGCACCAAGCTGTGTGGTGCAGCAGACAGCTGGAGGGAAGGATCCATCCAGAGGGACCTGGACAGGCTGCAGAGCTGAGCCCAGGACAACCTCAGGAGGGGCAAGACCAAGGGCAAGGCCCTGCAGCTGGGGCAGGGAAATCCCAGGCACTGATCCAGGCTGGGCAGGGACTGGCTGGAGAGCAGCCCTGCAGAAAAGGCCTTGGGGGTGCTGGGGGAGGAGAAGCTCAGCAGCAGCCAGCAGGGAGCCCAGAGAGCCAAGCAGAGCCTGGGCTGCAGCAAGAGAAGTGTGGCCAGCAGGGCCAGGGAGGGGATTCTGCCCCTCTGCTCCACTCTGCTGAGACCACAGCTGCAGCTCTGGCTCCAGGTCTGGAGCCTCTGTGCCAGGAAGGATCTGGAGGGGCTGGAAGGTGTCCAAAGAAGGGCCACGAGGAGGAGCAGAGGGCTGGAGCTGCTCTGCTGTGAGGACAGCCTGAGGGAGTTGGGGCTGTGCAGGCTGGAGAGGAGAAGGCTCCCAGGAGACCTTCTGGTGGCCTTCCAGGATCTGCAGGGGGCTGCAAGCAAGCTGGGGAGGGACTTCTGAGGGTGTCAGGGAGGGATAGGACTGGGGGGAAGGACCAGAACTAGAAGTGGGGAGATTGAGATTGGATGTGAGGAAGAAGTTGTTGCCCATGAGGGTGGTGAGAGCCTGGCACAGGCTGCCCAGGGAGGTGGTGGACGCCTCCTGCCTGGAGGTGTTTGCAGCCAGGCTGGAGGTGGCTGTGAGCAACCTGCTGCAGTGTGAGGTGTCCCTGCCCATGGCAGGGGTTGGGGCTGGCTGAGCCTTGAGGTCCCTTCCAGCCCTGACAGTTCTGTGAGTCTAGCCTGACCTCAGTGCCAGGCAAGGGTATGGAACAGGTCATCCTGAGTGTGATCACACAGCACTCACAGGATGGCCAGGGGATCAGGCCCAGCCAGCATGGATTCAGGAAGGGCAGGTCCTGCCTCTCCAACCTGATCTCCTTCCATGCCCAGGTGACTGCCTGGTGGCTGTGGGGCAGGCTGTGGATGTGGTCTGCCTGGACCTCAGCAAGGCCTTTGACACCCTCCCCCACAGCAAACTCCTGGCCAAGCTGTCAGCCCCTGGCTTGGACAGCAGCACTCTGAGCTGGGTTAGGAACTGGCTGGAGGCTGAGCCCAGAGAGTGGTGGTGAATGGTGCCACAGCCAGCTGGCAGCCAGGCACCAGTGGTGTGCCCCAGGGATCAGTGCTGGGCCCCATGCTCTTCAACATCTTCATTGATGATCTGGATGAGGGCATTGAGTCCATCAGAAGTACATTTGCAGATGACACCAAGCTGGGGGCAGGAGTTGATCTGCTGGAGGGCAGAGAGGCTTTGCAGAGGGACCTGGACACGCTGGACAGATGGGCAGAGGCCAAGGGCAGGAGATTGAACACATCCAAGTGCCAGGTGCTGCACATTGGCCACAGCAACCCCAGGCAGTGCTACAGGCTGGGGGCAGAGTGGCTGAGAGCAGCCAGGCAGAGAGGGACCTGGGGGTGCTGGTTGATGGGAGGCTGAACATGAGCCTGCAGTGTGCCCAGGCAGCCAAGAGGGCCAATGGCATCCTGGCCTGCATCAGGAAGAGTGTGGCCAGCAGGAGCAGGGAGGTCATTGTGCCCCTGTACACTGCACTGGTTAGGCCACACCTTGAGTCCTGTGTCCAGTTCTGGGCCCCTCAGTTTAGGAAGGAGGTTGACTTGCTGGAAGGTGTCCAGAGAAGGGCAACAAAGCTGGGGAGGGGTCTGGAGCACAGCCCTGTGAGGAGAGGCTGAGGGAGCTGGGGTTGCTTAGCCTGGAGAAGAGGAGGCTCAGGGGTGACCTTCTTGCTCTCTCCAACTCCCTGAAGGGAGGTTGTAGCCAGGTGGGGGTTGGTCTCTTCTCCCAGGCAGCCAGCACCAGAACAAGAGGACACAGTCTCAAGCTGTGCCAGGGGAGGTTTAGGCTGGAGGTTAGGAGGAAGTTCTACACAGAGAGAGTGATTGCCCATTGGGATGTGCTGCCCAGGGAGGTGGTGGAGTCACCATCCCTGAAGGTGTTCAGGAGGAGACTTGATGGGGTGCTTGGTGCCATGGGTTAGTTGTTGGGTGGGTTGGATTGGTTGATGGGTTGGATGTTGTCGTGGTTTGGGCTGGGTGCCCCTGCTGCATGGCACACTTCCTGTGCCCAGCAGTCCAGCCCAGTGGGTGGACACAGGAACCAGGTATCTCCTACCACCCCCTGCACCGCTGTGAGATCTCGCGTGGGGTCCGCCTCTTGCTCTTCCTTCCCTCGTCGGGCGCCCGGGAACTGGGGGAGACGTCTCCCGGCCTTGGGCCTGGCTAGGGGGGATGGGCGGTCTCAGGCCTGGCCAGCTGAGACTAGCCTAGCAGTGGGGGGGGAGGAACGAGCCCTGGGGGTCTTGGGCCCACCCTCAGGTGGGGGTGGGGTTCATCCGGGTGTGTTTTGGGGTTTCCTCTGTCACTGTTTCTGGTTCCTTTGTGCTCCTTCACCTTTTCTGTTTAAACTTTTCCATCACTTCTGCAATCCGTTTGTCAGAGTCGTCATTCTGCCTGTGGTGGGGAGGGGGCTGCCTCAGCCCACTGCAGAGGTGATGATCTTGAAGGTCTCTTTCAACCTGGTGTATTGTATTGTATTGTATTATTGTATACCCTATGGTGGCCAGGCTGGGGTTGGTTGGTCTCTGGCCTGGATGATCCCAGGAGGCTTTTCCAACCTTAATGACTCAGTGCTTAACCATTTTTAACTGCCAGAGGACTTCTCCAAGTTGACATCCAGAAGTCTTGGTTTTGGGGGTGCGTTTTCCGTGGGACACATCAAACCAGGACTGTCCCACCTGCAGCTCCTTCGGTCCCCAGGAAGCCAGGGGCTGCCCCAGCACTCCCTACCCTGCCCTGAGCCTGCAGGAGGAGCAGCCCCTGCTGTACAGCCCTGGCCCTGCTGCCTGCCAGCTGCCCACAGCAGCAAACTCCTCTGCCAGCTGCCTTCAGAGCTCCCCAGCAGGCTCCTGCCTGACAGATCAGACTTAGGGCATCAGAGAATTGGTTTGGTTGGAGCAGACCTCCAAGATCACCCAGCCCAACATCAGCCCAGCCCCACCACGGCCCCGGGTGCCATGGCCACAGGCTTCTGGAGCCCCTCCAGCCATGGGGACTCCACCACCTCCCTGGGCAGCCTCTGCCAGCCCCTGACCACTGCTGCAGCACAGACATTTTTCCTCCTCTCCAACCCAAGCCTCCTGGCAGAGCAGGGCTGCAAGAGCATTGCCCAGCAGCCTGGGGCAGCCCCAGCTCTGTGCCTGCCACCTGAACCACTCAGATCCTTGTGCTTGGCTCTCCTGTCCCCAGCAGGACACAGGCTGTGGGAGCTGCCTGGCTGCAGCCCCCGGAGCTGCTCCCAAGGCCACCAAGTGCCCAGCCTTGCTGTGAGCCCTGGAGCTGCTGAAGCACTTCTGGCAGCAGTCACTGCCTGAAATGAGCCAGAACTGAGCAGCCCCTGAGAGGTGGCAGGGCCAGCTGGGCACCCCCTGGCTCGTGTTCAGCTGCTGGCACCCAGCACCCCCAGGGCCTTCTCTCCTGGGCAACTTCCCAACCACTCTGCCCCAAGCCTGGAGCCTTCCTGGGGTGGTTGTGACCAAAGCTCAGGACTCAGCCCTTGGCCTTGGTGAACCTCAGCCCATGGATCCAGCCTGGCCTGGTCTCTCCAGCAGATCTTGACTCCCACCCAGCTTGGTGCCACCTGCAAGCCTGCTGAGGGAGCCTCAGTCCCTCACCCACATCATGGCAAAGACATCAAAGAGCCCTGGCCCAGCACTGGGCCCTGGGCACAGCACTGGTGACCAACCAGCCACTGGAGCTAACTCCACAGCCCAGCACTGCCTGGGCCTGGCCAGCAGGCAGCTCTTTGCCCAGGGAAGCTTCCACCCCCGAGGCCTGGGCTGTGCCGGCTGCTGGAGCACCCCACACCACTTGCAGGCAGCTGGGGCCAGGATGTCGGCTTCACCGCAGCAAGGGCAGAGCAGAGCAGCTGCCCCCGTGCCTGGGCAGCCAGCAGCAGGCACAGGGGTGGCAGGGACAGGAGCTGTCCTCTGCAGCACTGCAGCAGGCCTTGGCTCTAGGAGTGCAGCTGGCAGGCTCCAGAGAGCTGCCTCCTGCTGCTGGGAGGGAGGGGAAGTGCACAGGCACCGAGTGAGGGGACCGAGAGCAGGTTTCCACAGCTACCACCACAGGGGGCTGTAGCAGCACCCTCATGGAACAGGAGGTGAGCTCTGGACCCTGCCAGGGCACAAGGGGCTTCAGTCTTCCCTCTGAAGAAAGCTCCCTGGAGCTTAGCTCCCCTGGGGAAGGTGAAGCACTCACTCAGAGGCCCTGCCCAGAGGAGAGTGCAGGGAGGGGGCACCAGGGACGTTCCCTGTGTACAGTCTTGCCCAGAGAGCAATCCTCCTCCTCCACTACACCCCAGTGCTCTTGGGATCTCAGAGCACACAAGCACTGCACTGCCAGCTAAGATGAAGAGGAGATGAAGGGACAGCAGCCAAAGAGCAAACTCTTTGCACACTGTCAGAGCAGTCTGCATCTACCTTTGCATGGGAAATGAGGCACAGGTTCCAGCTCTCCACACAGGACCACTCAGCAGCCTTGCAGGGCAGGCCTGCACTCGAGGCCTGTGCAGCCAGGGGGTCCACAAGCAGCCTGGTCAGACGCAGCAGCTCTGGCCCCTGCTGGCACACAGCCCCCTGGCAGCCAGGGGCAGGGCTGGGTGAGCTGAGCAGGAAGCCAAGGGGGATGTGTGCACAGAGGCAGCGCCCTGGACCTCACAAGCACCTCCGGAAGCAGCTTCACCTGCCCAGTGGGCAGTGCTTAGGTGACAAAAGGCTTATCTGCTGCTGCCTGGAGACGTGGCTCTGCTGCAGGAATCCAAGAGGTGAGGCAGGTTGAGTAGGAGATTTATTCGTGTGCTGTGATTTACAAGGAGCTGCTCAGGTCTGAACCAGGGAGGCAGCAGAAGAGGTTTAGCCAAGAGCTTGATGGCTTCCAAGTCAAATTCATAGTCAGTCACTTGGGCAGCTGAAGATCAGCAGAGAGAAGGGAAGCAGAGGCCAGGTGCTGATGCTCTGCAGACAGTGCTCCAAAGTGGCTTCTCCTACAGCAGCTTCCTCTTCTCAAACTCCTGCAAACAGCACACAGGGTTACAGATGGGCAAAGAGCAAAGGCTGCTGCAGCTCCCTGATGCTACCTCTGAGCCTGGCTCAGCAAATCTGACTGCCTGACAGGAAAACCTGAACACAAAATCCTTCACCTGTGCAAGGTGAGGGAGAGGAGGATGCTGCCCAGGGATGGGGTTGAGGCTCTGTCCCTGGAGACACTGAGGCTCAGCCTGGCTGTGTCCCTGGGCAGCCTGCTGGAGGTGTCCCTGCTGCCTGCAGGGGTTGGACAAGATGTCCCTGGAGGCTCCCTCCCAACCCACTGCAGTCTGAGAGTCTGTTCTCCCACCTCACATGAACCAAGCAGCTGTGTACAGCAGCCCTGCAGCCAGTGAGCACTCACACTGCAGACTCACAGCAGCCTGGCCTGGAGCAGCAGTGCTGTGGGCAGCAGGAGCAGGGCAGGGATGGTGCCCCTGGGCTCAGCACTGGGGAGGCCACAGCTTGAGGGCTGGGTTCAGGTTTGGGCTCCTCACTCCCACAAGGCCATTGAGGAGCTGCAGCAGGGCCAGAGAAGGGCACCAGAGCTGGGGAAGGGCCTGGAGAAGAGGGCTGGGGAGGAGCAGCTGAGGGAGCTGGGGGGTTTGGTGTGGAGCAGAGGAGGCTGAGGGAGACCTCCTTGCTCTCTGCAGCTCCCTGAGAGGAGACTGCAGCCAGCTGGGGTTGGGCTGTGCTGCCTGGGAACAGGACAGGATGAGATAAATGATCTCAACTTGCCCCGGGGAGGTTGAGGTTGCACATGAGAAGAAACTTCTTGACTGAAAGGGCTCTCAAAGCCTGGCCCAGGCTGCCCAGGCTGGTGGTGGAATCCCCATCCCTGGGGGTGTTCCAGAGGCAGAGCTGTGGTGCTGAGGGCCGTGGCTCAGCCCCAGCCTGGGCAGAGGCAGAGCATGGTTGTGCTGGGTGCTCTGGCAGGGCTTTGCCAGCCCAGACAGTGCTGTGATTCTCTGAGTCCGTAACAGCAGGAGGCTGAGGGCTGGGCCCCTCAGCAGCCCTGGAGCCACCTCCAGCACTGGCCCAGCCCTAGAAGGACCTCATCCAAGCCCACTGATTCTGTGATCCTCTCTCTGCTCTGGGGGATGTCTCATGTGAGAGCCAGGCAGCAGCATGGCCAGGCCCTCCTGGGTGGCTCTGTCCCAGCCAGGTGACTCTCGCTGTCCCTCAGCAAGCCGCCTGCCGCTCGGCCTCCCCGGCAGCTCCCCGCTCTGGAGGAGCACGGATGCCAATCCCCAGGCAACCCACCTTGTACATGGTGCTGCCCAGCTGGGCAGGGGACATGCTGACCACCACGCCGGCGCTCTGCAGAGCTGCTATCTTCTCCTTGGCGCCCCCCTTGCCGCCGGCGATGATGGCTCCGGCGTGGCCCATGCGGCGGCCCGGCGGCGCCGTCAGCCCCGATGAAGGACACCACGGGCTTGGCCTGCGGACCCTGGGGCGAGGACGCAGCCGGCCTTACACCCGGCAGGGGGCAGGCAGCCCCAGCTGGCAGCCCCGGGGCTCTTCTGTGCAGGGCAGCTGGGCAGGCACAGAGCTCAGCCAGCTAGGAAGGTCAGAAAACAGAGCCAAGGGGCCGAGGAGGGCAGAGGGCTGAGAACAGCCCCGTGGGGACAGGCTGAGGAGCTGCTCAGCCCGGAGAGGGGGAAGGCTCCAGGGAGACCTCAGAGCTGCCTTCCAGTACCTGAAGGGCTCCAGGAGAGCTGGGGAGGGACCTGTGACAAGGGCTGGGAGTGCCAGGGCAAGGGAAATGGACTGAAGCTGAAGGAGGGGAGATTGAGAGTGGAGAGGAGGAAGAGATTGTTGGCAGTGAGGGAGGTGAGACTCTGGCACAGGCTGCCCAGGGAGGCTGTGGCTGCCTCCTGCCTGGAGGTGTTCAGGGCCAGGCTGGATGAGGCCTTGAGCATCCTGGGCTGGTGGGAGGTGTCCCTGCCCATGGCAGGGGGCTGGAGCTGGATGAGCTTGAAGGTCCCTTCCAGCCCAGCCCATTCCATGAATCCATGAGCACTTCCTCTCCTGAAGCTCTTCACAAGCCAGAAGCAATCAAAGCCTCTCCAGCAGCTCTCTCCAGAGCCACCTCTGCCAGGAGGCTAACCAGAAACAGCCTGATGGGCTTCAACACCTGGAGCTGACCCTGCTCTCCATCTGGGTTTGCTCTGCTTAAAGCTCCTCACTTCAGAGGCTCACCAAATGCTTTGGGTGGGGAGGGACCTTCAAGATCAGCTGGTTCCATCCCCCTGCCATGGGCAGGGACACCTCCCACCAGCCCAGGCTGCTCAGGGCCTTCAGTGGAGGCAAGACTGGTTGAGGGGTTGGTGAGCAGAGGCTGAGCTGAGGCTTCCTGGGCAAGGGCAGAGCTGAGGCTTAAAGACTCACAGAATTATTCTCTTTCAGGAATGCTGCAGCATCCTCTTCAGCATTGCCTCCAATCTCCCCAATCAGGATGATGCCCTCAGTGTGAGGATCCTTCAGGAAGACATCCAGGCAGTCAATAAAGTTAGTTCCATTGAAGGGATCACCTCCAATCCCTGAGAAACAGGAACAAAGCCAAGGCCTTAGAAGCAGAGTGACAGAACCAAAGCCTGCCCCGAGGCAAGGAGCAGGGCCAAATCCAGCCCAGCATGCAGAGCTCCCCAGGGCCAGGGAGAGGGGCAGCCCTGAGGCCTCTGCCCAGCTCACAGCATGGCAAACTCCAGCTCCAAACACCCAAAGCTCTGAGAGCTGCAGAGTCACCTCCCAGACCATAAGCAAAGTTCTCATCCCTCACACAAAACCCTGCCCCAGAGCTCTGCTGGGGCTGAGCTGACTGAACACCCCCAGTGAAGGGCCCAGCAATGCCCTTCAGGCATCACCACAGCAATGGAGGGCTTGGAAGGGGCCTCCAGAGCTCACCCAGTCTAACCCTCTGCCAGAGCAGGGCACCCAGGGCAGGGCACACAGAACACATCCAGGGGGGCTGGAAAGGCTCCAGAGCAGGAGACTCCACAACCTCTCTGGGCAGCCTGCTCCAGGCTCCAGCAGCCTCACACCACAGAAGTTTCTCCTCATGTTGAGCTGGAACCTCCTGGCTTCCAGCTTGTCCCTGTTGGTCCTTGTCCTGTCCCTGGGCCCCACCAAGCAGAGCCTGGCCCCTTCCTCCTGACCCCCAGCCCTCAGCTATTGAGAGACATTGATCAGATCCCTCTCAGCCTTCTCCTCTCCACACTAATCAGCCCCAGGGCTCTCAATCTTTCTTCACAGCAGAGCTCTTCCTCTCCCTTCAGCCTCCTCACAGCCTCCCCTGCACTCTCTCCAGCAGCTCTCTGTCTCTCTTGAGCTGGGGAGCCCCAAGCTGGCCACAGCAGTGCAGCTGTGGTCTCAGCAGGGCAGAGCAGAGGGGCAGCAGCACCTCCCCAGCCCTGCTGGCCACACTTTGCTTGCTGCCCCCCAGGATGCCTTTGGCTCTCTTGGCCCCAAGGGCTCCTTGCTGTGCCAGGCAGAACTTGCTGCCCACCAACCCCCCAAGGTCTTTCTCCATGGAGCTGCTCCCCAGCAGCTCACCCCTGCTCTGCACTGGTGCCTGCTGTTGCTCCTGCCCAGCTGCAGGACTCTGCCCTTGTCCTCACTGACCCTCAGGAGGTTCCTCTCTGCCCAGCTCTCAGCCTGCCCAGGTCTCCCTGGCTGGCAGCACAGCCTGAGGGGGTCTCAGCCACCCCTCCCAGCTTGGTGTCTTCAGCACACTGGCTGAGGGTCCACTCTGTGCCCCCATCCAGGTCATGGATGAAGAGACTGAACAAGCCTGGGCCCAGCACTGACCCCTGGGGACCACCACTGGCCACAGGCCTCCAACTAGGCTCTGCACCACTGATCACAACCCTCTGGGCTGTGCTGCTGAGCCAGTTCCCAACCCAGCTCACAGCCCCATCACCCAACCCACCCTGCCTGAGTTATGGATGTTGCAGAGACAGTGCCCAGAGCCTTGCTGAAGCCAAGGAGATGATGCTCACTGCTCCCCCTCCAGCTACCCTTTGCTGAAGGCCATCAGATGAGCCAAGCAGCATTTCCCCTCAGTGCATCCCTGCTGCTGCCTCCTGATGCACTTCCCCTGGGGAAGTGAGTTTCCCAGGAGCCACAGGGCTCCCATTCCTCCCCATGAAGGCCATCCAGCAGCCTCCCTGCAAAACCACGTGCCTTTGGCTGCCCCTTGTAGAGCAGATGCAGTTTGTCCCCTTGTAAAGCAGATGCAGTCTGCTCCAGAGGCAAGAGGCTGGGAGGACACTTACCCACACACAAAGACTGCCCCAGGCCCACCTGAGTTGTCTGATGAACAGCTTCATAGGTCAGGGTTCCTGATCTGGACACAATGCCTTCAGGAGGAAAGCAGAGAAACATCAGACACTCACACAGCCCCAGGTGGGAGCAGCACCACCCTGGCCACAGATGCATGGAATGGGTTGGGCTGGAAGGGACCTTCAAGCTCATCCAGCTCCAGCCCCCTGCCATGGGCAGGGACACCTGCCCCAGCCCAGCTTGCTCAAGGCCTCATCCAGCCTGGCCTGGAACACCTCCAGGCTGACAATCACCTCAGTGCAAGGGATCAGCTGAGTGCAGGAGAACACCTTGGACAAACTGCCCAGCAGGAGCCAGGGGCTGCCCAGGGCCCTGCCACAGCACAGCTCTCCAGGAGGGCCTGGCCATGCTGCTGCCTGGCTCTCACATGAGACATCCCCCAGAGCAGAGAGAGAGGATCACAGAATCAGTGGGCTTGGATGAGGTCCTTCTAGGGCTGGGCCAGTGCTGGAGGTGGCTCCAGGGCTGCTGAGGGGCCCAGCCCTCAGCCTCCTGCTGTTACGGACTCAGAGAATCACAGCACTGTCTGGGCTGGCAAAGCCCTGCCAGAGCACCCAGCACAACCATGCTCTGCCTCTGCCCAGGCTGGGGCTGAGCCACGGCCCTCAGCACCACAGCTCTGCCTCTGGAACACCCCCAGGGATGGGGATTCCACCACCAGCCTGGGCAGCCTGGGCCAGGCTTTGAGAGCCCTTTCAGTCAAAGAAGTTTCTTCTCACGTGCAACCTCAACCTCCCCGGGGCAAGTTGAGATCATTTATCTCATCCTGTCCTGTTCCCAGGCAGCACAGCCCAACCCCCAGCTGGCTGCAGCCTCCTCTCAGGGAGCTGCAGAGAGCAAGGAGGTCTCCCTCAGCCTCCTCTGCTCCACACCAAACCCCCCCAGCTCCCTCAGCTGCTCCTCCCCAGCCCTCTTCTCCAGGCCCTTCCCCAGCTCTGGTGCCCTTCTCTGGCCCTGCTGCAGCTCCTCAATGGCCTTGTGGGAGTGAGGAGCCCAAACCTGAACCCAGCCCTCAAGCTGTGGCCTCCCCAGTGCTGAGCCCAGGGGCACCATCCCTGCCCTGCTCCTGCTGCCCACAGCACTGCTGCTCCAGGCCAGGCTGCTGCTGCCCTTCCTGCCCAGCTGGGCACCCCCTGGCTGATGTTCAGCTGGCTGCCAATACCCTGCAGAAGCCCAGGGTTGCTGTGGCTCACTGCTGCAGGAGCCACACTCAGCACTGCACCAGCCCACAGCCCCAGCTCTGAGCACAGGATGGCTGCTGGTGGCAGAGCCCAGAGCAGGGCACAACACTTGCTTGGCTTGCTGCTCATGGTCCAAGGCAGGGTCCCTGTGAACACTGCAAGAGGACAGGGCCCCAGGAAAAGCAGGGGGCAGCCTCCAGGCCCTGGCCCTGGAGCCATTGAGGCTCAGCCTGGCTGTGTCCCTGGGCAGCCTGCTCTGGCTGCAGCTGTCCCTGCTGCCTGCAGCTGTCCCCCTGCTGCCTGCAGCTGTGTCCCTGCTGCCTGCAGCTGTGTCCCTGCTGCCTGCAGCTGTGTCCCTGCTGCCTGCAGCTGTCCCCTGCTGCCTGCAGCTGTGTCCCTGCTGCCTGCAGCTGTGATCCTGCTGCCTGCAGCTGTGTCCCTGCTGCCTGCAGCTGTCCCTGCTGCCTGGAGCTGTCCCCCTGCTGCCTGCAGCTGTGTCCCTGCTGCCTGCAGCTGTGATCCTGCTGCCTGCAGCTGTGTCCCTGCTGCCTGCAGCTGTCCCCCTGCTGCCTGCAGCTGTGTCCCTGCTGCCTGCAGCTGTGATCCTGCTGCCTGCAGCTGTGTCCCTGCTGCCTGCAGCTGTGTCCCTCCTTCCTGCAGCTGTCCCTGCTGCCTGGAGCTGTCCCCTGCTGCCTGCAGCTGTGTCCCTGCTGCCTGCAGCTGTGATCCTGCTGCCTGCAGCTGTGTCCCTGCTGCCTGCAGCTGTGTCCCTGCTGCCTGCAGCTGTGTCCCTGCTGCCTGCAGCTGTGTCCCTGCTGCCTGCAGCTGTGATCCTGCTGCCTGCAGCTGTGTCCCTCCTTCCTGCAGCTGTCCCTGCTGCCTGGAGCTGTCCCCCTGCTGCCTGCAGCTGTGTCCCTGCTGCCTGCAGCTGTGATCCTGCTGCCTGCAGCTGTGTCCCTCCTTCCTGCAGCTGTCCCTGCTGCCTGGAGCTGTCCCCCTGCTGCCTGCAGCTGTGATCCTGCTGCCTGCAGCTGTGTCCCTCCTTCCTGCAGCTGTCCCTGCTGCCTGCAGCTGTCCCCTGCTGCCTGCAGCTGTGTCCCTGCTGCCTGCAGCTGTGTCCCTGCTGCCTGCAGCTGTGTCCCTGCTGCCTGCAGCTGTGTCCCTGCTGCCTGCAGCTGTGTCCCTGCTGCCTGCAGCTGTGATCCTGCTGCCTGCAGCTGTGTCCCTCCTTCCTGCAGCTGTCCCTGCTGCCTGGAGCTGTGTCCCTGCTGCCTGCAGCTGTGTCCCTGCTGCCTGCAGCTGTGTCCCTGCTCCCTGCAGCTGTGTCCCTGCTCCCTGCAGCTGTCCCCCTGCTGCCTGCAGGGCCTCAGCCAAGCTGCCCCTGGAGGCTCCCTCCCAGCCTGGAGCAGTGTGTGGGTCTGTGAGTGAGCACAATGAGCACAGCAGAAGAAGGGAGGGAGGGCCCAGCAGCAGACCCCAGCTCTGTGGGGGCTCCTGCACTGGTCATGCTGCTGCACACTGCAGGTGCCTCCCACAAGGGCTCCTCCCTGCTGAGCCTGCACAGGGCCTGCTGCTGCTGCTCCCGAGATCAGATTGCCTCAGAGGAGCTGCAGGCCAAGCACTGTGGCTATTTTTACAGCTTGCAGCCCAAAACTGCCCAAGGGGTGCTGGGCTGCCTCACAGGAGCAGCAGGCTGGGGAGCCTGTCCCCAGAGCTCACAGAGTCAGGCAGGGAGCAGGGCAAAGCCACAGAGCCTTTGAGTGCCTGGCCCAGCACCACTGGGAACCTCTCTGGCAGTGGTGGGGCAGCTGGAGTCAGGCTTACAAAGATCCTTTGGCACCTCACAGGCCAAGCACCCAGAACCTGACAGCACAGCACCCCAAGGAAGCCCTTGGAGAGATTCAGAAACACCTGAGCAGGGTGTTGGATCAGAAGGGAGCTCAGGACAACATCTGGCAGCCCAAGGCAATGCCAGAGGGCACTGGAGGCAGCTGGCTGTGCTCTTGAGGTGACAGCTGGAGGAGCAGCAAGAGAGGTAGCACAGGCTGCATGGGCTGGGAGGGAGCCTCCAAGGGCAGCTTGGCCAAGCCCCTGCAGGCAGCAGGGACACCTCCAGCTCCAGCAGGCTGCCCAGGGACACAGCCAGGCTGAGCCTCAGTGTCTCCAGGGACAGAGCCTCAACCCCACCCCTGGGCAGCCTGTGCCAGTGTCTCCCCAGCCTCCCTGTGCAGAACTTCCTCCTCATGGCCAACCTAACTCTGCCCTGCTCCAGCTTCAAACCACTGCCCCTGGTCCTATCCCCACAGCCCCTTCTGAGCAGTCCCTCCCCAGCCTGCCTGCAGCTCCCCTGCAGATATTGAGCTGCAGCTCTGAGGTCTGCCTGGAGCCTTCTCTCCTCCAGGCTGCACAGCCCCAACCCTCCCAGCCTGTTTTCATGCCTCATGGTTCATAAGCACAAATGGTTCTGACCAGGTCAGTGCCCTGCTGACCTTCAGTCCACTGTCTGAGAAGGGGAAAGGGTTGTCACTGCTGCTTGCCCTGCTGGAGTTAGCATCAGAATCACAGAACCAGAGCCACAGAGTGCTGAGGGCTGGAAGGGAGCTCCAGAGCTCATCCAGTCCAGGGCAGGGCACACAGAACACATCCAGGGGGGGCTGGAAAGGCTCCAGAGCAGGAGACTCCACAACCTCTCTGGGCAGCCTGCTCCAGGCTCCAGCAGCCTCACACCAGAGAGGCTGAGGTGGAATTTCCTGTGACTGAGCTCTCATCCACTGCCTCTCATCCTGTCACTGGGCATCACTGCAGAGCCTGGCCCCATCCTCCTGACCCCCAGCCCTCAGCTATTGATAGACATTGATCAGATCCCTCTCAGCCTTCTCCTCTGCAGACTCAACAGCCCCAGGGCTCTCAGCCTCTCCTCCCCAGGCACTGCTGCAGTCCCTTCAGCATCCTTGCAGCCCTCCCTTGGACTCTCTCCAGCAGATCCCTGTCCCTCCTGAGCTGGGGAGCCCTGAGCTGGATGCAATATTCCTTGGGAGGTCTCAGCAGGGCAGAGCAGAGGAGGAGAACCTCCCTGGCTCTGCTGGACACACTCCTCTGAATGCCCCCAGGTCCCCCTTGGCCTTCTTGGCCCCAGGGCACATTGCTGTCCCTTGGAGAACTTATTACCAACCAGGACTCCAAGGCCCTTCTCTGTGGAGCTGCTTTCCTGCAGGTCACCCCTACTCTGTCCTGGTGCCTGCTGCTGCTCTTCCCCAGGTGCAGGACTCTGCCCTTGTGGAACTCCATCAGGTTCATCTCTGCCCAGCTCTGCAGCCTGCCCAGGGGGCACTGGGGGCAGCACAGCCTGGCAGGGGGCAGCACAGCCTGCCCAGGGGGCACTGGGGGGCAGCACAGCCTGCCCAGGGGGCACTGGGGGGCAGCACAGCCTGCCCAGGGGGCACTGGGGGGCAGCACAGCCTGTCCGGGAGCAGCCACTCCTCCCAGTTCTGCATCACCAGCAAAGCCACTCAGATCACCCAGTCCAAACAGTGACCCAGCCCCACCATGGCCACCTAACCACGGCCCCAGGTGCCATGGCCCCAGGGTTCTGGAGCACCTCCAGGCACGGGGACCCCACCACCTCCCTGGGCAGCCTCTGCCAGTCAGCTCAGGCCTGCAGGAGCGCTGATGGCAAAGCTCAGCTGGAGGGCGAAGGAGAGGGCAGCTGTCAGAGCAGCTGCCTCAGAGGGCGGGGGTGAGGGGCCCCGGGGCGAGGGGGGCCTTGGGGCAAGAGGCCTCGGGGCAGGGGGCAAGGGGCCCCGGGGCGAGAGGCAAGAGGCCTTGGGGCAAGAGGCCTCGGGGCAGGGGGCGAGGGCCGCGGGCGGGGGGGCGAGGGGCTGCGGGGTGGTGGGCAAGAGGCCTTGGGGCAAGAGGCCTCGGGGCAGGGGGAGGGGCCGCGGGGTGGGGGCGAGGGGCCGCGGGGTGGTGGGCAAGAGGCCTTGGGGCAAGAGGCCTCGGGGCAGGGGGCGGGGGCCGCGGGGGCGGGGGCGAGGGGCCGCGGGGTGGTGGGCAAGAGGCCTTGGGGCAAGAGGCCTCGGGGCAGGGGGGCGAGGGCCGCGGGCGGGGGCGAGGGGCCGCGGGGTGGTGGGCAAGAGGCCTTGGGGCAAGAGGCCTCGGGGCGGGGGCGAGGGGCCCCGGGGTGGGGGGCAAGAGGCCTCGGGGCGGGGGGGCGAGGGGCCGCGGGGGGGGGGCAAGAGGCCTTGGGGCAAGAGGCCTCGGGGCGGGGGCGAGGGGCCCCGGGGTGGGGGGCAAGAGGCCTCGGGGCGGGGGCGGGGGGCAGCGCTGCAGCAGCCCAGGACCCGCGGCTCGGGCCGGCACTCACCGATCCTGCCCTTCTTGTGGATGTGGCCGGGCATGATGCCGATCTTGCACTCGCCGGGCTGAGGAGAGAGCGGGACAGGTGAGCGGCGCCGGGGGCGGGGGGCGCGGGCGGGGGCAGCCGGCGGGCGCCGGGGCACTTACGTTGATGAGGCCGGGGCAGTTGGGGCCCACCAGGCGAGTCTTGCCCTGGCGCAGCAGGCGGTGCTTGAGGCGCACCATGTCCTGCTGCGGGATGCCCTCGGTGATGCACACCACCAGCGCCACCTCCGCCTCGATGGCCTCGCCGATGGCCGCGGCCGCGAACGCCGGCGGCACGTGGATCACCGAGGCCGAGGCCCCCGTCTGCTCCTTGGCCTGCGGGGACAGGGCAGGGCTCAGGCAGGCGCAGGCGAGGCCCCGCGGCACGGCTCGGGCTGCAGCCGCACAAAGCCCCTCCAGCCCCAGCCCCTGCCGCGGGCAGGGACACCTCCCCCAGCACAGGCTGCTCAGGGCCTCATCCAGCCTGGCCCTGAACACCTCCAGGCAGGAGGCAGCCACAGCCTCCCCGGGCAGCCTGTGCCAGAGTCTCCCCAGCCTCACTGCCAACAATTTCTTCCTCCTCTCCAGTGCCCATCTGCCCTCCTCAAGCTTCCACACATTCCAGAGGCAGTGCTGCAGGAGGGACATCTGACACAGCCATTAATGGGGCCAATGGCTCTGTCTTCATTCTCTGTCATCAGAGGGAGTGTTTGATTCACTGAAGCTGGGACACAGAGCATCTAGGGAACTGAGAAGCAACCACTGCCTGGCAAGGGCCTGCCCGGTGAACATCATCAATAGCCTCAGACAACCTTCAACAGCTCTGCTGTGAGGAGAGACTGAGAGCCCTGGGGCTGATCAGTGTGGAGAGGAGAAGGCTGAGAGGGATCTGATCAATGTCTATCAATAGCTGAGGGCTGGGGGTCAGGAGGAATGGGCCAGGCTCTGCTTGGTGGGGCCCAGGGACAGCACAAGGAGCAACAGGGACAAGCTGGAAGCCAGGAGGTTCCAGCTCAACATGAGGAGAAGCTTCTGTGGTGTGAGGCTGCTGGAGCCTGGAGCAGGCTGCCCAGAGAGGTTGTGGAGTCTCCTGCTCTGGAGCCTTTCCAGCCCCCCCTGGATGTGTTCTGGGTGCCCTGTCCTGGGTGCCCTGCCCTAGCAGGGGTTGGGCTGGGTGAGCTCTGTAGCTCCCTTCCAACCCCTAACCTTCTGTGATTCTATCATAACAGCCTGCTCAAACCCTCACCATCCACACACCAGAGGCCATCAGAAACCAGCTGCATGCACAAAGTGCATCCAGCCTCTGAGCTTCACAGGGGAAGCCAAACTCATGCTTGGCCCCCTGAGAGAATCACAGAGTCACAGAATGTCAGGGGCTGGGAGGGACCTCCAAAGCTCATCCAGGCCAACCCCCCTGCCACAGCAGGAGCACCCAGGGCAGGGCACACAGCAACACAGCCAGGTGGGGTTGGAACATCTCCAGAGAGGGAGACTCCACAACCCCCCTGGGCAGCCTGCTCCAGGCCTCTGTCACCTCACAGGGAAAAATTCTTCCTCCTGTTCCCATGGCACTTCCTCTGCCTCAGCTTCCACCCCTGCCCCTTGTGCTGGCATTGGGCATCCCCCAGCAGAGCCTGGCTCCAGCCCCTGGGCACTCCCCCTGCACAGCTTTAGCACAGCAATGAGGTCACCCTCAGGCTCCTCCTCTCCAAGCTCCAGAGCCCTCAGCTCCCTCAGGCTCTCCTCATGAGGAAGATCTTCCACTGCCTGCAGCAGCTCTGTGGCTCTGTGCTGGACTCTCAAGCAGTTCCCTGAGCTCCTTCTTGAGCTGAGGGGCCCAGAACTGGACACAAGATTCCAGCTGTGGCCTCAGCAGGGCAGAGCAGAGGGGGAGGAGAACCTCTCTGACCTATTCACCACAGCCCTTTTACTCCACCCCAGGATCCCATTGGCCTTCTTGGCCACCACAGCACATTGCTGGCTCATGGTCAACCTCCCATCCACCAGGACCCCCTGGTCCCTATCCCCTTCACTGCTCTCCAGCAGCTCAGTCCCCAGCTGGTACATGGGGAGCTGCCTCTTTCATCAGGCTCCATTCCACTCCTTGCACAGTGACAGCTCAAACCCTGTTCTCCCCAGGCATGAGCAGTGAACTAAGGACCCTCTCAGCAGCAGCAGCAGCAGCAGCAGCAAGCTGTCTGCCCTCTGCTCACAGCTGCAAGTTACCTCCTTCACAGTGTTAAAGACAGGCAGGCCCAGGTGAGTCTGTCCCCCTTTGCCTGGAGAAGTTCCTCCAACCAGATTGGTGCCATAGTCCAGTGCCTGCTGGCTGTGGAAGGTGCCCTGTGAGACAGGAAAGAAGGGAAGTTAGAAGGCACGTGGCAGCAGATCCAAGGGACCCCACAAGCTGAGGTTACCTTTGTCTGAAGGTAATTCCTGGCCCTTGGCTGGAGGGAGCAGGGGGGCTGCCACCAGACACACACAACGTGTTGGCAGTGCACCCAGAAGGTGCCAGGCTTTACCTGGGGACTCAGAGCCCTGGGCTCACACACTGCAGGGGGCTGTGCACATTTGGTCCTCCACATCAAGCCTGGAGGGTGACAAACACTACAAAGAAGCAGCAGAAACTGGCTTCTCCTCCATGGCCAGCTGAGAGTCTCAGCAAGAGGAGAGTTCCATGTTTGCAAGGGGAGCAGAGAACGTGAGGAAGCTATGAAATAGCCTGAAATAAAGGCAGACATCTAGTGCAGAGGCACTGACACCCAGAGGCACTTGGGACTGACTTGGAAATCTCCCTCTCCACAGAAAACAAACTTTTGAGGGGGGGTGCTGGAGGCCTGGAGCAGGCTGCCCAGAGAGGCTGTGGAGTCTCCTGCTCTGGAGAGCTTCAAAACCCACCTGGATGTGTTCCTGTGTGCCCTGCCCTGGGTGCCCTGCCCTGGCAGGGGGTTGGACTGGATGAGCTCTGGAGGTCCCTTCCAGGCCCTGGCATTCTGTGATTCCAAACCCCACTGGACACTGGGCTCCAGGGCAAGCTGCTGGGGCTGTGCTGCTTTGGCACTGCCCTGTGCTCAGCACTGCTCAGGCCACACCTTGAGTCCTGTGCCCAGTTCTGGGCTCCTCAGGTGAGGAAAGATGTTGAGCTGCTGGAAGGTGTCCAGAGAAGGGCAACAAAGCTGGGGAGGGGTCTGGAGCACAGCCCTGTGAGGAGAGGCTGAGGGAGCTGGGGCTGCTTAGCCTGGAGAAGAGGAGGCTCAGGGGAGACCTTCTTGCTCTCTCCAACTCCCTGAAGGGAGGTTGTAGCCAGGTGGGGGTTGGTCTCTTCTCCCAGGCAACCAGCACCAGAACAAGAGGACACAGTCTAAAGCTGTGCCAGGGGAGGTTTAGGCTGGAGGTGAGGAGAAAGTTCTTCCAAGCAAGAGAGAATTGAAATTGGAGCCATTGGGATGTGCTGCCCAGGGAGGTGGTGGAGTCCCCCTCCCTGGAGGTGCTCACACAAGGCTGGGATGTGGCACTGGGAGCCATGGTTTAGTTGTCAGGAGGAGTTAGGCATTAGGTCATAGGTTGGACTTGATGAGCTCTTTTCCAACCTGGCTGATTCTCTGACTCTCTGACTGGAGGATCTCCAGAGGCCCCTTCCAGCCCCACCCTGCTGGGGTTTGGGATGCAATAAAAAGGCTTAAGGCCAAAGTCAAGCACAAAAATTGAAGGCAATCTAAGAAAAGATGACTGCAACAGCAGGGGCAGGGGAGGGCAAAGCCCAGCAAACAGCTGGGGCTGGAATGCAAGGGCCACAGAAGGCTGTGGCACCACAGCAAGGAAGTTTCAGGGCTGAAGGGACCTTCCTGACCATGAACTCCACAAAGCCAGCAGAGAATCCTTTTATATTCATGGGCTGGCTCAGAAGGGAGCTTCAAGCTCAGCCAGCTCCAGCCCCCTGCCCTGGGCAGGGACACCTCCCACCAGCACAGGCTGCTCCAGGCCTCATCCAGCCTGGCCTTCAACACCTCCAGGCAGGGGGCAGCCACAGCCTCCCTGGGCAGCCTGTGCCAGAGTCTCCCCAGCCTCACTCTGTGCCATTTTGCTTTTCAGCCAACTACCTTCCTGCAGCTCAAGGTGGTGGTGCAGCAGCAGCAGTTCCCACACCTACCTGCTTGCCTGTGAAGCCCTGGCAGATGACCCTGGTGTCTTTGGTGACATAGAGGTTTTTCCTGGAGGCCAGGTAGGAGCAGTGCTGGGCCCCATTCTGCTGCACTGCACAAAGAGAGGAGAGCACAGACCATTAGCCACACAGTGGGAGGGCTTCAAAGGCACCTCTGGGGATCACCCAGCCCAACCCCCCTGCCCAGGCAGCTTCACCTAGAGGTGGTCACACAGGACCATGGCCAGGCAGGCTCTGAACGTCTCCAGAGGTGCAAACCCCACCAGCTCCCTGCTCAGCCTGCTCCAGGGCTCTGTCACCCTTCAGGTAAAGAAGTTCTTCCTCGCGTTTAGAGGGAAATTCTTATGTTCCAGTTTGTGCCCATGGCCTGGCAATGTCCTGCCACTGGCAACCCCAGAGCAAAGCCTGGTCCCACCCCCTGACACCCACCCTTTGAGGATTGCTCAGCACTGATGAGCAGGTGTTGATCAGTTGGAGGGCAGAAGGGCTCTGCAGAGGGACCTCGACCCACTGCACAGATGGGCAGAGTCCACCAGGATGGCATTCAACAAGTCCAAGTGCCAGGGGCTGCACTTTGGCCACAGCAACCCCAGGCAGAGCTACAGGCTGGGGGCAGAGTGGCTGAGAGCTGCCAAACAGAGAGGGACCTGGGGGTGCTGATTGACAGCCGCCTGAACATGAGCCAGCAGTGTGCCCAGGGGGCCAAGAAGGCCAAGGGCATCCTGGCCTGCATCAGGAAGAGTGTGGCCAGCAGGAGCAGGGAGGTCATTGTGCCCTGTGCTCAGCACTGCTCAGGCCACACCTTGAGTCCTGTGTCCAGTTCTGGGCCCCTCAGTTTAAGAAGGACATTGAGACACTTGAAGGTGTCCAGAGAAGGGCAACAAGGCTGGGGAGAGGCCTTGAGCACAGCCCTGTGAGGAGAGGCTGAGGGAGCTGGGGTTGCTTAGCCTGGAGAAGAGGAGGCTCAGGGGAGACCTCATTGCTCTCTACAACTACCTGAAGGGAGGTTGTAGCCAGGAAGGGGTTGGCCTCTCCTCCCAGGCACCCAGCAGCAGAACAAGAGGACACAGTCTCAAGCTGCACCAGGGGAAGTTTAGGCTGGAGGTGAGGAGAAAGTTCTTCACTGAGAGAGTGATTCACCATTGGGATGTGCTGCCCAGGGAGGTGGTGGAGTCACCATCCCTGGAGGTGTTCAAGAGGGGACTGGATGTGGCACTTGGTGCCATGGTCTAGTCATGGGGTCTGTGGTGACAGGTTGGACTGGATGAGCTTTGAGGTCTCTTCCAACCTTGGTGAGTCTGTGATTCTGTGAGATCTCCTCTCAGCCTTCTCCTCTCCAGGTTCAAAAGCCCCAAGATGCTTTTGAAAAGAAAACTCTGAACAACCTCTGCCAGCTCTGAAGGTTTGATCAGCCCTGGAAGATTGCAGGTCTGTGAAGAGCAGGGCCAGAGCAGGGCCACGAGGAGGAGCAGAGGGCTGGAGCTGCTCTGCTGTGAGGACAGCCTGAGGGAGTTGGGGTTGTGCAGGCTGGAGAGGAGAAGGCTCCCAGGAGACCTAATTGTGGCCTTCCAGGATCTGCAGGGGGCTCCAAGCAAGCTGGGGAGGGACTTCTGAGGGTGTCAGGCAGGGATAGGACTGGGGGGGATGGAGCAGAACTAGAAGTGGGGAGATTGAGATTGGATGTGAGGAAGAAGTTGTTGCCCATGAGGGTGGTGAGAGCCTGGCACAGGCTGCCCAGGGAGGTGGTGGAAGCCTCCTGGCTGGAGGTGTTTGCAGCCAGGCTGGAGGTGGCTGTGAGCAGCCTGGTTCTATGAAGAGTAGCTTTTACCTGGCAGCACAGGGGATACAAGAGGGTGAAGGCCAGCCCTGAGAGGAGCAGCAGATGCTCACTCTTGTGCAGAGCCTGTATCAGTCCCCGAGGAGCAGCAGCAAGGCCTTGCAGAGAGCAGTTTGGGCTTCCACAAGTATGGAAGCAGGTTTGGGGAGGCCTCTGATGGCTCTGCCAGGGGGAAGAACCAACAGGCAACACTAAACTCACTCAAACCCAAGCTTGGCTGGTACTGTCTGTGCTCTGAAAAACCTGCCTGGAGAGAGGACCCTTCATCATCATCATCATCATCATCACTTCAATCCTGCTGCCACGGGCAGGGACACCTCCCACAAGGTACTGCTGGGGCCATTCCCATTGCACCCCAGGAGAAAAGGTTTCCCCTGAGCACAGCCAGACCTGGGAGCAGCTCCCCAGGGCAGCAGTGGAGTCCCCTGCACGGGAGAGGTTGCAGCCTCAGCTTGCCAGGGTGCTGGGCCAGCTCATTTCAGCTGCACCATCACCTGCAGAGCTGGGAGCAGAGGAGCCTGGGGGCCCTCCAGCCTGGCACTCTGGGTTCTGTGACCTGAAAGGGCTTCCTCCCAGACTGATGAAGCTGAACCACAGTAAAGCACCTCAGTGAACCAGGAGGCCCTGCAGGTCACTCACACCTTCCCAGCACTCATCAACCACTGGTCATAAGCCAACAAACTGCCTTGCCCCAGCTCTCCTGTCTAAGAAATGGCTTCTGAGCTTTCCTGATTCTGCCCCTCTGCTCTGCTCTGCCCCCACCTGCAGCACTGCCTCCAGCTCTGGGGCCCCAGCACAAGGACCTGGAGCTGCTGGAGAGGGCCCAGAGGAGGCCACAGAGATGATCAGAGGGCTGAGAACCTCCCCTGTGGGGCCAGGCTGGGAGAGTTGGGGCTGTTCGGCCTGGAGAAGGCTCCAGGGAGACCTCAGAGCAGCCTTCCAGTACCTGAAGGGCTCCAGGAGAGCTGGGGAGGGTTTACAAAGGCTGGCAGTGCCAGGCCAAGGGACAATGGCTTCAGACTGGAAGCAGCTGGACTGAGATGAGACATGAGGAGGAAAGTCTTCCCCATGAGGGTGGTGGAACACTGGCACAGGTCGTCCAGAGAAGCTGTGGAGGCTCCGAGCCCGGCAGTGTTGACAGCCAGGCTGGATGAGGCCTTGAGCAGCCTCATCTAAGAGGAGGTGTCCCTGCCACAGCAGGGGGTTGGAGCTGGATGGTCTTCAAGGTCCTTCCAACCCAAACCACTGCAGGATCCCTCCCACCAGCCTGCTGGCACCGCAGCCGCCACCCCGTGAGCTCGGGTTGCTCCTGCTGCAGCAGCTCCCGGCAGGGCCACTCGCAGCACCCGCTGCAACCTCCTCAGCTAGCTCTGCAAAGCCTTCCCACCCAGCAGGAAGGTTACAGCCCTGACCTCAGCCCCCCAGCCACAGCTCTAACTGCACAGCCCAAGCACAGAGTGCTCCGAGCTGCCCTCTGGGCAGGCACTTCCCGGGCAGGGACGCTGCACAGGGTGGCTTCACAGCTCCCTGAAGTGCACCACCAGAAACAAGGCCTTGCACCTCCTCTGCAGCACAGCAAGCTGGGAGCAAAGGATCTGATGCTACCAGGGGAAGCTTCCCTCTGCCAGCACACACAGGGCCCAGGCCTCAGCAGCCTCTGAGCACTCTGGAGAGCACCCAACAGAGCCAAGAAAGGCTTCCAGGGAAAGGAGATGTCACCTTGCAGCAGCTTCTTTAGAAGCCTTCAAGAGCAGGTAGAGAATCACAGAGTGGTTTGGGTGGGAAAGGACCTTTCAAGTCATCTAACCCAATCCCCTGCAGCCAGCAGGGACATCTGCAGCTAGAGCTCAGAGCCCCCAGCAACCTGAGCTGGGTCCAGGCATGGGGCAGCTGCTGCCTCGGGGCAACCTGGGCCAGGGTCCCACCATGCCCATCACAACAGTCACTGTTCCTTCTGTCTAGATCACAGGACGGGCTGGGCTGGAAGGGAGCTCCACAGCTCACCCAGCCCAACCCCTCTGCACTCCTCCCTCCTCTCCAGCCTCACCTTGAAGAGCTCCAGGGATGGAGCCTCAAGCCCCTCCCTGGGCAGCCTTGACTTCCAGGTGTCCAGGCAAAGCATCTGCTCTCAGCTCTCTGGGGTCCTGCCTCATGCACACCTCAGCTGTGACCTCCTCACACTGAGGAGAGATCTAAACACGTCCCATCCTCCAGCAGCCTCCCGGTGCAGAACTTGCTCCTCACATCCAGTCTCAATCTGGTTAGCACTCTGGGGCTTCTGGCAGGGCAGAGGAGGCTCTGGGGAGAGCTGCTGGAGAGCCTTTGATTGCTTCTGGCTTGTGAAGAGCTTCAGGAGAGGAAGTGCTCATGGATTCATGGAATGGGCTGGGCTGGAAGGGACCTTCAAGCTCATCCAGCTCCAGCCCCCTGCCATGGGCAGGGACACCTCCCACCAGCACAGGCTGCTCAGGGCCTCATCCAGCCTGGCCTGGAACACCTCCAGGCAGGGGGAATCCACCACCTCCCTGGGCAGCCTGTGCCAGAGTCTCCCCACACTTGTTACCAGTGGGTAAGCATTTCTTCCACCTTTACTGCAAAGAGTTTCAGGAGAGGATGAAGCATGAAGTGCACACACACAGCCCCCACGCTGCAGAGAACACAGCAGTAAGAGCAGACAAAAAGGCACTTGGCCTGTCATGGGCAGCTTCAGGACAGCACACAGGGAAACGTGCAGGCTGAAGGGCTCACAGTGCTCATGGCCACCACACAACACACCACCCGTGTCACCAGAGGGATCTCAGCTGCCTCTGGCCCAAACCCCCCTGGGATCTCAGCTGTCTGTATAGCCAACCCCCCTGGGATCTCAGCTGTCTGTATAGCCAAACCCCCCTGGGATCTCAGCTGTCTCTAAGCCAAACCCCCCTGGGATCTCAGCTGTCTCTAAGCCAAACCCCCCTGGGATCTCAGCTGTCTCTAAGCCAAACCCCCCTGGGATCTCAGCTGTCTCTAAGCTAAACCCCCCTGGGATCTTAGCTGTCTGTATAGCCAAACCCCCCTGGGATCTCAGCTGTCTCTAAGCCAAACCCCCCTGGGATCTCAGCTGTCTCTAAGCCAAACCCCCCTGGGATCTCAGCTGTCTCTAAGCTAAACCCCCCTGGGATCTTAGCTGTCTGTATAGCCAAACCCCCCCCTGGGATCTCAGCTGTCTCTAAGCCAAACCCCCCCTGGGATCTCAGCTGTCTCTAAGCCAACCCCCCTGGGATCTCAGCTGTCTGTATAGCCAAACCCCCCTGGGATCTCAGCTGTCTCTAAGCCAAACCCCCTGGGATCTCAGCTGCCTCTGGCCCAAACCCCCCTGGGATCTCAGCTGTCTCTAAGCCAAACCCCCCTGGGATCTCAGCTGTCTCTAAGCCAAACCCCCCTGGGATCTCAGCTGTCTCTAAGCTAAACCCCCCTGGGATCTTAGCTGTCTGTATAGCCAAACCCCCCTGGGATCTCAGCTGTCTCTAAGCCAAACCCCCCTGGGATCTCAGCTGTCTCTAAGCCAACCCCCCTGGGATCTCAGCTGTCTGTATAGCCAAACCCCCCCTGGGATCTCAGCTGTCTCTAAGCCAAACCCCCTGGGATCTCAGCTGCCTCTGGCCCAAACCCCCCTGGGATCTCAGCTGTCTCTAAGCTAAACCCCCCTGGGATCTCAGCTGTCTCTAAGCTAAACCCCCCTGGGATCTCAGCTGTCTCTAAGCTAAACCCCCCTGGGATCTCAGCTGTCTCTAAGCTAAACCCCCCTGGGATCTCAGCTGTCTCTAAGCTAAACCCCCCTGGGATCTCAGCTGTCTCTAAGCTAAACCCCCCTGGGATCTCAGCTGTCTCTAAGCTAAACCCCCCTGGGATCTCAGCTGTCTCTAAGCTAAACCCCCCCTGGGATCTCAGCTGTCTCTAAGCCAAACCCCCCTGGGATCTCAGCTGTCTCTAAGCCAAACCCCCCTGGGATCTCAGCTGTCTCTAAGCCAAACCCCCCTGGGATCTCAGCTGTCTCTAAGCTAAACCCCCCTGGGATCTCAGCTGTCTCTGGCCCAAGCCCCCCGGGATCTCAGCTCTAAGTGACAGATCCAACTCTATCAGCTTCCTCTGGGCCTTGTGGAGATTTCTTTCCAGGGATGCAGTGGGGAGAACAACTCTCCTGGCTGCTCACACCTCTGCCTGACCACCCTCAGTGCCTTCTCCTGGCTTTGGCACAGCCTGCCGTGCAGCCACGTGTGCCCTTTGCCCTGCGCCCGGGCGCGCAGCCTGCCTGCTCTTCCCTGCACCTCACGCTTCGGACGAGGAGCAGCCAGCACTGGGAACAGCTCTCTGAGCCCTCCGCGGCCTTCCGCACTGAGCCTGGGCAGCCCAGCGCCGCCAGCAGACCGTGCCGGGGCTGCTCAGCCCGGGGAAGAGAAGGCTCCGGGGAGACCTACCAGCAACCTCCTCGTACGTGCAGAGGGCCGACAAGAGGGCTGGAGAGAGACTGTGTGCAGGAGAGAGACTGTGTGCAGGAGAGAGACTGTGTGCAGGAGAGAGACTGTGTGCAGAGGCGGGCAGGGACGGCGGCAGGGACGGCGGCAGGGACGGCGGCAGGGACGGCGGCAGGGACGGCGGCAGGGACGGCGGCAGGGACGGCGGCAGGGACGGCGGCAGGGACGGCGGCAGGGACGGCGGCAGGGACGGCGGCAGGGACCGCGGCAGGGACCGCGGCAGGGACGCGGCAGGGACCGCGGCAGGGGCAATGGCTTCAGGCTGCCTCCTCCTGTCCCCACGGCAGAGCTGCCCCAAGCCCCCGATCGTTTCCGTGCCCTCCCCGGAGCCGCTCCCCGCTGCTGGCAGCACCCCCGCGCCCAGGGCGCGGCGCCGGGCGGGACAGTGCCCCGGGTGACCTTGCCCCGCGCAGGCCCGGCCGCTTCGGGCGATCGCGCCCCGCTGGCGGCGGCGGCCGGCTCCCCCACAGCCCCCGCGGCCTACCGCGGCCGGGCGGCTCGGGGCGGGAGCGGGCGGCGGCCCGGGCCCGGGGCGGCCGGCAGGCGCGAGCGGGGGCGGGGGCGGGTCGGTACTCACGGCGCAGGAAGCGGCCCAGCAGGCGGGCGGCGGCGCGGCGGCAGTGAGCCATCCTCCCGCGGCAAGGGCAGCGCACGGCGGCAGCGGGCGGGCGGCCCTGCGCGGCGCCTGAGCACTGCGCACCCGGCACGGCACGGGCAGCCCCCGCGCGCGGACTGGCGCAACCGCAGGACCCTCCTGGCGGCGGCGGCCAATCAAAGCCGAGCCCGCGGGCGGCGGCCGCTGTGCATTGTGGGGGCGGTAGTCTGGGGAGCAGGAGGCAGGGCTGGGGCAGGGCTGGGGCAGGGGCAGGGGCAGGGCACAGCAGGGCAGGGGCAGGGGCAGGGTTGGGGCAGGGCTGGGGCAGGGGCAGGGGCAGGGCACAGCAGAGCAGAGCTGGGGCAGGGCTGGGGCAGGGCCAGGGCAGAGCAGAGCAGAGCAGGGCAGGGGCAGGGGCAGGGCTGGGGCAGGGCAGAGCAGAGCAGAGCAGGGCTGGGGCAGGGCTGGGGCTGGGGCAGGGCTGGGCTGGGGCTGGAGCTGGGGCAGAGGTGGGGCTGGGAATGGGACTGGGGCTGGGGCTGGGCTGGGACTGGGGCGGGGGCTGGGCTGGGACTGGGGCGGGGGCTGGGGCGGGGGCTGGGGCGGGGGCTGGGCTGGGGCTGGGACTGGGCTGGGGCTGGAGCTGGGGCAGGGGTGGGGCTGGGACTGGGGCTGGGCTGGGACTGGGGCGGGGGCTGGGCTGGGGCTGGGGCTGGGACTGGGGCGGGGGCTGGGGCTGGGGCTGGGGCTGGGGCTGGGGCTGGGGCTGGGCTGGGGCTGGGGCTGGGACTGGGGCTGGGGCTGGGGCTGGGGCTGGGCTGGGGCTGAGGCTGGGCTGGGACTGGGACTGGGACTGGGCTGGGGCTGGGGTTGAGGCTGGGACTGGGGCTGGGACTGGGACTGGGACTGGAACTGGGCTGGAACTGGGACTGGGGCTGGGAATGGGACTGGGGCTGGGCTGGGGCTGGGGCTGGGCTGGGGCTGGGCTGGGGCTGGGCTGGGGCTGGGACTGGGGCTGGGACTGGGCTGGGGCTGGGGCTGGGGCTGGGGCTGGGGCTGGGGCTGGGGCTGGGACTGGGCTGGGGCTGGGCTGGGACTGGGGCTTGGGTTGGGCTGGGACTGGGCTGGGGCTGGACTGGGACTGGGACGGGACTGGGACTAGGCTGGGACTGGGGCTGGGCTGGTGCAGGACTGGGGCTGGGGCTGGGGCTGGGGCTGGGGCTGGGACTGGGGCGGGGGCTGGGCTGGGGCTGGGGCTGGGACTGGGGCGGGGGCTGGGGCTGGGGCTGGGGCTGGGGCTGGGGCTGGGGCTGGGCTGGGGCTGGGGCTGGGACTGGGGCTGGGGCTGGGGCTGGGGCTGGGGCTGGGCTGGGGCTGAGGCTGGGCTGGGACTGGGACTGGGACTGGGACTGGGCTGGGGCTGGGGTTGAGGCTGGGACTGGGGCTGGGACTGGGACTGGGACTGGAACTGGGCTGGAACTGGGACTGGGGCTGGGAATGGGACTGGGGCTGGGCTGGGGCTGGGGCTGGGCTGGGGCTGGGCTGGGGCTGGGCTGGGGCTGGGACTGGGGCTGGGACTGGGCTGGGGCTGGGGCTGGGGCTGGGGCTGGGGCTGGGGCTGGGGCTGGGACTGGGCTGGGGCTGGGCTGGGACTGGGGCTTGGGTTGGGCTGGGACTGGGCTGGGGCTGGACTGGGACTGGGACGGGACTGGGACTAGGCTGGGACTGGGGCTGGGCTGGTGCAGGACTGGGGCTGGGGCTGGGGCTGGGGCTGGGGCTGGGCTGGGGCTGGGGCGGGGCTGGGGCGGGGCTGGGGCAGGGCTGGGGCTTGTTCGTGGGCTGCACCATAGTGGCTACCCTGTTCACCACCTCCTGAGGGATGTGGCGACGGCCATCCTGCCATTGAACGCCCAGGAACTGGATCTCCCTGGCAGGCCCTTTCACCTTACTTCTCTTGATGGCGAAGCCAGCCTCCAGCAGGATATCGATTATCTTCTCACCCTTCTGGTAGACTTCCTCTGCTGTCTCACCCCATACGATGATGTCATCGATGAACTGCAGGTGCTCAGGGGCTCCACCTTTCTCTAAGGCAGTCTGGATCACCTCACGGCAGATGGTTGAGCTATGGACCCAGCCCTGGGGCAACCGATTCCATTGGTACTGTACTGCCCTCCAGGTGAAAGCAAACTGTGGCCTGCATTCTGCAATGGGAATGGAGAAAAAGGCATTAGCAATGTCACTTGTGGCATACCACTTGGCCGCCTTCGATTCCAGCTCGTGCTGGAGCTCCGGCATGTCCGGCACGGCGGCGCCGATCGGAGGAGTCACCACATTCAGGCCACGGCAGTCCACGGTCAGTCTCCATTCCCCATTTGCCTTCCGCACTGGCCATATCGGGCTGCTGAAGGGGCAGTGAGCCTTGCTGATCACCTTCTGGCTCTCCAGTCGTCGAATCAGTTGGTGTATGGGGTTCAGGGAGTCTCTGTTGGTCCTGTATTGCCTGCGATGCACTATGCGAGAGGCAATAGGTAGCTTCAAATCCTGCACCTAATGGCTGCCCGCTGCGGAGGGGTCATCCGACAGCTCGGGCGTGGGGGACAGCTGTTCTTTGCCTGCAGTCTCCACAGCTGCCACCCCAAACGCCCACTTGTGCCCCTTAGGGTCCTTGAAGCATCCCTCCCGCAGAAAGTCAATGCCAAGAATGCAAGGTGCATCTGGACCAGTCACTATGTCGTGCTTGCCCCATTCATTCCCGGTCAGGCTTCTCTCAGCCTGCAGTACAGTCCCCCTTGTGAGCCCCCTGTGACTCCCTGAATGCTTATGGGCTCAGCCCCTTTGTACCTCGATGGCATCAGGGTGCATTGGGCCCCTGTGTCCACCAGAGCTGGGTACTTCTGGGCTTCTGAAGTGCCAGGCCACGGCACATACACATCCCAGTGCACTCTGTTGTCCCTGGCCTCCACCTGGCTGGAGGTAGGGCACCTCTAATGCTGGCGGCGATGCCCACACTTGTCACAGGGTCCTGTGTTCCTAGGGGAAGGGTCTCTTGAGCGAGAGGGACCACTCCGGGAAACTGGGGCAGCCCTTCTCCTGGATGAGTTATCCCTGTGGTGCCCACCTTGCAGTTCCCGCACTCTGTTCCAGAGGGCAGAGGTGGGTTGGCCATGCCAGGTGTCCATGTCCTCTCCGTGGTCACAGAGGAACCTCCACAGACACCCCTTGACATCCTCTGATTGGCTTGGGGTGATCTCCTAGGGGAAGGTCGCCTGTTCCTGATCGCTGAAACATGGACCCATTCTGATGGGGAAGGGGCAAAGGAGGCGTCGCTCCCCCTTTTCAGCTCAGACACGGAGGTCTTGATCTCTTTGACAGTGTCTTTGGCCATAGTTTCTATGGCTGAGATCAGGGGGTTCTGATTTACGCTGTCCTCATATTCCCTTAAATCATTGGCAAACTCACAGACAGTGTTAGCACTTCCATCCTGTCCAGTCAGGAGTATCCCTCCTAGTGTGTGAGCATATTTCTGAGGGGCACCCTGGGTGAGTTTCTTTAGGGAGGGCCGTCTCATGGGCACCTCATCTGGGTCCGAGGGGAGCCGGCCATCCCCATAAAGTATTTCCAGCATGGCCATCTGTCTCAGGTAGTGAATGTCCTGCTCCATGGTTGTCCCTCTGACTGGGGCCCAGGGCAGGTCATCTCTTGAGCGGTACCGGCTCTCGATGGCATTGAGGAGCCGGGCCCAGAGAGTGTGTGTTCCATCGAGTCTGGGTAACTCTTTGTCCAGACCAGCATCACGAGTCAGGGAGCCTAAAAGCTTCGCCTCCCTCTTGTCCAGGTCCACTGTGTTCACCCCCTCGTCCCAGCATCTCAGGGCCCAGCTCAGTATTGGCTCACCCTCTTTCCTTGCGTAATCCAGACGAGTTTGCCTTAGTCCCTTTCTGGGTAGCGATGTGACAGTTATTTCCTGGTCTGACTCATCTTCATCCACCGCTGGGTTCTGTGAGGTGCTGGGGCCTGCTGAGGTTCCTTCCTCACCATCTGTGCTTGGCGATGAGTTTTGACTTCTTTTCCTGCGTGTGGTGACCGGTGCTAGAGAGACTGCGTCGGCAGGAGCATCAGGGGTTAACTGTGGAACTGCTGGTGGGGGGCAAACCCTTGTGCCTGGGGCTCAGGCTGAGATGTGGCACACTCATTACAACCCGACCCCTCTCTCTTTGTGTTTACAGAGTGCTTACAATGCCCACAGCAGACACGCCCCCAGTCGTTAAAGAGTGCAAAGGAGTATGTTATCACCCTCCAAACAGCTCTTAATGGCTTAGCTCGTCCCCCACCCAACAGGGTCACAGCAAACACCCCTATAAGGATTACATTTAAGCACATGGAGCATATTGCAATGTACAGCAACTGTCCATCACACTGAAACTGAACTGAAAAGTACCTGCAAGCCCCCAGCCGGCTCTGTGCCTTTCTTTTGTGAAAAAGGAGTTAAACCACCAGAGCTGGCCTGGGACTGGGGCTGGGGCTGGGCTGGGGCTGGGACTGGGGCTGGGGCTGGGACTGGGGCTGGGGCTGGGCTGGGGCTGGGGCTGGGACTGGGGCTGGGACTGGGACTGGGGCTGGGGCTGGGGGCTGGGGCTGGGACTGGGGCTGGGACTGGGGCTGGGACTGGGGCTGGGACTGGGACTGGGACTGGGGCTGGGACTGGGGCTGGGACTGGGACTGGGACTGGGGCTGGGACTGGGGCTGGGACTGGGGCTGGGACTGGGACTGGGACTGGGGCTGGGACTGGGACTGGGACTGCGGCTGGGACTGGGACTGGGGCTGGGACTGGGGCTGGGACTGGGACTGGGACTGGGGCTGGGACTGGGGCTGGGACTGCGGCTGGGACTGGGACTGGGGCTGGGACTGGGGCTGGGACTGGGGCTGGGACTGCAGCTGGGGCTGGGGCTGGGACTGGGGCTGGGACTGGGGCTGGGACTGGGACTGGGACTGGGGCTGGGACTGGGGCTGGGACTGCGGCTGGGACTGGGACTGGGGCTGGGGCTGGGCTGGGGCTGGGGCTGGGACTGGGGCTGGGACTGGGGCTGGGGCTGGGGCTGGGACTGGGGCTGGGACTGGGGCTGGGCTGGGACTGGGACTGGGGCTGGGGCTGGGACTGGGCTGGGATGAGGCTGGGGCTAGGCTGGGGCTAGGCTGGGACTGGGGCTGGGCTGGGACTGGGGCTGGGCTGGGACTGGAGCTGGGCTGGGGCTGGGACTGGACTGGGGCTGGGCTGGGACTGGGCTGGGATGGGGCTGGGCTGGGATGGGGCTGAGCTGGGACTGGGACTGGGGCTGGGACTGGGGCTGGGACTGGGATGGGACTGGGCTGGGGCTGGGGTACGGCTGGGATGGGACTGGGGCGGGACTGGGACTGGGACTGGGGCTGGGCTGGGGCTGGGGCTGGGCCTGGGATGGGACTGGGATGGGACTGGGACTAGGACTGGACTGGGCTGGGGCTGGGCCTGGGGCTGGGACTGGGACTGAGCTGGGACTGGGCTGGGGCTGGGCTGGGGCTGGGGCTGGGGCTGGGGCTGGGGATGGGGCTGGGGCTGGGGTAGGGCTGGGATGGGACTGGGGCAGGACTGGGACTGGGGCTGGGCTGGGGCCGGGCCTGGGATGGGACTGGGATGGCACTGGGACTAGGACTGGGCTGGGGCTGGGACTGGGTCTGGGACTGGGGCTGGGGCTGGAACTGGGGCTGGGGCTGGGGATGGGGATGGGGCTGGGGATGGGGATGGGGATGGGGATGGGGATGGGGATGGGGATGGGGATGGGGCTGATGGGGATGGGGATGGGGCTGGCCTGGGGCTAGGCTGGGACTGGGCTGGGGCTGCGCTGGGACTGGGACTGGGGCTAGGCTGGGAATGGGGCTGGGCTGGGGCTGGGGCTGAGCTGGGGCTGGGCTGGGCTGGGGCTGGGCTGGGGCTGGGACTGGGGCTGGGGCTGGGCTGGGACTGGGCTGGGACTGGGCTGGGACTGGTCTAGTGCTGGGCTGTGCTGGTGTTGGGACTGGGCTGGGGCTGGGACTGGGACTGGGACTGGGAGTGGGACTGGGGCTGGGGATGGGGATGGGGCTGGGGATGGGGCAGGGGCTGGGGCTGGGGCTGGGGCTGGGGATGGGGCTGGGACTGGGCTGGGGCTGCGCTGGGACTTCGGCTGGGGTTGGGCTGGGGCTGGACTGGGACTGGGACTGGGGCTAGGCTGGGAATGGGGCTGGGCTGGGGCTGGGGCTGAGCTGGGGCTGGGCTGGGCTGGGGCTGGGCAGGGATGAGGCTGGGGCTAGGCTGGGACTGGGGCTGGGGCTGGGCTGGGGCTGGGCTGGGACTGGAGCTGGGCTGGGGCTGGGGTTGGGCTGGGACTGGGCTGGGGCTGGTCTGGGGCTGCTCTGGGGCTGGGCTGGGACTGGACTGGGCTTGGACTGGGGCTGGTCTGGGGCTGCTCTGGGGCTGGGCTGGGACTGGACTGGGCTGGGGCTGGGGCTTGGGCTGGTCTGGGACTGGGCTGGGGCTGGGGTAGGGCTGGGGCTGGGGTTGGGACTGGGACTGGGGCTGGGCTGGGACTGGGCTGGGACTGGGGCTGGGCTGGGACTGGGCTGGGGCTGGGGCTGGGCTGGGGCTGGGGCTGGGACTGGGACTGGGGCTGGGGTTGGGCTGGGGCTGGACTGGGGATGGTCTGGGGTTGGGCTGGGACTGGGCTGGGACTGGGACTGGGGCTGGGGCTGGGCTGGGACTGGTCTAGTGCTGGGCTGTGCTGGTGCTGGGACTGGGCTAGGGCTGGGCTGGGCCTGGGGCTGGGCTGGGCTGGGGCTGGGCTGGGGCTGGGCTGGGCTGGGCTGGGGCTGGGCTGGGGCTGGGGCTGGGCTGGGATGAGGCTGGGGCTAGGCTGGGACTGGGGCTGGGCTGGGGCTGGGACTGGGGCTGGGGCTGGGCTGGGGCTGGGCTGGGGCTGGGCTGGGACTGGAGCTGGGCTGGGCCTGGGGCTGGGCTGGGACTGGGGCTGAGCTGGGACTGGGCTAGGGCTGGGGCTGGGGCTGGGCTGGGGCTGCGGGGACTGGGGCTGGGACTGGGCTGGGACTGGGACTGGGGCTGGGGCTGGGCTGGGGCTGGGCTGGGACTGGGATGGGACTGGGGCTGGGCTGGGACTGGTCTAGGGCTGGGCTGTGCTGGTGCTGGGACTGGGCTGGGGCTGGGGCTGGGCTGGGACTGGGATGGGACTGGGGCTGGGCTGGGGCTGGGATGGGACTGGGCTGGGACTGGGACTGGGCTGGGACTGGGCTGGGACTGGGACTGGGGCTGGGCTGGGATTGGCTGGGACTGGGCTGGGACTGGGGCTGGGCTGGGACTGGGCTGGGGTTCGGCTGGGATGGACTGTGGCTGGGACTGGGGCTGGGCTAGGACTGGAGCTGGGCTGGGACTGGGGCTGGGCTGGGACTGGGGCTGGGCTAGGACTGGAGCTGGGCTGGGGCTGGGCTGGGACTGGGCTGGGATGGGGCTGGGCTGGGGCTGAGCTGGGACTGGGACTGGGCTGGGGCTGGGCTGGGGCTGGGGCTGGGCTGGGACTTCGGCTGGGGTTGGGCTGGGGCTGGACTGGGACTGGGACTGGGGCTAGGCTGGGAATGGGGCTGAGCTGGGGCTGGGCTGGGCTGGGGCTGGGCTGGGGCTGGGACTGGGGCTGGGGCTGGGCTGGGGCTGGGCTGGGGCTGGGCTGGGACTGGACTGGGCTGGGGCTGGGGCTTGGGCTGGTCTGGGACTGGGCTGGGGCTGGGGCTGGGCTGGGACTGGGCTGGGGCTGGGGCTGCTCTGGGGCTGGGCTGGACTGGGCTGGGGCTGGGGCTTGGGCTGGTCTGGGACTGGACTGGGCTGGGGCTGGGGCTTGGGCTGGTCTGGGACTGGGCTGGGACTGGGGCTGGGGCTGGGCTGGGACTGGGCTGGGGCTGGGGCTGGGCTGGGACTGGGCTGGGACTGCGCTGGGACTGGGGCTGGGGTTGGGCTGGTCTGGGACTGGGCTGGGGCTGGGGCTGGGCTGGGACTGGGCTGGGACTGGGCTGGGGTTGGGCTGGGCTGGGACTGGACTGGGCTGGGGCTGGGGCTTGGGCTGGTCTGGGACTGGGCTGGGGCTGGGGTAGGGCTGGGGCTGGGGTTGGTCTGGGGCTGGGCTGGGACTGGGCTGGGACTGGGGTGGGCTGGGACTGGGCTGGGGCTGGGGCTGGGGCTGGGGCTGCGCTGGGACTGGTGCTGGGGTTGGGCTGGGGCTGGACTGGGGATGGTCTGGGGTTGGGCTGGGACTGGGCTGGGACTGGGACTGGGGCTGGGGCTGGGCTGGGGCTGGGCTGGGACTGGGATGGTACTGGGGCTGGGCTGGGACTGGTCTAGTGCTGGGCTGTGCTGGTGCTGGGACTGGGCTGGGGCTGGGGCTGGGCTGGGACTGGGACTGGGGCTGGGGCTGGGCTGGGGCTGGGCTGGGACTGGGATGGTACTGGGGCTGGGCTGGGACTGGTCTAGTGCTGGGCTGTGCTGGTGCTGGGACTGGGCTGGGGCTGGGGCTGGGCTGGGACTGGGGCGGGACTGGGGCTGGGCTGGGGCTGGGGCTGGGGCTGGGGCTGGGGCTGGGGCTGGCCTGGGGCTGGCTGGGACTGGGCTGGGATGGGACTGGTCTGGGACTGGGGCTGGGGATGTGCTGGGGCTGGGGCTGGGACTGGACTTGCCTGGGACTGGGGCTGGGGCTGGGGCTGGGCTGTGTTAGGCTGGCCTGGGTTGGGCTGGGCTGGGGTGGGCTGTGTTTAACTGGGCTGGGGCTGGGCTGGGGCTGGGCTGGGGCTGGGCTGGGGCTGGGATGGCACTGGGGCTGGACTGGGGCTGGGCTGGGACTGGGATGGGACTGTGGCTGGGCTGGGACTGGTCTAGGGCTGGGCTGTGCTGGTGCTGGGCCTGGGCTGGGACTGGGATGGGACTGGGACTGGGCTGGGACTGGGGCTGGGCTGGGGCTGCGCTGGGGCTGGGCTGGGACTGGACTGGGCTTGGACTGGGCCTGGTCTGGGGCTGCTCTGGGGCTGGGCTGGGACTGGACTGGGCTGGGGCTGCGGCTTGGGCTGGTCTGGGACTGGGCTGGGGCTGGGGTAGGGCTGGGGCTGGGGTTGGTCTGGGGCTGGGCTGGGACTGGGCTGGGACTGGGGCTGGGCTGGGACTGGGCTGGGGCTGGGGTAGGGCTGGGGCTGGGGTTGGTCTGGGGCTGGGCTGGGACTGGGCTGGGGCTGGGGCTGGGGCTGGGGCTGCGCTGGGACTGGGGCTGGGGTTGGGCTGGGGCTGGACTGGGGATGGTCTGGGGTTGGGCTGGGACTGGGCTGGGACTGGGACTGGGGCTGGGATGGGACTGAGGCTGGGCTGGGACTGGTCTAGTGCTGGGCTGTGCTGGTGCTGGGACTGGGCTGGGGCTGGGGCTGGGCTGGGACTGGGTCGGGACTGGGGCTGGGCTGGGGCTGAGACTGGTACTGGGACTGTGAGTGGGACTGGGGCTGGGGCTGGGGCTGGGGATGGGGCTGGGGATGGGGCTGGGGCTGGGGATGGGGCTGGCCTGGGGCTAGGCTGGGACGGGGCTGGGCCGGGGCTGGGATGGGACTGGTCTGGGACTGGGGCTGGGGATGGGCTGGGGCTGGGGCTGGGACTGGACTTGCCTGGGACTGGGGCTGGGGCTGGGGCTGGGCTGTGTTAGGCTGGCCTGGGTTGGGCTGGGCTGGGGTGGGCTGTGTTTAACTGGGCTGGGGCTGGGCTGGGGCTGGGCTGGGGCTGGGCTGGGGCTGGGATGGCACTGGGGCTGGACTGGGGCTGAGCTGGGACTGGGATGGGACTGTGGCTGGGCTGGGACTGGTCTAGGGCTGGGCTGTGCTGGTGCTGGGCCTGGGCTGGGACTGGGATGGGACTGGGACTGGGCTGGGACTGGGGCTGGGCTGGGACTGGGATGGACTGGGACTGGGACTGGGACTGGGGCTGGGCTGGGCTGGGACTGGGCTGGGACTGGGGCTGCGCTGGGATTGGGCTGGGACTGGACTGGGCTGGGGCTGGGGCTTGGGCTGGTCTGGGACTGGGCTGGGGCTGGGGTAGGGCTGGGGCTGGGGTTGGTCTGGGGCTGGGCTGGGACTGGGGCTGGGCTGGGGCTGGGGTTGGTCTGGGGCTGGGCTGGGACTGGGCTGGGACTGGGGTGGGCTGGGACTGGGCTGGGGCTGGGGCTGGGGCTGGGGCTGCGCTGGGACTGGTGCTGGGGTTGGGCTGGGGCTGGACTGGGGATGGTCTGGGGTTGGGCTGGGACTGGGCTGGGACTGGGACTGGGGCTGGGGCTGGGCTGGGGCTGGGCTGGGACTGGGATGGGACTGGGGCTGGGCTGGGACTGGTCTAGTGCTGGGCTGTGCTGGTGCTGGGACTGGGCTGGGGCTGGGGCTGGGCTGGGACTGGGGCGGGACTGGGGCTGGGCTGGGGCTGGGACTGGGACTGGGACTGGGAGTGGGACTGGGGCTGGGGCTGGGGCTGGGGCTGGGGCTGGGGCTGGGGCTGGCCTGGGGCTAGGCTGGGACTGGGCTGGGCCGGGGCTGGGATGGGACTGGTCTGGGACTGGGGCTGGGGATGTGCTGGGGCTGGGGCTGGGACTGGACTTGCCTGGGACTGGGGCTGGGGCTGGGGCTGGGCTGTGTTAGGCTGGCCTGGGTTGGGCTGGGCTGGGGTGGGCTGTGTTTAACTGGGCTGGGGCTGGGCTGGGGCTGGGCTGGGGCTGGGCTGGGGCTGGGATGGCACTGGGGCTGGACTGGGGCTGGGCTGGGACTGGGATGGGACTGTGGCTGGGCTGGGACTGGTCTAGGGCTGGGCTGTGCTGGTGCTGGGCCTGGGCTGGGACTGGGATGGGACTGGGACTGGGCTGGGACTGGGGCTGGGCTGGGGCTGCGCTGGGGCTGGGCTGGGACTGGACTGGGCTTGGACTGGGCCTGGTCTGGGGCTGCTCTGGGGCTGGGCTGGGACTGGACTGGGCTGGGGCTGGGGCTTGGGCTGGTCTGGGACTGGGCTGGGGCTGGGGTAGGGCTGGGGCTGGGGTTGGTCTGGGGCTGGGCTGGGACTGGGGCTGGGCTGGGACTGGGCTGGGGCTGGGGTAGGGCTGGGGCTGGGGTTGGTCTGGGGCTGGGCTGGGACTGGGCTGGGACTGGGGCTGGGCTGGGACTGGGCTGGGGCTGGGGTAGGGCTGGGGCTGGGGTTGGTCTGGGGCTGGGCTGGGACTGGGCTGGGACTGGGGCTGGGCTGGGACTGGGCTGGGGCTGGGGCTGGGGCTGGGGCTGCGCTGGGACTGGGGCTGGGGTTGGGCTGGGGCTGGACTGGGGATGGTCTGGGGTTGGGCTGGGACTGGGCTGGGACTGGGACTGGGACTGGGGCTGGGGCTGGGCTGGGGCTGGGCTGGGACTGGGATGGGACTGGGGCTGGGCTGGGACTGGTCTAGTGCTGGGCTGTGCTGGTGCTGGGACTGGGCTGGGGCTGGGGCTGGGCTGGGACTGGGTCGGGACTGGGGCTGGGCTGGGGCTGAGACTGGTACTGGGACTGTGAGTGGGACTGGGGCTGGGGCTGGGGCTGGGGATGGGGCTGGGGATGGGGCTGGGGCTGGGGATGGGGCTGGCCTGGGGCTAGGCTGGGACGGGGCTGGGCCGGGGCTGGGATGGGACTGGTCTGGGACTGGGGCTGGGGATGGGCTGGGGCTGGGGCTGGGACTGGACTTGCCTGGGACTGGGGCTGGGGCTGGGGCTGGGCTGTGTTAGGCTGGCCTGGGTTGGGCTGGGCTGGGGTGGGCTGTGTTTAACTGGGCTGGGGCTGGGCTGGGGCTGGGCTGGGGCTGGGCTGGGGCTGGGATGGCACTGGGGCTGGGCTGGGGCTGAGCTGGGACTGGGATGGGACTGTGGCTGGGCTGGGACTGGTCTAGGGCTGGGCTGTGCTGGTGCTGGGCCTGGGCTGGGACTGGGATGGGACTGGGACTGGGCTGGGACTGGGGCTGGGCTGGGACTGGGATGGGACTGGGACTGGGACTGGGGCTGGGCTGGGCTGGGACTGGGCTGGGACTGGGGCTGGGCTGGGACTGGGGCTGCGCTGGGACTTCGGCTGGGGCTGGACTGGGGCTCGTCTGGGGTTGGGCTGGGACTGGGCTGGGACTGGGACTGGGGCTGGGAGTGGGGCTAGGCTGGGAATGGGGCTGGGCTGGGGCTGGGGCTGAGCTGGGGCTGGGCTGGGCTGGGGCTGGGCTGGGATGAGGCTGGGGCTAGGCTGGGACTGGGGCTGGGGCTGGGCTGGGGCTGGGCTGGGGCTGGGCTGGGGCTGGGGCTGGGGCTGGGGCTGGGGCTGGGGCTGGGCTGGGGCCTGGGGCTGGAGCTGGGGCTGGGCTGGGCTGGGACTGGAGCTAGGCTGGGGCTGGGGCTGGGGCTGGGGCTGGGCTGGGCTGGGACTGGAGCTGGGCTGGGGCTGGGGCTGGGCTGGGACTGGGCTGGGGCTGGTCTGGGGCTGCTCTGGGGCTGGGCTGGGACTGGACTGGGCTTGGACTGGGGCTGGTCTGGGGCTGCTCTGGGGCTGGGCTGGGACTGGACTGGGCTGGGGCTTGGGCTGGTCTGGGACTGGGCTGGGGCTGGGGTAGGGCTGGGGCTGGGGTTGGTCTGGGGCTGGGCTGGGACTGGGCTGGGACTGGGGCTGGGCTGGGACTGGGCTGGGGCTGGGGCTGGGCTGGGACTGGGCTGGGACTGGGACTGGGGTTGGGGCTGGGCTGGGGCTGGGCTGGGACTGGTCTAGTGCTGGGCTGTGCAGGTGCTGGGACTGGGCTGGGGCTGGGGCTGGGCTGGGACTGGGGCGGGACTGGGGCTGGGCTGGGGCTGGGGCTGGGACTGGGAGTGGGACTGGGGCTGGGGCTGGGGATGGGGATGGGGCTGGGGATGGGGCTGGGACTGGGCTGGGACTGGGCTGGGACTGGGGCTGGGGGGGTTGGGCTGGGGCTGGACTGGGACTGGGACGGGCTAGGCTGGGAATGGGGCTGGGCTGGGCTGGGACTGGGGCTGGGCTGGGGCTGGGCTGGGCCTGGGACTGGGCTGGGGCTGGGCTGGGACTGGAGCTGGGCTGGGGCTGGGCTGGGATGAGGCTGGGGCTAGGCTGGGACTGGGCTGGGCCTGGGGCTGGGCTGGGGCTGGGCTGGGGCTGGGGCTTGGCTGGGCTGGGCTGGGCTGGGGCTGGGCTGGGGCTGGGGCTGGGCTGGGCTGGGCTGGGGCTGGGCTGGGATGAGGCTGGGTCTAGGCTGAGACTGGGGCTGGGCTGGGGCTGGGGCTGGGACTGGGGCTGGGGCTGGGCTGGGCCTGGGGCTGGGCTGGGGCTGGGCTGGGACTGGGCTGGGACTGGGGCTGGGCTGGGACTGGGGCTGGGACTGGGGCTGGGCTGGGACTGGGTATGGGCTGGGGCTGGGACTGGGCTGGGGCTGGTCTGGGGCTGCTCTGGGGCTGGGCTGGGACTGGACTGGGCTGGGACTGGAGCTGGGCTGGGGCTGGGCTGGGACTGGGCTGGGATGGGGCTGGGCTGGGGCTGAGCTGGGACTGGGACTGGGACTGGGACTGGGACTGGGACTGGGGCTGGTACTGGGATGTGACTGGGCTGGGGCTGGGGCTGGGCTGGGGCTGAGCTGGGACTGGGACTGGGACTGGGCTGGGACTGGGATGGGACTGGGCTGGGGCTGGGGCTGGGGTACGGCTGGGATGGGACTGGGGCGGGACTGGGGCTGGGCTGGGGCTGGGACTGGGATGGGACTGGGATGGCACTGGGACTAGGACTGGACTGGGCTGGGGCTGGGACTGGGGCTGGGGCTGGGCTGGGGCTGGGGCTGGGGTAGGGCTGGGATGGGACTGGGGCAGGACTGGGACTGGGGCTGGGCTGGGGCTGGGAGTGGGACTGGGGCTGGGCTGCGTTTGACTGGGCTGGGGCTGGGCTGGGCTGGGACTGGGGCTGGGCTGGGACTGGGGCTGGGCTGGGACTTCGGCTGGGGTTGGGCTGGGGCTGGATTGGGACTGGGACTGGGGCTAGGCTGGGAATGGGGCTGAGCTGGGCCTGGGCTGGGCTGGGGCTGGGCTGGGATGAGGCTGGGGCTAGGCTGGGACTGGGGCTGGGCTGGGGCTGGGACTGGGGCTGGGGCTGGGACTGGACTGGGCTTGGACTGGGCCTGGTCTCGGGCTGCTCTGGGGCTGGGCTGGGACTGGACTGGGCTGGGGCTGGGGCTTGGGCTGGTCTGGGACTGGGCTGGGGCTGGGGTAGGGCTGGGGCTGGGGTTGTTCTGGGGCTGGGCTGGGACTGGGCTGGGACTGGGGCTGGGCTGGGACTGGGCTGGGGCTGGGGCTGGGCTGGGGCTGCGCTGGGACTGGGGCTGAGGTTGGGCTGGGGCTGGACTGGGGATGGTCTGGGGTTGGGCTGGGACTGGGCTGGGACTGGGACTGGGACTGGGGCTGGGGCTGGGCTGGGGCTGGGCTGGGACTGGGATGGGACTGGGACTGGGACTGGGGCTGGGGCTGGGGCTGGGCTGGGGCTGGGCTGGGACTGGGATGGGACTGGGCTGGGACTGGGGCTGGGACTGGGACTGGGACGGGACTGGGATGGGACTGGGGCTGGGCTGGGACTGGTCTAGTGCTGGGCTGTGCTGGAGCTGGGACTGGGCTGGGCTGGGCTGCATTAGGCTGGGCAGGGCAGGGCAGGGCTGGGCTGGGCTGCGTTTGGCTGGTCTGTGCTAGGTTGGGCTGTGTTGGGCTAGGCTGGACTGTGCTAGGCTGGGCTGCGTTTGGCTGGGCTGGGCTGGGCTGGGCTAGGTTGGGCTGGGGCTGGGATTGATCTGGGGCTGGGGCTGGGGCTAGGGCTGGGCTGGGACTGGGCTGGGGCTGGGATTGGGCTGGGGCTGGGGCTGGGCTGGGACTGGGCTGGGGCTGGGCTGGGACTGGGGTGGGGCTGGGGCTGGGGCTGGGACTGGGCTGGGTTAGGCTGGGCTGCGTTTGGCTGGGCTGGGGCTGGGCTGGGCTGTGTTTGTCTGGGCTAGTCTCAGCTGGGCTAGGCTGGGGCTGGGCTGGGACTGGGTCTGTGCTGGGGCGGGGCTGGGGCTGGGGCTGGGCTGGGACTGGGGCTGGGGCTGGCCTGGGCTGGACTGGGTTCCGTTTGGCTGGGCTGGGCTTGGCTGGGCTTGGCTGGGGCAGGGCTGGGACTGGGATGGGACAGGGGCTGGGCCTGGGATGGGACTGGGACTGGGGCTGGGACTGGGGCTGGGGCTGGGAATGGGGCTGGGGCTGGGACTGGGCTGGGACTGGACTGGGGCTGGGGCTGGGCTGGAACTGGGACTGGGGCTGGGGCTGGGACTGGGGCTGGGGCTGGGGCTGGGCTGGGCTGGGCTGGGCCTGGGACTGGGACTGGGACTGGGACTGGGACTGGGACTGGGGCTGGGACTGGTCTGGGGCTGGGCTGGGACTGGACTGGGGCTGGGCTGGGGCTGGGGCTGGGGCTGGGGCTGGGCTGGGACTGGGACTGGGACTGGGCTGGGGCTGGGCTGGGACTGGGCTGGGACTGGGACTGGGCTGGGACTGGGCTGGGGCTGGGCTGGGACTAGGACTGGACTGGGGCTGGGCTGGGCTGGGCTGCGTTTGGATGGGCTGGGCTGGGGCTGGCTGGGCTGGGGCTGGACTGGGGCTGGGGCTGGGCTGGGACTGAGCTTGGGCTGGGCTGGGGCTGGGACTGGTGCTGGGGCTGGGCTGGGACTGGGCTGGGCTGGGGCTGGGGCGGGGCTGGGACTGGACTGGGGCTGGGGCTGGGCTGGGACTGGGTCTGGGCTGGGGTGGGGCTGGGCTGGGGCAGGACTGGGGCGGGGACTGGGGCTGGGGCTGGGCTGGGACTGGGGCTGTGCTGGGACTTGGACTGGGGCTGGTCAGGGACTGGGGCTGGGGCTGGGCTGGGACTGGGACTGGGGCTGAGACTGGGCTGGGGCTGGGCTGCGACTGGAGCTGGGCTGGGACTGGGCTGGGGCTGGGCTGGGACTGGGGCGGGGCTGGGACTGGGACTGGGCTGGGGCTGGGGCTGGGGCTGGGGCTGGGGCTGGGCTGGGACTGGGGCTGGGCTGGGACTGGGACTGGGCTGGGACTGCGGCTGGGCTGGAGCTGGGGCTGGGCTGGGACTGGGATTGGCACTGGGGCTGGGCTGGGACTGGGCTGGGACTGGGCTGGGACTGGGCTGGGGCTGGGACTGGGACTGGGCTTGGGCTGGGACTGGGGCTGGGCTGGGAGTGGGACTGGGACTGGGGCTGGGCTGGGGCTGGGCTGGGGCTGGGGCTGGGCTGGGACTGGGCTTGGGCTGGGCTGGGGCTGGGACTGGGCTGGGGCTGGGACTGGGACTGGGGCTGGGCTGGGGGTGGGACTGGGCTGGACTGGGACTGGGGCTGGTCTGGGGCTGGTCTGGGGCTGGGGCTGGGCTGGGCTGGGGCTGGGACTAGGGTTGGGCTGGGGCTGGGACTGGGCTGGGACTGGGACTGGGCTGGGACTGGGCTGGGGCTGGGACTGGGACTGGGCTTGGGCTGGGACTGGGGCTGGGCTGGGAGTGGGACTGGGACTGGGGCTGGGCTGGGGCTGGGCTGGGGCTGGGGCTGGGCTGGGACTGGGCTTGGGCTGGGCTGGGGCTGGGACTGGGCTGGGGCTGGGACTGGGACTGGGGCTGGGCTGGGGGTGGGACTGGGCTGGACTGGGACTGGGGCTGGTCTGGGGCTGGTCTGGGGCTGGGGCTGGGCTGGGCTGGGGCTGGGACTAGGGTTGGGCTGGGGCTGGGCTGGGCTGGGGCTGGGACTAGGGTTGGGCTGGGGCTGGTCTGGGGCTGGGGCTGGGACTGGGCTGGGACTGCGGCTGGGCTGGAGCTGGGGCTGGGCTGGGACTGGGATTGGCACTGGGGCTGGGCTGGGACTGGGATTGGCTGGGACTGGGCTGGGCTGGGCTGGGCTGGGACTGGGGCTGGGCTGGGGGTGGGACTGGGACTGGGGCTGGGCTGGGGCTGGGCTGGGGCTGGGGCTGGGCTGGGACTGGGCTTGGGCTGGGCTGGGGCTGGGACTGGGCTGGGACTGGGACTGGGCTGGGACTGGGCTTGGGGGCTGGGGCTGGGAATGGGCTGGGTTAGGCTGGGCTGCGTTTGGCTGGGCTGGGCTGGGGCTGGGACTGGGACTGGACTGGGGCTGGGCTGGGACTGGACTGGGCTGGGGCTGGGATTGGGCTGGGGCTGGGACTGGTCTGGGACTGGGACTGGGGCTGGGGCTGGGCTGGTGTTGGGGCTGGGGCTGGGACTGGACTGGACTGGGCTGGGACTGAGACTGGGGCTGGGCTGTGGCTGGGCTGGGACTGGGGCTGGGACTGGGACTGGGCTTGGGCTGGGCTGGGGCTGGGCTGGGGCTTGGCTGGGACTGTGACTGGGACTGGGACTGGGACTGGGACTGGGACTGGGGCTGGACTGGGCTGGGACTGGGGCTGGGACTGGGGCTGGGACTGGGACTGGGGCTGGGGCTGGGCTGGGGCTGGGGCTGGGCTTGGTTGGGGCTGGGGGGGGGCGGGGCTTGGGCTGGAACTGGGCTGGGACTGGGGCTGGGGCTGGGGCTTGGACTGGGCTGGGCTGGGCTGGGACTGGGGCTGGGCTGGGACTGGGGTTGGGCTGGGGCTGGGACTGGGCTGGGGCTCGGGACTGGGACTGGGGCTGGGCTGGGACTGGGGTTGGGCTGGGGCTTGGACTGGGCTGGGGCTCGGCTGGGACTGGGGCTGGGCTGGGACTGGGGTTGGGCTGGGGCTGGGACTGGGCTGGGCTGGGACTGGGACTGAGGTTGGGGCTGGGCTGGGGCTGGACTGGGAGTGGGGCTGGGACTGGGACTAGGACTGGGCTTGGACTGGGGCTGGGGCTGGGCTGGGGCTGGGCTGGGACTGGGCTGGGGCTGGGACTGGGACTGGGGCTGGGCTGGGGGTGGGACTGGGCTGGACTGGGACTGGGGCTGGTCTGGGGCTGGGCTGGGGCTGGGGCTGGGCTGGGCTGGGGCTGGGACTGGGGTTGGGCTGGGGCTGGGACTGGGCTGGGACTGGGACTGGGCTGGGACTGGGGCTGGTCTGGGGCTGGGGCTGGGCTGGGTCTGGGCTTGGGCTGGGCTGGGGCTGGGACTGGTGCTGGGGCTGGGACTGGGACTGGACTGGGGCTGGGCTGGGATTGGGCTGGGCTGGGGCTGGGGCTGGGACTGGACTGGGGCTGGGCTGGGACTGGGACTGGGGCTGGGGCTGGGCTGGGGCTGGGACTGGGACTGCGGCTGGGCTGGTGCTGGGGCTGGGCTGGGACTGGACTGGACTGGGCTGGGGCTGGGACTGGGGCTGGGCTGTGGCTGGGCTGGGACTGGGGATGGGCTGGGGCTGGGCTGGGACTGGGGATGGACTGGGGCTGGGCTGGGCTGGGCTGGGACTGGGACTGGGCTGGGGCTGGCCTGGGACTGGGGCTGGGCTGGGGCTGGGCTGGGACTGGGACTGGGCTGTGGCTGGGCTGGGACTGGGACTGGGCTGGGGCTGGCCTGGGACTGGGGCTGGGGCTGGGCTGGGCTGGGGCTGGGGCTGGGGCTGGGCTGGGCTGGGCTGGGCTGGGGCTGGGGCTGGGCTGGTGCTGGGGCTGGGCTGGGACTGGACTGGACTGGGCTGGGACTGGACTGGACTGGGCTGGGACTGGACTGGACTGGGCTGGGACTGGGACTGGGGCTGGGCTGTGGCTGGGCTGGGACTGGGGATGGGCTGGGGCTGGGCTGGGCTGGGACTGGGACTGGGCTGGGGCTGGGCTGGGACTGGGACTGGGCTGGGGCTGGCCTGGGACTGGGGCTGGGGCTGGGCTGGGCTGGGCTGGGCTGGGGCTGGGGCTGGGCTGGGGGCTGGGGCTGGGCTGGGACTGGGACTGGGGTGGGGCTGGGCTGGGACTGGGACTGGGACTGGGACTGGGACTGGGACTGGGACTGGGACTGGGGCTGGACTGGGCTGGGACTGGGGCTGGGGCTGGGACTGGGGCTGGGACTGGGACTGGGACTGGGACTGGGGCTGGGGCTGGGACTGGGGCTGGGACTGGGACTGGGGCTGGGCTGGGGCTGGGGCTGGGAGTGGGGCTGGGCTGGGCTGGGGCTGGGCTTGGGCTGGGCTGGGGTGGGACTGGGGCTGGGGCTGGGGCTTGGACTGGGCTGGGCTGGGGCTCGGCTGGGACTGGGGCTGGGCTGGGACTGGGGTTGGGCTGGGGCTGGGGCTGGGACTGGGCTGGGCTGGGACTGGGACTGGGGCTGGGCTGGGGCTGGGACTGAGGTTGGGGCTGGGCTAGGACTGGGGTGGGGCTGGGCTGGGCTGGGCTGGGAGTGGGGCTGGGACTGGGACTGGGACTGGGCTTGGACTGGGGCTGGGGCTGGGCTGGGGCTGGGCTGGGACTGGGCTGGGGCTGGGACTGGGACTGGGGCTGGGCTGGGGCTGGGACTGGGCTGGGACTGGGACTGGGCTGGGACTGGGGCTGGGCTGGGGCTGGGGCTGGGCTGGGACTGGGCTGGGGCTGGGGCTGGGACTGGGCTGGGACTGGGGCTGGGGCTGGGGCTGGGGCTGGGCTGGGACTGGGCTGGGCTGGGGCTGGGACTGGTGCTGGGGCTGGGGCTGGGACTGGGACTGGACTGGGGCTGGGCTGGGATTGGGCTGGGCTGGGGCTGGGGCTGGGACTGGACTGGGGCTGGGCTGGGACTGGGCTGGGGCTGGGGCTGGGACTGCTGGGGCTGGGGCTGGGGCTGGGACTGGGACTGCGGCTGGGCTGGTGCTGGGGCTGGGCTGGGACTGGACTGGACTGGGCTGGGGCTGGGGCTGGGGCTGGGCTGTGGCTGGGCTGGGACTGGGGATGGGCTGGGGCTGGGCTGGGCTGGGCTGGGACTGGGACTGGGCTGGGGCTGGGACTGGGACTGGGGCTGGGCTGGGGCTGGGCTGGGACTGGGACTGGGCTGGGGCTGGGCTGGGACTGGGACTGGGCTGGGGCTGGGCTGGGACTGGGGCTGGGGCTGGGGCTGGGCTGGGACTGGGGCTGGGGCTGGGGCTGGGGCTGGGCTGGGGCTGGGGCTGGGCTGGGGCTGGGGCTGGGCTGGGACTGGGGCTGGGCTGGGCTGGGACTGGACTGGGGGCTGGGACTGGGACTGGGGCTGGGGCTGGCTGGGCTGGGACTGGGGACTGGGGCTGGGCTGGGCTGGGCTGGGGCTGGGGCTGGGGCTGGGACTGGGACTGGGGGGCTGGGGCTGGGCTGGGACTGGGACTGGGCTGGGGCTGGGACTGGGACTGGGACTGGGGCTGGGGCTGGGCTGGGACTGGGGCTGGGCTGGGACTGGGACTGGGGCTGGTCAGGGACTGGGGCTGGGGCTGGGCTGGGACTGGGACTGGGGCTGGACTGGGCTGGGGCTGGGCTGCGACTGGGCTGGGCTGGGACTGGGCTGGGACTGGGGCTGGGGCTGGGACTGGGACTGGGCTGGGGCTGGGGCTGGGGCTGGGACTGGGACTGGGCTGGGACTGGGGCTGGGCTGGGGCTGGGACTGGGGCTGGGCTGGGGCTGGGACTGGGGCTGGGACTGGGGCTGGGACTGGGGCTGGGACTGGGGCTGGGGCTGGGGCTGGGACTGGGGCTGGGCTGGGACTGGGGCTGGGACTGGGACTGGGCTGGGGCTGGGCTGGGACTGGGACTGGGCTGGGGCTGGGCTGGGACTGGGGCTGGGACTGGGCTGGGGCTGGGGCTGGGGCTGGGGCTGGGGCTGGGCTGGGACTGGGCTGGGGGCTGGGGCTGGGGCTGGGACTGGGGCTGGGGCTGGGGCTGGGCTGGGACTGGGGCTGGGGCTGGGGCTGGGGCTGGGGCTGGGGCTGGGACTGGGACTGGGCTGGGGCTGGGACTGGGCTTGGGCTGGGCTGGGACTGGGGCTGGGACTGGGGCTGGGGCTGGGGCTGGGGCTGGGGCTGGGGCTGGGGCTGGGGCTGGGACTGGGGCTGGGGCTGGGACTGGGGCTGGGCTGGGGCTGGGGCTGGGACTGGGGCTGGGGCTGGGGCTGGGCTGGGGCTGGGACTGGGGCTGGGGCTGGGCTGGGACTGGGACTGGGGCTGGGACTGGGCTGGGCTGGGCTGGGCTGGGGCTGGGACTGGGCTGGGGGTGGGACTGGGACTGGGGCTGGGGCTGGGACTGGGACTGGGACTGGGCTGGGGCTGGGGCTGGGGCTGGGCTGGGGCTGGGCTGGGACTGGGGCTGGGACTGGGCTTGGGCTGGGCTGGGGCTGGGGCTGGGACTGGGGCTGGGCTGGGGCTGGGGCTGGGGCTGGGGCTGGGGCTGGGACTGGGCTGGGGCTGGGACTGGGCTGGGCTGGGCTGGGACTGGGCTGGGACTGGGCTGGGGCTGGGGCTGGGGCTGGGGCTGGGACTGGGCTGGGGCTGGGGCTGGGGCTGGGGCTGGTACTGGGGTTGGGCTGGGGCTGGGACTGGGCTGGGACTGGGGCTGGGCTGGGCTGGGCTGCGTTTGGCTCGGCTGTGCTAGGTTGGGCTGCGTTTGGCTGGGCTGCGCTGGACTGTGCTAGGCTGGGCTGGGCTGGGCTGCGTTAGGATGGGCTGGGCTGGGCTGGGCTGTGTTTGGCTGGGCTGGGCTGGGCTGGGCTGCGTTTGCCTGGGCTGGGCTGGGCTGGGCTGCGTTTGCCTGGGCTGGGCTGGGCTGGGCTGGGCTGCGTTTGGCTGGGCTGGGCTGGGCTGGGTTTGGCTGGGCTGGGCTGGGCTGGGCTGGGCTGGGCTGGGACTGGGGCTGGGACTGGGCTGGGGCTGGGCTGGGACTGGGGCTGGGACTGGGGCTGGGACTGGGCTGGGGCTGGGGCTGGGGCTGGGACTGGGGCTGGGGCTGGTACTGGGGTGGGCTGAGGCTGGGGCTGGGACTGGGGCTGGGGCTGGGGCTGGGCTGGGGCTGGGACTGGGGCTGGGGCTGGGCTGGGACTGGGCTGGGGCTGGGACTGGGCTTGGGCTGGGGCTGGGCTGGGGCGGGGCTGGGACTGGGCTGGGGGTGCGACTGGGCTACGACTTGGGCGTGGCTGGGACTGGGACTGGGACTGGGCTGGGCTGGGCTGGGACTGGGACTGGGCTGGGGCTGGGCTGGGACTGGGGCTGGGACTGGGCTTGGGCTGGGCTGGGGCTGGGGCTGGGACTGGGCTTGGGCTGGGCTGGGGCTGGGGCTGGGGCTGGGGCTGGGGCTGGGACTGGGCTGGGGCTGGGGCTGGGGCTGGGGCTGGGGCTGGGACTGGGCTGGGGCTGGGGCTGGGGCTGGGGCTGGGGCTGGGGCTGGGGCTGGGGCTGGGACTGGGCTGGGGCTGGGCTGGGCTGGGACTGGGCTGGGGCTGGGCTGGGGCTGGGGCTGGGACTGGGGTTGGGCTGGGGCTGGGACTGGGCTGGGACTGGGGCTGGGCTGGGCTGGGCTGGGCTGGGCTGGGCTGGACTGTGGTAGGCTGGGCTGGGCTGGGCTGCGTTAGGATGGGCTGGGCTGGGCTGGGCTGTGTTTGGCTGGGCTGGGCTGGGCTGGGCTGCGTTTGGCTGGGCTGGGCTGGGCTGGGATGCGTAGGGCTGCTTTTGGCTGGCTGGGCTGGGCTGCGTTTGGCTGGGCTGGGCTGGGCTGGGCTGCGTTTGGCTGGGCTAGACTCGGCTGGGCTAGGCTGGGGCTGCGCTGGGACTGGGTCTGCGCTGGGGCGGGGCGGTGTTGGGCATGGGCGGGACTGGGGCTGGGACTGGGGCTGGGGCTGGGACTGGGGCTGGGCTGGGACCGGGACTGGGACTGGTGCTGGGCTTGGGCTGGGCTGGCTGGGCTGGGACTGGGGGTGGGCTGCGTTTGGCTAGGCTGTGCTAGGTTGGGCTGCGTTTGGCTGGGCTGGGCTGGACTGTGCTAGGCTGGGCTGTGCTAGGCTGGGCTGCGTTTGGCTGTGCTGGGCTGGGCTGCGTTAGTCTGGGCTGGGCTGGGCTGCGTTTGGCTGGGCTGGGCTGGGCTGCGTTAGGCTGGGCTGGGCTGGGCTGCGTTAGGCTGGGCTGGGCTGGGCTGCATTGGGCTGGGCTGGGCTGGGCTGCATTTGGCTGGGCTGGGCTGGGCTGCATTTGGCTGGGCTGGGCAGGGCTGCGCTGCGTTTGGCTGGGCTGGGCTGGGCTGGGCTTGGCTGGGCTGGGCTGCGTTTGGCTGGGCTGGGCTGGGCTAGGATGGGCTGGGCTGGGCTGGGCTGCATTTGGCTGGGCTGGGCTGGGGTGGGCTGGGCTGGGTTAGGCTGGGCTGGGCTGCGTTAGGCTGGGCTGGGCTGGGCTAGGATGGGCTGCGTTTGGCTGGGCTGGGCTGGGGTGGGCTGGGCTGCGTTAGGCTGGGCTGGGCTGCGTTAGGCTGGGCTGGGCTGGGCTGGATGGGCTGCGTTTGGCTGGGCTGGGCTGGGGTGGGCTGGGCTGGTTTGGCTGGGCTGGGCTGGGGTGGGCTGGGCTGCGTTAGGCTGGGCTGGGCTGCGTTAGGCTGGGCTGGGCTGGGCTGGATGGGCTGCGTTTGGCTGGGCTGGGCTGGGCTGGGCTGGGGCTGGGCTGGGCTGGGCTGCTGGGCTGGGCTGGGCTGGGCTGGGCTGGGCTGGGCTGGGCTGGGCTGGGCTGGGCTGGGCTGGGCTGCGCTGCTGGGCTGGGCTGGGCTGGGCTGGGCTGGGCTGCGTTTGGCTGGGCTGGGCTGGGCTGGGCTCCATTTGGCTGGGCTAGACTCGGCTGGGCTAGGCTGGGGCTTGGTGGGGACTGGGTCTGGGCTGTGGCGGGGCTGGGGCTGGGACTGGGGCTGGGCTGGGACTGGGACAGGGGCTGGTCTGGGACTGGGGCTGGGGCTGGGGCTGGGGCTGGGGCTGGGCTGGGACTGGCGCGGGGCTCGGACTGGGGCTGGGCTGGGACTGGGCTGGGGCTGGGCTGGGACTGGGACTGGGACTGGGACTGGGACTGGGGCTGGGACTGGGACTGGGGCTGCGACTGGGACTGGGCTGGGACTGGGCTGGGGCTGGGCTGGGACTGGCGCGGGGCTCAGACTGGGGCTGGGCTGGGACTGGGCTGGGGCTGGGCTGGGCTGGGACTGGGGCTGGGACTGGGACTGGGACTGGGGCTGGGACTGGGGCTGGGACTGGGACTGGGACTGGGACTGGGCTGGGGCTGGGCTGGGACTGGGCGGGGCTCGGACTGGGGCTGGGCTGGGACTGGGCTGGGGCTGGGGCTGGGACTGGGGCTGGGCTGGGACTGGGGCTGGGACTGGGGCTGGGCTGGGACTGGGATTAGGCTGGGGCTGGGCTGGGCTGGACTGGGCTGGGGACTGGGACTGGGGCTAGGGCTGGGACGGGGCTGGGAATGGGACTCGGCTGGGACTGGGGTGGGGCTGGGCTGGGACTGGGCAGGGGCTGGGGCTGGGCTGGGGCTGGGGCTGAGGCTGGGGCTGGGCTGGGGCTCTGGGCTGGGACTGGGGCTGGGGCTGGGCTGGGACTGGGCTGGGACTGGGCTGGGGCTGGGGCTGGGGCGGGGGCTGGGGCTGGGGCTGGGGCTGGGACTGGGCTGGGACTGGGGCTGGGGCTGGGCTGGGACTGGGGCTGGGGCTGGGCTGGGACTGGGCTGGGGCTGGGGCTGGGGCTCGGACTGGGGCTGGGACTGGGACTGGGCTGGGGCTGGGCTGGGGCTGGGCTGGGACTGGGGCTGGGGCTGGGCTGGGACTGGGGCTGGGGCTGGGCTGGGACTGGGCTGGGCTGGAGCTGGGCTGGGCTGGGACTGGGAGTGGGACTGGGGCTGGGCTGGGACTGGGGCTGGGACTGGGCTGGGACTGGGCTGGGAATGGGGCTGGGGCTGGGACTGGGGCTGGGGCTGGGACTGGGGCTGGGACTGGGACTGGGGCTGGGACTGGGACTGGGACTGGGGCTGGGATTGGGGCTGGGACTGACACTGGGCTGGGACTGGGCTGGGGCTGGGCTGGGGCTGGCGCGGGGCTCGGAGCTGGGCTGGGCTGGGACTGGGCTGGGGCTGGGCTGGGACTGGGGCTGGGACTGGGACTGGGACTGGGGCTGGGACTGGGACTGGGACTGGGGCTGGGGCTGGGACTGGGACTGGGACTGGGCTGGGACTGGGCTGGGACTGGGCTGGGGCTGGGCTCGGACTGGGGCTGGGCTGGGACTGGGCTGGGGCTGGGCTGGGACTGGGGCTGGGCTGGGACTGGGCTTGGGCTGGGACTGGGGCTGGGACTGGGGCTGGGGCTGGGACTGGGATTGGGCTGGGGGTGGGCTGGGCTGGGCTGGGCTGGGCTGGACTGGGACTGGGGCTGGGACTGGGGCTGGGCTGGGACTGGGACTGGGCTGGGGCTGGGCTGGGACTGGGCTGGGCTTGGACTGGGGCTGGGCTGGGACTGGGCTGGGAGTGGGGCTGGGCTGGGAGTGGGGCTGGCTGGGACTGGGCTTGGGCTGGGACTGGGGCTGGGACTGGGGCTGGGCTGGGACTGGGATTAGGCTGGGGCTGGGCTGGGCTGGACTGGGACTGGGGCTGGGGCTGGGGCTGGGCTGCGCTGGGACTGGGACTGGGGCTGGGGCTGGGCCTGGGCTGGGGCTGGGACTGGGGCTGGGGCTGGGCTGGGCTGGGGCTGGGCTGGGGCTGGGCTGGGACTGGGCTGGGACTGGGGCTGGGCTGGGGCTGGGCTGGGGCTGGACTGGGCTGGGACTGGACTGGGGCTGGGATTGGGACTGGGGCTGGGGCTGGGGCTGGGACTGGGCTGGGGCTGGGGCTGGGGCTGGGGCTGGGGCTGGGACTGGGGCTGGGGCTGGGGCTGGGGCTGGGGCTGGGGCTGGGCTGGGACTGGGCTGGGGCTGGGGCTGGGGCTGGGGCTGGGCTGGGGCTGGGGCTGGGGCTGGGACTGGGGCTGGGCTGGGACTGGGCTGGGGCTGGGCTGGGACTGGGACTGGGACTGGGACTGGGACTGGGACTGGGACTGGGGCTGGGACTGGGGCTGCGGCTGGGACTGGGCTGCTGGGACTGGGACTGGGCTGGGACTGGGCTGGGGCTGGGCTGGGACTGGGGCTGGGCTCAGACTGGGGCTGGGCTGGGGCTGGGCTGGGGCTGGGCTGGGGCTGGGACTGGGGTGGGACTGGGGCTGGGGCTGGGACTGGGGCTGGGACTGGGGCTGGGACTGGGACTGGACTGGGACTGGGCTGGGGCTGGGCTGGGACTGGGGCTGGGCTCGGACTGGGGCTGGGGCTGGGACTGGGCTGGGGCTGGGCTGGGACTGGGGCTGGGCTGGGACTGGGGCTGGGCTGGGCTGGGGCTGGGCTGGGCTGGGACTGGGGGGACTGGGGCTGGGACAGGGGCTGGGAATGGGACTGGGGGACTGGGGTGGGGCTGGGCTGGGACTGGGCTGGGGCTGGGGCTGGGCTGGGGCTGGGGCTGGGGCTGGGGCTGGGGCTGGGCTGGGGCGGGTCTGGGCTGGGACTGGGGCTGGGTCTGGGCTGGGACTGGGCTGGGGCTGGGACTGGGGCGGGACTGGGGCTGGGCTGAGCTGGGACTGGGACTGGGACTGGGCTGGGGCTGGGGCTGGGGCTGGGCTGGGACTGGGCTGGGGCTGGGGCTGGGGCTGGGGCTGGGGCTGGGACTGGGGCTGGGGCTGGGACTGGGACTGGGCTGGGGCTGGGGGGCTGGGCTGGGACTGGGCTGGGCTGGGCTGGGCTGGGCTGGGACTGGGGCTGGGGCTGGGACTGGGACTGGGGCTGGGACTGGGGCTGGGCTGGGACTGGGCTGGGAATGGGGCTGGGGCTGGGACTGGGGGGCTGGGGCTGGGACTGGGGCTGGGGCTGGGCTGGGGCTGGGACTGGGACTGGGGCTGGGACTGGGACTGGGGCTGGGGGACTGGGACTGGGGCTGGGACTGGGGCTGGGGCTGGGACTGGGGCTGGGACTGGGACTGGGGCTGGGGCTGGGACTGGGGCTGGGACTGGGGCTGGGACTGGGCTGGGGCTGGGACTGGGCTGGGGCTGGGCTGGGGCTGGCGCTGGGGCTGGGACTGGGGCTGGGCTGGGACTGGGCTGGGGCTGGGCTGGGACTGGGGCTGGGACTGGGTCTGGGCTTGGGCTGGGACTGGGGCTGGGACTGGGGCTGGGCTGGGACTGGGATTAGGCTGGGGCTGGGCTGGGCTGGACTGGGCTGGGCTGGGCTGGGACTGGGGCTGGGACTGGGGCTGGGACTGGGGCTGGGCTGGGACTGGGACTGGGGTGGGGCTGGGCTGGGACTGGGCTGGGCTCGGACTGGGGCTGGGCTGGGACTGGGCTGGGAGTGGGGCTGGGCTGGGAGTGGGGCTGGGCTGGGACTGGGCTGGGGCTGGGACTGGGGCTGGGACTGGGGCTGGGCTGGGACTGGGACTGGGGCTGGGCTGGGCTGGGGGACTGGGGCTGGGACTGGGGCTGGGGCTGGGGCTGGGGCTGGGCTGGGGCTGGGGGGGCTGGGGGGCTGGGCTGGGCTGGGGCTGGGCTGGGGCTGGGCTGGGACTGGGCTGGGACTGGGGCTGGGCTGGGGCTGGGCTGGGGCTGGGGCTGGGGCTGGGACTGGGGCTGGGGGGCTGGGACTGGGGCTGGGACTGGGGCTGGGACTGGGCTGGGGCTGGGGCTGGGCTGGGACTGGGGCTGGGCTGGGGCTGGGGCTGGGGCTGGGGCTGGGGCTGGGGCTGGGACTGGGGCTGGGACTGGGGCTGGGGCTGGGGCTGGGGCTGGGACTGGGGCTGGGCTGGGACTGGGCTGGGACTGGGGCTGGGGGGACTGGGGGGCTGGGGCTGGGACTGGGCTGGGACTGGGCTGGGGCTGGGCTGGGACTGGGGGGGGCTGGGACTGGGGCTGGGCTGGGACTGGGCTGGGGCTGGGCTGGGACTGGGGCTGGGCTGGGACTGGGGGGCTGGGACTGGGGCTGGGACTGGGGCTGGGCTGGGACTGGGATGGGCTGGGGGTGGGCTGGGCTGGACTGGGCTGGGCTGGACTGGGACTGGGGCTGGGACTGGGGCTGGGGCTGGGCTGGGACTGGGACTGGGGTGGGGCTGGGCTGGGACTGGGGCTGGGCTGGGACTGGGCTGGGAGTGGGGCTGGGCTGGGAGTGGGGCTGGGCTGGGACTGGGCTTGGGCTGGGACTGGGGCTGGGACTGGGGCTGGGCTGGGACTGGGATTAGGCTGGGGCTGGGCTGGGCTGGACTGGGACTGGGGCTGGGGCTGGGGCTGGGGCTGGGCTGGGACTGGGACTGGGGCTGGGGCTGGGCTGGGATGGGCTGGGTGGGACTGGGACTGGGGCTGGGGCTGGGCTGGGCCTGGGGCTGGGGCTGGGCTGGGCCTGGGGCTGGGCTGGGGCTTGGCTGGGACTGGGACTGGGACTGGGACTGGGACTGGGACTGGGACTGGGACTGGGATTGGGACTGGGACTGGGACTGGGGCTGGACTGGGCTGGGACTGGGGCTGGGACTGGGGCTGGGGCTGGGACTGGGACTGGGGCTGGGCTGGGGCTGGGGCTGGGGCTGGGCTGGGGCTGGGAGTGGGCTTGGGCGGGGCTGGGGCTGGGCTTGGGCTGGAACTGGGCTGGGGCTGGGGCTGGGGCTGGGACTGGGGCTGGGGCTGGGCTGGGACTGGGACTGGGGCTGGGGCTGGGCTGGGGCTGGGGCTGGGCTGGGGCTGGGACTGGGACTGGGCTGGGGCTGGGCTGGGGCTGGGCTGGGACTGGGACTGGGCTGTGGCTGGGCTGGGACTGGGACTGGGCTGGGGCTGGGCTGGGCTGGGCTGGGACTGGGACTGGGGCTGGGGCTGGGCTGGGCTGGGACTGGGACTGGGCTGTGGCTGGGGCTGGGACTGGGACTGGGGGGCTGGCCTGGGACTGGGGCTGGGGCTGGGGCTGGGGCTGGGGCTGGGCTGGGCTGGGGCTGGGCTGGGACTGGGGCTGGGCTGGGGCTGGGACTGGGGCTGGGCTGGGACTGGACTGGGGGCTGGGGACTGGGACTGGGACTGGGGCTGGTTTGGCTGGCTGGGCTGGGACTGGGGCTGGGCTGGGGCTGGGCTGGGCTGGGGCTGGGGGCTGGGCTGGGACTGGGGCTGGGCTGGGACTGGGGCTGGGACTGGGGCTGGGCTGGGGCTGGGGCTGGGGCTGGGCTGGGACTGGGCTGGGGCTGGGGCTGGGACTGGGACTGGGACTGGGACTGGGACTGGGGGACTGGGCTGGGCTGGGACTGGGGTGGGGCTGGGGCTGGGACTGGGACTGGGGCTGGGCTGGGGCTGGGGCTGGGGCTGGGGCTGGGCTTGGGTTGGGCTGGGGTTGGGACTGGGACTGGGGCTGGGCTGGGGCTGGGGCTGGGGCTGGACTGGGGCTGGGACTGGGACTGGGACTGGGGCTGGGCTGGGGCTGGGCTGGGACTGGGGCTGGGCTGTGGCTGGGCTGGGACTGGGACTGGGGCTGGGCTGGGGGGGCTGGGACTGGGCTGGGCTGGGACTGGGGCTGGTCTGGGGCTGGGCTGGGGCTGGGGCTGGGCTGGGACTGGGCTTGGGCTGGGCTGGGGTTGGGACTGGGGTTGGGCTGGGGTTGGGACTGGGCTGGGACTGGGACTGGGCTGGGACTGGGGCTGGTCTGGGGCTGGGGCTGGGCTGGGACTGGGCTTGGGCTGGGCTGGGGCTGGGACTGGTGCTGGGGCTGGGACTGGGACTGGACTGGGGCTGGGCTGGGATTGGGCTGGGCTGGGGCTGGGGCTGGGACTGGACTGGGGCTGGGACTGGGACTGGGGCTGGGGCTGGGCTGGGGCTGGGCTGGGACTGGGACTGGGACTGGGGCTGGGCTGGGACTGGGGCTGGGCTGGGACTGGACTGGACTGGGCTGGGGCTGGGACTGGGGCTGGGCTGTGGCTGGGCTGGGACTGGGGATGGGCTGGGGCTGGGCTGGGATTGGGCTGGGCTGGGGCTGGGGCTGGGACTGGACTGGGACTGGGACTGGGACTGGGGCTGGGCTGGGGCTGGGGCTGGGCTGGGGCTGGGGCTGGGCTGGGGCTGGGACTGGGACTGCGGCTGGGCTGGTGCTGGGGCTGGGCTGGGACTGGACTGGACTGGGCTGGGGCTGGGACTGGGGCTGGGCTGTGGCTGGGCTGGGACTGGGGATGGGCTGGGGCTGGGCTGGGCTGGGCTGGGACTGGGACTGGGACTGGGACTGGGCTGGGGCTGGGCTGGGGCTGGGCTGGGACTGGGACTGGGCTGGGACTGGCTGGGCTGGGACTGGGACTGGGCTGGGGCTGGGCTGGGGCTGGGGCTGGGGCTGGGCTGGGCTGGGGGCTGGGCTGGGGCTGGGGCTGGGCTGGGGCTGGGACTGGGACTGGGCTGGGACTGGACTGGGCTGGGCTGGGACTGGGACTGGGGCTGGGCTGGGCTGGGCTGGGCTGGGACTGGGGCTGGGCTGGGGCTGGGCTGGGCTGGGCTGGGACTGGGGCTGGGGCTGGGGCTGGGCTGGGACTGGGACTGGGCTGGGCTGGGCTGGGACTGGGACTGGGCTGGGGCTGGCCTGGGACTGGGGCTGGGGCTGGGCTGGGCTGGGCTGGGGCTGGGCTGGGGCTGGGCTGGGCTGGGCTGGGCTGGGGCTGGGCTGGGGCTGGGCTGGGCTGGGCTGGGCTGGGGCTGGGGCTGGGGCTGGGGCTGGGCTGGGACTGGGGCTGGGGCTGGGGCTGGGGCTGGGGCTGGGCTGGGGGGCTGGGCTGGGGCTGGGGCTGGGGCTGGGCTGGGCTGGGGCTGGGGCTGGGGCTGGGGCTGGGCTGGGGCTGGGCTGGGACTGGGGCTGGGCTGGGCTGGGGCTGGGACTGGGACTGGGCTGGGGCTGGGCTGGGACTGGGGCTGGGGCTGGGGGGACTGGGGCTGGGGCTGGGCTGGGGCTGGGGCTGGGGCTGGGCTGGGGCTGGGGCTGGGCTGGGGCTGGGCTGGGACTGGGACTGGGACTGGGACTGGGACTGGGACTGGGACTGGGACTGGGACTGGGACTGGGACTGGGGCTGGACTGGGCTGGGACTGGGGCTGGGACTGGGGCTGGGACTGGGACTGGGACTGGGGCTGGGCTGGGGCTGGGGCTGGGAGTGGGCTGGGGCTGGGCTGGGACTGGGCTGGGGCTGGGGCTGGGGCTGGGGCTTGGGGCTGGGCTGGGCTGGGGCTGGGACTGGGACTGGGGCTGGGCTGGGACTGGGGTTGGGCTGGGGCTGGGACTGGGCTGGGCTGGGACTGGGACTGGGGGGCTGGGCTGGGGCTGGGACTGGGGCTGGGGCTGGGCTGGGAGGGGGCTGGGACTGGGACTAGGACTGGGGTTGGACTGGGGCTGGGGCTGGGCTGGGGCTGGGCTGGGACTGGGCTGGGGCTGGGACTGGGACTGGGGCTGGGCTGGGGGTGGGACTGGGCTGGGCTGGGACTGGGACTGGGGCTGGTCTGGGGCTGGGCTGGGGCTGGGGCTGGGCTGGGACTGGGCTTGGGCTGGGCTGGGGTTGGGACTGGGGTTGGGCTGGGGTTGGGACTGGGCTGGGACTGGGACTGGGCTGGGACTGGGGCTGGTCTGGGGCTGGGGCTGGGCTGGGACTGGGCTTGGGCTGGGCTGGGGCTGGGACTGGGCTGGGGCTGGGACTGGGACTGGGACTGGGGCTGGGCTGGGCTGGGGCTGGGCTGGGGCTGGGGGACTGGGCTGGGGCTGGGACTGGGACTGGGACTGGGGCTGGGCTGGGACTGGGCTGGGCTGGGGCTGGGGCTGGGCTGGACTGGGGCTGGGACTGGGACTGGGACTGGGCTGGGCTGGTGCTGGGGCTGGGCTGGGACTGGGACTGACTGGGCTGGGGCTGGGACTGGGGCTGGGCTGTGGCTGGGCTGGGACTGGGGATGGGCTGGGGCTGGGCTGGGACTGGGGCTGGGGCTGGGGCTGGGCTGGGCTGGGGCTGGGGCTGGGACTGGGGCTGGGCTGGGGCTGGGGCTGGGCTGGGACTGGACTGGACTGGGCTGGGGCTGGGACTGGGGCTGGGCTGTGGCTGGGCTGGGACTGGGCTGGGACTGGGCTGGGACTGGGCTGGGCTGGGCTGGGACTGGGACTGGGCTGGGCTGGGACTGGGGCTGGGACTGGGGCTGGGCTGGGACTGGGATTGGGCTGGGGCTGGGCTGGGCTGGGCTGGGCTGGGCTGGGCTGGGGCTGGGACTGGGGCTGGGACTGGGGCTGGGACTGGGGCTGGGCTGGGACTGGGACTGGGGCTGGGGCTGGGCTGGGACTGGGCGGGGCTGGGACTGGGGCTGGGCTGGGACTGGGCTGGGAGTGGGGCTGGGCTGGGGCTGGGGCTGGGCTGGGACTGGGCTGGGCTGGGGCTGGGACTGGGGCTGGGACTGGGGCTGGGCTGGGACTGGGATGGGGCTGGGGCTGGGCTGGGCTGGGACTGGGACTGGGGCTGGGGCTGGGGCTGGGCTGGGACTGGGACTGGGGCTGGGGCTGGGCTGGGATGGGCTGGGACTGGGACTGGGACTGGGGCTGGGGCTGGGACTGGGGCTGGGGCTGGGCTGGGCTGGGGCTGGGGCTGGGCTGGGGCTTGGCTGGGACTGGGACTGGGACTGGGACTGGGACTGGGACTGGGACTGGGATTGGGACTGGGACTGGGGCTGGACTGGGCTGGGACTGGGGCTGGGACTGGGGCTGGGACTGGGACTGGGACTGGGGCTGGGCTGGGGCTGGGGCTGGGCTGGGGCTGGGGCTGGGGCTGGGCTGGGCTGGGGCTGGCTGGGACTGGGGCTGGGCTGGGACTGGGGCTGGGCTGGGGCTGGGACTGGGCTGGGCTGGGACTGGGACTGGGGCTGGGCTGGGACTGGGACTGGGGCTGGGCTGGGCTGGGGCTGGGACTGGGGCTGGGCTGGGCTGGGCTGCGTTTGGCTGGGCTGGGCTGGGCTGCATTTGGCTGGGCTGGGCTGGGCTGCATTTGGCTGGGCTGGGCTGGGCTGGGCTGGGCTGGGCTGGGCTGGGCTGCATTTGGCTGGGCTGGGCTGCATTTGGCTGGGCTGGGCTGGGCTTGGCTGGGCTGGGCTGGCTGGGCTGGGCTGGGCTGGGCTGCATTTGGCTGGGCTGGGCTGGGCTGGGCTGGGCTGGGCAGGGCTGGGCTGGGCTGGGCTGGCTGCGTTTGGCTGGGCTGGGCTGGGCTGGGCTGGGCTGGGCTGGGCTGCATTTGGCTGGGCTGGGCTGGGCTGCGCTGGTTTGGCTGGGCTGGGCTGGGCTGGGCTGGGCTGCGTTTGGCTGGGCTGGGCTGGGCTGCATTTGGCTGGGCTGGGCAGGGCTGGGCTGGGCTGTTAGGCTGGGCTGGGCTGCGTTAGGCTGGGCTGGGCTGGGCTGCGTTAGGCTGGGCTGGGCTGGGCTAGGATGGGCTGCGTTTGGCTGGGCTGGGCTGGGCTGGGCTGCGTTTGGCTGGGCTGGGCTGGGCTGGGCTGCGTTTGGCTGGGTTGGGCTGGGCTGGGCTGGGCTGAGTTTGGCTGGGCTGGGCAGGGCTGGGCTCCATTTGGCTGGGCTAGACTCGGCTGGGCTAGGCTGGGGCTTGGTGGGGACTGGGTCTGGGCTGTGGCGGGGCTGGGGCTGGGGCTGGGGCTGGGCTGGGACTGGGCGGGGCTGGGACTGGGGCTGGGCTGGGACTGGGCTGGGGCTGGGCTGGGCTGGGACTGGGACTGGGACTGGGACTGGGGCTGCGACTGGGACTGGGACTGGGACTGGGGCTGCGACTGGGACTGGGGCTGCGACTGGGACTGGGCTGGGACTGGGCTGGGGCTGGGCTGGGACTGGGGGGCTGGACTGGGGCTGGGCTGGGACTGGGCTGGGGCTGGGCTGGGGTGGGGGGGCTGGGACTGGGGCTGGGGCTGGGACTGGGGCTGGGACTGGGGCTGGGACTGGGACTGGACTGGGACTGGGCTGGGGCTGGGCTGGGACTGGCGCTGGGCTCGGACTGGGGCTGGGCTGGGACTGGGCTGGGGCTGGGCTGGGACTGGGGCTGGGCTGGGACTGGGGCTGGGACTGGGGCTGGGCTGGGCTGGACTGGGCTGGGACTGGGGCTGGGACAGGGGCTGGGAATGGGACTCGGCTGGGACTGGGGTGGGGCTGGGCTGGGACTGGGCAGGGGCTGGGGCTGGGCTGGGGCTGGGGCTGAGGCTGGGGCTGGGGCTGGGGCTGGGCTGGGGCTGGTCTGGGCTGGGACTGGGGCTGGGGCTGGGGCTGGGGCTGAGCTGGGACTGGGACTGGGACTGGGACTGGGCTGGGGCTGGGGCTGGGGCTGGGACTGGGGCTGGGGCTGGGACTGGGCTGGGACTGGGGCTGGGGCTGGGCTGGGACTGGGCTGGGGCTGGGGCTGGGCTGGGACTGCGGCTGGGCTGGAGCTGGGCTGGGCTGGGACTGGGAGTGCCAGTGGGGCTGGGCTGGGACTGGGGCTGGGACTGGGGCTGGGGCTGGGACTGGGGCTGGGACTGGGACTGGGGCTGGGGCTGGGACTGGGGCTGGGATTGGGGCTGGGACTGACACTGGGCTGGGACTGGGCTGGGGCAGGGCTGGGGCTGGCGCTGGGCTCGGAGTGGGGCTGGGCTGGGACTGGGCTGGGGCTGGGCTGAGACTGGGGCTGGGACTGGGGCTGGGCTGGGACTGGGATTAGGCTGGGGGTGGGCTGGGCTGGACTGGGCTGGGCTGGACTGGGACTGGGGCTGGGACTGGGGCTGGGACTGGGGCTGGGCTGGGACTGGGACTGGGGTGGGGCTGGGCTGGGACTGGCGCGGGGCTCGGACTGGGGCTGGGCTGGGACTGGGCTGGGAGTGGGGCTGGGCTGGGAGTGGGGCTAGGCTGGGACTGGGCTTGGGCTGGGACTGGGGCTGGGACTGGGGCTGGGCTGGGACTGGGATTAGGCTGGGGCTGGGCTGGGCTGGACTGGGACTGGGGCTGGGACTGGGGCTGGGGCTGGGGCTGGGCTGGGGCTGGGGCTGGGCTCTGCCTGGGGCTGGGCTGGGGCTGGGCTGGGACTGGGCTGGGACTGGGGCTGGGCTGGGGCTGGGCTGGGGCTGGACTGGGCTGGGACTGGAATGGGGCTGGGATTGGGACTCGGCTGGGGCTGGGGCTGGGACTGGGCTGGGGCTGAGGCTGGGGCTGGGGCTGGGGCTGGGGCTGGGCTGGGGCGGGTCTGGGCTGGGACTGGGGCTGGGGCTGGGCTGGGACTGGGCTGGGGCTGGGACTGGGGCGGGACTGGGACTGGGCTGGTGCTGGACTGGAACTGGCCTGGGGCTGGGGCTGGGCTGTGACTGGGGCTGGGCTGTGACTGGGGCTGGGCTGTGACTGGGGCTCGGCTGGGGCTGGGACTGGGGCTGGGGCTGGGACTGGGGCTGGGACTGACACTGGGCTGGGATTGGGCTGGGGCTGGGGCTGGGCTGTGACTGGGGCTGGGCTGGGCTGGGGCTGGGACTGGGGCTGGGGCTGGGGCTGGGACTGGGACTGGGGCTGGGACTGGGGCTGGGACTGGGCTGGGACTGGGCTGGGGCTGGGCTGGGACTGGGGCTGGGCTGGGACTGGGGCTGGGACTGGGACTGGGACTGGGGCTGGGGCTGGGACTGGGACTGGGCTGGGACTGGGCTGGGGCTGGGCTGGGACTGGGCTGGGGCTGGGCTGGGACTGGGGCTGGGCTGGGACTGGGCTGGGGCTGGGCTGGGACTGGGGCTGGGCTGGGACGGGGCTTGGGTTGGGACTGGGGCTGGGACTGGGGCTGGGCTGGGACTGGGATTAGGCTGGGGGTGGGCTGGGCTGGACTGGGCTGGGCTGGACTGGGACTGGGGCTGGGACTGGGGCTGGGGCTGGGCTGGGACTGGGCTGGGACTGGGCTGGGGCTGGGCTGGGACTGGGGCTGGGACTGGGGCTGGGCTGGGGCTGGGCTGGGACTGGGGCTGGGCTGGGACGGGGCTTGGGCTGGGACTGGGGCTGGGACTGGGGCTGGGCTGGGACTGGGATTAGGCTGGGGGTGGGCTGGGCTGGACTGGGCTGGGCTGGACTGGGACTGGGGCTGGGACTGGGGCTGGGGCTGGGCTGGGCTGGACTGGGACTGGGGCTGGGGCTGGGGCTGCGCTGGGACTGGGACTGGGGCTGGGGCTGGGCTGGGATGGGCTGGGTGGGACTGGGACTGGGGCTGGGACTGGGCTGGGCCTGGGGCTGGGGCTGGGCTGGGCCTGGGGCTGGGGCTGGGGCTTGGCTGGGACTGGGACTGGGACTGGGACTGGGACTGGGACTGGGACTGGGACTGGGACTGGGACTGGGACTGGGACTGGGGCTGGGACTGGGACTGGGACTGGGGCTGGGACTGGGGCTGGGACTGGGGCTGGGGGGGCTGGGACTGGGGCTGGGGCTGGGGGGCTGGGGCTGGGCTGGGGCTGGGCTTGGGCTGGGACTGGGCTGGGGCTGGGGCTGGGGCTGGGCTGGGTTGGGGCTCGGCTGGGACTGGGGCTGGGCTGGGACTGGGGTTGGGCTGGGGCTGGGACTGGGTTGGGCTGGGACTGGGACTGGGGCTGGGCTGGGGCTGGGACTGAGGTTGGGGCTGGGCTGGGAGTGGGGCTGGGACTGGGACTAGGACTGGGCTTGGACTGGGGCTGGGGCTGGGCTGGGGCTGGGCTGGGACTGGGCTGGGGCTGGGACTGGGGCTGGGCTGGGGGTGGGACTGGGCTGGGACTGGGACTGGGCTGGGACTGGGGCTGGTCTGGGGCTGGGGCTGGGCTGGGACTGGGCTTGGGCTGGGCTGGGGGGCTGGGCTTGGGCTGGGCTGGGGCTGGGCTGGGATTGGGCTGGGCTGGGGCTGGGGCTGGGACTGGACTGGGGCTGGGCTGGGACTGGGACTGGGGCTGGGGCTGGGCTGGGGCTGGGGCTGGGCTGGGACTGGACTGGACTGGGCTGGGGCTGGGCTGGGGCTGGGCTGGGACTGGGAATGGACTGGGGCGGGGCTGGGCTGGGTCTGGGACTGGGACTGCGGCTGGGCTGGTGCTGGGGCTGGGCTGGGACTGGACTGGACTGGGCTGGGGCTGGGACTGGGGCTGGGGTGTGGCTGGGCTGGGACTGGGACTGGGCTGGGGCTGGCCTGGGACTGGGGCTGGGGCTGGGCTGGGCTGGGCTGGGGCTGGGGCTGGGCTGGTGCTGGGGCTGGGCTGGGACTGGACTGGACTGGGCTGGGACTGGACTGGACTGGGCTGGGACTGGGACTGGGGCTGGGCTGTGGCTGGGCTGGCACTGGGGATGGGCTGGGGCTGGGCTGGGCTGGGCTGGGCTGGGACTGGGGATGGGGCTCGGGCTGGGCTGGGACTGGGACTGGGCTGGGGCTGGGCTGGGACTGGGACTGGGCTGGGGCTGGCCTGGGACTGGGGCTGGGACTGGGACTGGGACTGGGACTGGGGCTGGACTGGGCTGGGACTGGGGCTGGGACTGGGGCTGGGACTGGGACTGGGGCTGGGACTGGGGCTGGGGCTGGGAGTGGGCTTGGGCTGGGGCTGGGCTGGGGCTGGGGCTGGGGCTGGGGCTGGGGCTGGGGCTGGGGCTGGGCTGGGGCTGGGGCTGGGGCTGGGCTGGGACTGGGGCTGGGCTGGGACTGGGGCTGGGCTGGGGCTGGGCTGGACTGGTCTGGGCTGGACTGGGACTGGGACTGGGGCTGGGACTGGGGCTGGGACTGGGGCTGGGACTGGGCTGGGACTGGGCTGGGGCTGGGCTGGGGCAGGCGCGGGGCTCGGACTGGGGCTGGGCTGGGACTGGGCTGGGAGTGGGGCTGGGACTGGCCTGGGGCTGGTACTGGGACTGTGGCGGGGCTGGGGCTGGGGCTAGGCTGGGACTGGGGCTGGGGCTGGGCTGGGATGGGCTGGGTGGGACTGGCACTGGGGCTGGGCTGGGACTGGGGCTGGGACTGGGGCTGGGACTGGGCTGGGGCTGCGCTGGGGCTGGGGCTGGGCTGGGACTGGGGCTGGGACTGGGCTGGGGCTGCGCTGGGGCTGGGGCTGGGGCTGGGCTGGGGCTGGGCTGGGACTGGGCAGGGCTGCGACTGGGACTGTGACTGGGGCTGGGCTGGGCCTGGGGCCGGGGCTGGGGCTGGGGCTGGGGCTGGGGCTGGGACTGGGACTGGGGCTGGGGCTGGGACTGGGGCTGGGTCTGGGCTGGGACTGGGGCTGGGACTGGGGCTGGGCTGGGCAGGGACTGGGCCTGGGTCTGGGGCTGGGACTGAGGCTGGGCTGGGACTGGGACTGGGCTGGGGCTGGGGCTGGGCTGGGGCTGGGACTGGGACTGGGACTGGGGCTGGGACTGGAACTGGGCTGGGGCTGGGGCTGGGGCTGGGACTGGGGGGCTGGGACTGGGGCTGGGACTGGGGCTGGGACTGGGCTGGGGCTGGGCTGGGGCTGGGACTGGGGCTGGGGCTGGGACTGGGGCTGGGCTGGGGCTGGGGACTGGGCTGGGGCTGGGCTGGGACTGGGGCTGGGACTGGGACTGGGGCTGGGGCTGGGACTGGGGCTGGGGCTGGGGCTGGGGCTGGGACTGGGACTGGGCTGGGACTGGGGATGGGCTGGGGCTGGGCTGTGGCTGGGCTGGGACTGGGACTGGGCTGGGGCTGGGCTGGGGCTGGGCTGGGACTGGGACTGGGCTGTGGCTGGGCTGGGACTGGGACTGGGCTGGGGCTGGCCTGGGCCTGGGGCTGGGCTGGGACTGGGCTTGGGCTGGGACTGGGGCTGGGCTGGGACTGGGATTAGGCTGGGGCTGGGCTGGGCTGGACTGGTCTGGGCTGGACTGGGACTGGGACTGGGACTGGGGCTGGGACTGGGGCTGGGACTGGGGCTGGGACTGGGACTGGGACTGGGGGACTGGGCTGGGGCTGGGCTGGGGCAGGCGGGGGCTGGGACTGGGGCTGGGCTGGGACTGGGCTGGGGCTGGGCTGGGACTGGGGCTGGGTTGGGACTGGGGCTGGGACTGGGGCTGGGACTGGGACTGGGCTGGGACTGGGCTGGGGATGGGCTGGGACTGGCGCTGGGCTGGGACTGGGGCTGGGGCTGGGACTGCGGCTGGGACTGGGCTGGGCCTGCGCTGGGGCTGGGACTGGGACTGGGCTTGGGCTGGTGTGACCGGTTTAGGCTGTGCCTTTAAGAAAGAGACACTTTCTTAAACACTCTGGGCGAATATTTTGATTAGAATGAAAACAATGATATGCTAATTCAATTTCATTGGCGGGACCCAGTTGCAGTTTTTTTGTTTAGTCTTTCAGTCGGGGGAGTCAGTCTGCAGTCGTCTTCTTCTTCCCCCTGTGCTGTGAGCTGGCTCGTTTCTCTCTACGATTCCTCTCTAACCAGATAAGAAAACTAACTTTTTGCATTTGCTTTGAGCTTTAACAAATTTTTCCCCTTTTAATTACCTTCCTTTCTCTCTCTCTCTCTCTAACCCTTTTGGGAAAAAGGGGAGGTAGGGAGGGAGAAGGGAGGGGCAGGCCGAACCCCCCTGGCCGCAGTGGGGGGGGGTTGGGGAAAGGTTTCCTGTATTACATACTTTGCTGTATATTTCTGTATATATTGTAAATATTGTATATTTTTGTACATATTCATTGCATTCCATATCTGCTTGTAAAATACAGCTTTCATCTGCTTCTCCGGCTGAGTTAGCTGTGGAATTCTTTTGTGTGTGGGGGAACCTTCCTACTCCACCACAGCTGGGCTGGGGCTGGGGCTGGGGCTGGGGCTGGGGCTGGGGCTGGGACTGGGCTGGGGCTGGGGCTGGGGCTGGGGCTGGGACTGGGCTGGGGCTGGGGCTGGGGCTGGGGCTGGGCTGGGGGGGCTGGGGCTGGGCTGGGACTTGGGCTGGGATGGGACTGGGATTAGGCTGGGGCTGGGCTGGGCTGGGCTGGACTGGGACTGGGGCTGGGACTGGGCTGGGATGGGCTGGGTGGGACTGGCACTGGGGCTGGGCTGGGACTGGGGCTGGGCTGGGACTGGGATTAGGCTGGGGCTGGGCTGGGCTGGACTGGTCTGGGCTGGACTGGGACTGGGACTGGGGCTGGGACTGGGGCTGGGACTGGGGCTGGGACTGGGCTGGGACTGGGCTGGGGCTGGGCTGGGGCTGGGCGCGGGGCTCGGACTGGGGCTGGGCTGGGACTGGGCTGGGAGTGGGGCTGGGACTGGGCTGGGGCTGGTACTGGGACTGTGGCGGGGCTGGGGCTGGGGCTAGGCTGGGACTGGGGCTGGGGCTGGGCTGGGATGGGCTGGGTGGGACTGGCACTGGGGCTGGGGCTGGGACTGGGGCTGGGACTGGGGCTGGGACTGGGCTGGGGCTGCGCTGGGGCTGGGGCTGGGGCTGGGCTGGGGCTGGGCTGGGACTGGACAGGGCTGCGACTGGGACTGTGACTGGGGCTGGGCTGGGCCTGGGGCCGGGGCTGGGGCTGGGGCTGGGGCTGGGGCTGGGACTGGGACTGGGACTGGGGCTGGGGCTGGGACTGGGGCTGGGTCTGGGGCTGGGACTGGGGCTGGGACTGGGGCTGGGCTGGGCTGGGACTGGGCCTGGGTCTGGGGCTGGGACTGAGGCTGGGCTGGGACTGGGACTGGGCTGGTGCTGGGGCTGGGCTGGGGCTGGGACTGGGACTGGGACTGGGGCTGGGACTGGAACTGGGCTGGGGCTGGGGCTGGGGCTGGGACTGGGGCTGGGACTGGGGCTGGGACTGGGGCTGGGACTGGGACTGGGCTGGGGCTGGGCTGGGGCTGGCGCGGGGCTCGGACTGGGACTGGGCTGGGGCTGGGCTGGGAATGGGGCTGGGCTGGGACTGGGGCTGGGACTGGGACTGGGGCTGGGGCTGGGACTGGGGCTGGGGCTGGGGCTGGGACTGGGACTGGGCTGGGACTGGGGATGGGCTGGGGCTGGGCTGTGGCTGGGCTGGGACTGGGGATGGGCTGGGGCTGGGCTGGGCTGGGCTGGGACTGGGACTGGGCTGGGGCTGGGCTGGGGCTGGGCTGGGACTGGGACTGGGCTGTGGCTGGGCTGGGACTGGGACTGGGCTGGGGCTGGGCTGGGCCTGGGGCTGGGCTGGGACGGGGCTTGGGCTGGGACTGGGGCTGGGCTGGGACTGGGATTAGGCTGGGGCTGGGCTGGGCTGGACTGGTCTGGGCTGGGCTGGGACTGGGACTGGGACTGGGGCTGGGACTGGGGCTGGGACTGGGGCTGGGACTGGGACTGGGACTGGGCTGGGACTGGGCTGGGGCTGGGCTGGGACTGGGGCTGGGACTGGGACTGGAGCTGGGCTGGGACTGGGCTGGGGCTGGGCTGGGACTGGGGCTGGGACTGGGCTGCGACTGGGGCTGGGGCTGGGACTGGGACTGGGCTGGGGCTGGGCTGGGACTGGGGTGGGACTGGGGCGGGACTGGGGCTGGGGCTGCTCTGGTCTGGGACTGGGGCTGGGACTGGGCTGGGACTGGGCTGGGACTGGGCTGGGGCTGGGGCTGGGGCTGGGGCTGGGGCTGGGGCTGGGGCTGGGGCTGGGACTGGGGCTGGGGCTGGGGCTGGGGCTGGGACTGGGCTGGGGCTTGGCTGGGACTGGGGCTTGGGCTTGGCTGGGGCTGGGCTGGGGCTGGGCTGGGCTGGGGCTGGGGCTGGGCTGGGACTGGGTATGGGCTGGGGATGGGACTGGGCTGGGGCTGGGCTGGGGCTGGGGCTGTCCTGGGACTAGGCTGGGACTGGGGCTGGGCTGGGGCGGGGCTGGGCTGGGACTGGGCTGGGGCTGGGCTGGTGCTGGGGCTGGTGCTGGGACTGGGACTGGGCTGGGACTGGGGCTGGGCTGGGACTGGGGCTGGCCTGGGAATGGGGCTGGGCCTGGGGCTGGGCTGGGGCTGGGGCTGGGGCTGGGGCTGGGGCTGGGGCTGGGGCTGGGGCTGGGGCTGCGGCTGCGGCTGGGCTGGGGCTGGGCTGGGACTGGGCTGGGACTGGGACTGGGGCTGGTGCTGGGCTGGGGCTGGTTCTGGGACTGGAGTGGGACTGGGCTGGGACTGGGCTGGTCTGGGGCTGGGACTGGGACTGGACTGGGACTGGGAATGGGGCTGGGACTGGGACTGGGCTGGTCTGGGGCTGGGACTGGGACTGGACTGGGACTGGGAATGGGGCTGGGACTGGGACTGGGCTGCGTTAGGCTGGGCAGGGACTGGACTGGGGCTTGCCTAGGGCTGGGCTGGGACAGGTACTAGAACTGGGCTGGGGCTGCGCTGAGACTGGGGCTGGTGCTGGGCTGGGGCTGGTTCTGGGACTGGACTGGGACTGGGAATGGGGCTGTGACTGGGTCTGGGAATGGGGCTGGGACTGGGACTGGGCTGGGGCTGGGCTGGGGCTGGGCTGGGCTGGGCTGGGACTGGTACTAGGACTGGGCTGGGGCTGGGCTGGGACTGGGGCTGGGCTGGGCTGGGCTGGGGCTGGGACTGGGGCTGGGACTGGGCTGGGACTGGGCTGGGACTGGGGTTGGGCTGGGCTGGGCTGCGTTAGGCTAAGCCGGGCTGGGCTGCGTTAGGCTAAGCCGCTGGGCTGCGTTAGGCTAAGCCGCGCTGGGCTGCGTTAGGCTAAGCCGCGCTGGGCTGCGTTAGGCTAAGCCGGGCTGGGCATGGCTTCATTAGGCTAAGCTGGGCTGGGCTGCGTTTGGCTGGGCTGTGCTAGTCTGGGCTGCGTTGGGATAGGCTGGGCTGCATTTGGCTGGGCTGGGACTGGGATGGGACTAGGGCTGGGGCTGGGGCTGGGCTGGGGCTGGGCTACTGGGACTGGGGCGGGGCTGGGGCTAGGCTGGGACTGGGACTGGGGCTGGGCTGGGATGGGATGGTCTGGGGTGGTTGGGACTGGGACTGGGACTGGGGCTGGGGCTGGGGCGGGGCGGGGCTGGGGCTGGGCTGGGACTGGGGCTGGGGCTGGGGCTGGGCTGGGGCTGGGACTGGGGCTGGGCTGGGACTGGGGCTGGGCTGGAGCTGGGGCTGGGCTGGGACTGGGGCTGGGCTGGGACTGGGCTGGGCTGGGGCTGGAACTGGGCTGGGGCTGGGGCTGGGCTGTGACTGGGGCTGGGCTGTGACTGGGGCTGGGCTGGGGCTGGGGCTGGGCTGGGACTGGGGCTGGGGCTGGGCTGGGACTGGGGCTGGGGCTGGGCTGACTGGGCTGGGACTGGGGCTGGGCTGTCCTGGGCTGGGCTCCGGCTGGCTGGGCTGGGCTGGGCTGGGCTGGGGCTGGGCTGGGACTGGGATGGGACTAGGGCTGGGGCTGGGGCTGGGCTGGGGCTGGTACTGGGACTGGGGCGGGGCTGGGGCTGGGGCTGGGCTGGGACTGGGACTGGGGCTGGGGCTGGGCTGGGATGGGCTGGGGTGGGTGGGACTGGGACTGGGGCTGGGGCTGGGGCGGGCGGGGCTGGGCTGGGACTGGGGCTGGGCTGGGCTGGGGCTGGGACTGGGACTGGGACTGGGACTGGGGCTGGGGCTGGGCTGGGACTGGGGCTGGGGCTGGGGCTGGGGCTGGGCTGGGCTGGGGCTGGGGCTGGGCTGGGACTGGGGCTGGGCTGGGACTGGGGCTGGGCTGTGGGCTGGGGCTGGGGGGCTGCATTTGGCTGGGCTGGGCTGGGCTGCGTTTGGCTGGGCTGCGGCTGGGGCTGGGCTGGGACTGGGGCTGGGGCTGGGCTGGGACTGGGTCTGGGCTGGGGCGGGGCTGGTGCTGGGACTGGGGCTGGGACTGGGGCTGGGGCTGGGGCTGGGACTGGGGCTGGGGCTGGGGCTGGGACTGGGACTGGGGCTGGGCTGGGACTGGGGCTGGGGCTGGGCTGGGCTGCGTTTGGCTGGGCTGGGCTGGGCTGGGCTGGGCTGGGCTGGGGTTGGGCTGGGCTGGGCTGGGGCTGGGCTGGGCTGGGGCTGGGCTGGGCTGGGCTGGGCTGGGCTGCGTTTGGCTGGGCTGGGCTGGGCTGGGCTGGGGCTGGGGCTGGGCTGGGCTGGGCTGGGCTGCGTTTGGCTGGGCTGGGCTGGGCTGGGCTGGGCTGCGTTTGGCTGGGCTGGGCTGGGCTGGGCTGGTTTGGCTGGGCTGGGCTGGGCTGGGCTGGGCTGCGTTTGGCTGGGCTGGGCTGGGCTGGGCTGGGCTGCGTTTGGCTGGGCTGGGCTGGGCTGGTTTGGCTGGGCTGGGCTGGGCTGGGCTGCGTTTGGCTGGGCTGGGACTGGGCTGGGCTGGTTTGGCTGGGCTGGGCTGGGCTGGGCTGCGTTTGGCTGGGCTGGGCTGGGCTGGGCTGGGGCTGGGCTGAGCTGGGCTGGGCTGGGCTGCGGCTTGGCTGGGCTGGGCTGGGCTGGGCTGGGCTGCGTTTGCCTGGGCTGGGCTGGGCTGGGCAGGGCTGGGCTGCGGGCTGGGCTGGGCTGGACTGTGCTAGGCTGGGCTGGGCTGGGCTGCGTTGGGCTGGGCTGGGAAGGGCTCGGCTGCGTTTACCTGGGCTAGACTCGGCTGGGCTGGGCTGGGGCTTGGCTGGGACTGGGTCTGTTCTGGGGTGGGGCTGGGCTGGGGCTGGGACTGGGGCTGGGACTGGGGCTGGGGCTGGGCTGGGACTGGGGCTGTGCTGGGACTTGGACTGGGGCTGGTCTGGGACTGGGGCTGGGGCTGGGCTGGGACTGGGACTGGGGCTGGGACTGGGCTGGGGCTGGGCTGGGACTGGAGCTGGGCTGGGACTGGGCTGGGGCTGGGCTGGGACTGGGGCTGGGACTGGGCTGGGACTGGGGCGGGGCTGGGACTGGGGCTGGGCTGGGACTGGGGCTGGGGCTGGGTCTGGGACTGGGGCTGGGACTGGGCTGGGACTGGGCTGGGGCTGGGCTGGGACTGGGCTGGGGCTGGGGCTGGGGCTGGGGCTGGGACTGGGGCTGGGACTGGGGCTGGGGCTGGGGCTGGGACTGGGGCTGGGCTGGGGCTGGGGCTGGGACTGGGGCTGGGCTGGGCTGGGGCTGGGACTGGGCTGGGGCTGGGCTGGGACTGGGGCTGGGGCTGGGCTGGGGCTGGGCTGGGGCTGGGCTGGGCTGGGGCTGGGCTGGGACTGGGGCTGGGCTGGGGATGGGGCTGGGCTGGGGCTGGGCTGGGGCTGGGGCTGGGACTGGGGCTGGGGCTGGGACTGGGCTGGGACTGGGGCTGGGGCTGGGCTGGGACTGGGCTGGGGCTGGGCTGGGGCTGGGGCTGGGGCTGGGACTGGGACTGGGCTGGGACTGGGGCTGGGGGAATGGGGCTGGGCCTGGGGCTGGGCTGGGGCTGGGGCTGGGACTGGGACTGGGCTGGGACTGGGGCTGGGGGAATGGGGCTGGGCCTGGGGCTGGGCTGGGGCTGGGGCTGGGGCTGGGGCTGGGGCTGGGGCTGGGGCTGGGGCTGGGCTGGGGCTGGGACTGGGGCTGGGCTGGGACTGGGACTGGGGCTGGGGCTGGGCTGGGGCTGGTTCTGGGACTGGACTGGGACTGGGCTGGGACTGGGCTGGTCTGGGGCTGGGACTGGGACTGGACTGGGACTGGGAATGGGGCTGGGGCTGGGGCTGGGGCTGGGCTGGGGCTGGGCTGGGCTGGGCTGCGTTAGGCTGGGCTGGGCTGGGCTGGGATGGGCTGGGCAGGGACTGGACTGGGGCTTGCCTAGGGCTGGGCTGGGACAGGTACTAGAACTGGGCTGGGGCTGCGCTGAGACTGGGGCTGGTGCTGGGCTGGGGCTGGTTCTGGGACTGGACTGGGACTGGGAATGGGGCTGTGACTGGGTCTGGGAATGGGGCTGGGACTGGGACTGGGCTGGGGCTGGGCTGGGGCTGGGATGGGCTGGGCTGCGTTAGGCTGGGCTGGGATGGGCTGGGATGGGCTGGGCAGGGACTGGACTGGGGCTTGCCTAGGGCTGGGCTGGGACAGGTACTAGAACTGGGCTGGGGCTGCGCTGAGACTGGGGCTGGTGCTGGGCTGGGCTGGGGCTGGGACTGGGGCTGGGGCTGGGACTGGGCTGGGACTGGGCTAGGACTGGGGTTGGGCTGGGCTGGGCTGCGTTAGGCTAAGCCGGGCTGGGCTGCGTTAGGCTAAGCCGCTGGGCTGCGTTAGGGGCTGGCCGCGCTGGGCTGCTTAGGCTAAGCCGGGCTGGGCATGGCTTCATTAGGCTAAGCTGGGCTGGGCTGCGTTTGGCTGGGCTGTGCTAGTCTGGGCTGCGTTGGGATAGGCTGGGCTGCATTTGGCTGGGCTGGGACTGGGATGGGACTGGGCTGGGACTGGGCTGGGCTGGACTGGCTGGGCTGGGGCTGGGGCTGGGCTGGGGCTGGGGCTGGGCTGGGACTGGGGCTGGGCTGGGGCTGGGGCTGGGCTGGGACTGGGGCTGGGGCTGGGACTGGGGCTGGGGCTGGGACTGGGGCTGGGGCTGGGACTGGGCTGGGCTGGGACTGGGGCTGGGGGCTGGGGGGCTGGGCTGGGGCTGGGCTGGGACTGGGACTGGGGCTGGGGCTGGGGCTGGGCTGGGGCTGGGGCTGGGCTGACTGGGCTGGGACTGGGGGGCTCCGTTTGGCTGGGGCTGGGGCTGGGCTGGGACTGGGATGGGACTGGGGCTGGGGCTGGGCTGGGGCTGGGGCTGGGGCTAGGCTGGGACTGGGACTGGGGCTGGGGCTGGGCTGGGATGGGCTGGGGTGGGTGGGACTGGGACTGGGGCTGGGGCTGGGGCTGGGGCGGGGCTGGGCTGGGGCTGGGACTGGGCTGGGGCTGGGGCTGGGGCTGGGACTGGGACTGGGGCTGGGCTGGGACTGGGACTGGGGCTGGGGCTGGGGGGCTGGGGCTGGGGCTGGGACTGGGGCTGGGCTGGGGCTGGGCTGGGACTGGGGCTGGGGCTGGGGCTGGGCTGGGACTGCTGGGTGGGACTGGGACTGGGGCTGGGGCTGGGGCTGGGCTGGGCTGGGACTGGGGGGCTGGGCTGGGGCTGGGCTGGGGCTGGGGCTGGGCTGGGACTGGGCTGGGGGGCTGGGCTGGGGCTGGGGCTGGGCTGGGCTGGGACTGGGCTGGGGCTGGGATTGGGACTGGGCTGGGGCTGGGGCTGGGACTGGGCTGGGGCTGGGGCTGGGGCTGGGCTGGGACTGGGACTGGGACTGGGACTGGGGGCTGGGACTGGGCTGGGGCTGGGGCTGGGCTGGGGCTGGGGCTGGGCTGGGGCTGGGCTGGGGCTGGGCTGGGACTGGGGCTGGGGCTGGGCTGGGACTGGGGCTGGGCTGGGACTGGGCTGGGCTGGGACTGGGCTGGGCTGGGCTGGGGCTGGGGCTGGGCTGGGGCTGGGGCTGGGCTGTGACTGGGGCTGGGCTGGGCTGGGCTGGGGCTGGGGCTGGGCTGGGACTGGGGCTGGGCTGGGGCTGGGCTGCTGGGCTGGGGCTGGGCTGGGCTGGGACTGGGGCTGGGGCTGGGGCTGGGCTGGGACTGGGGCTGGGCTGGGGCTGGGGCTGGGACTGGGCTGGGACTGGGGCTGGGGCTGGGCTGGGGCTGGGGCTGGGGCTGGGCTGGGACTGGGGCTGGGCTGGGCTGGGACTGGGCTGGGCTGGGCTGGGCTGGGGCTGGGGCTGGGCTGGGCTGGTTGGGGCTGGGGGGCTGGGCTGGGTTGGCTGGGCTGGGCTGGGCTGCGTTGGCTGGCTGGGCTGCTTGGGGCTGGGCTGGGCTGGGCTGGGCTTCATTAGGCTGGGGGCTGGGCTGTGCTGGGCTGCGCTGGGCTGGGCTGCATGGGCTGGGCTGGGCTGGGCTGTGACTGGGGCTGGGCTGTGACTGGGGCTGGGCTGGGGCTGGGGCTGGGCTGGGCTGGGCTGCGTTTGGCTGGGGCTGGGGCTGGGGCTGGACTGGGACTGGGGCTGGGGCTGGGGCGGGGCTGGGCTGGGACTGGGTCTGGGCTGGGGCGGGGCTGGTGCTGGGACTGGGGCTGGGGCTGGGCTGGGACTGGGGCTGGGCTGGGCTGGGCTGGGGCTGGGCTGGGACTGGGGCTGGGGCTGGGCTGGGCTGGGCTGGGGCTGGGGCTGGGCTGGGCTGGGCTGCTTTGGCTGGGCTGGGCTGGGCTGGGCTGGGCTTGGCTGGCTGGGCTGGGCTGGGCTGGGCTGGGCTGCGTTTGGCTGGGCTGGGCTGGGCTGGGCTGCGTTTGGCTGGGCTGGGCTGGGCTGGGCTGGGCTGTGGGCTGGGCTGGGCTGGGCTGGGCTGGGCTGGGCTGGGTTTGGCTGGGCTGGGCTGGGCTGGGCTGGGCTGGGCTGCGTTTGGCTGGGCTGGGCTGGGCTGGGCTGCATTGGGCTGGGCTGGGCTGGGCTGGGCTGGGCTGGGGCTGGGCTGGGGACTGGGTCTGGGCTGTGGCGGGGCTGGGGCTGGGACTGCTGGGGCTGGGACTGGGACTGGGGCTGGGCTGGGACTGGGACTGGGGCTGGGGCTGGGCTGGGGCTGGGACTGGGCTGGGACTGGGGCTGGGACTGGGGCTGGGCTGGGACTGGGGCTGGGCTGGGACTGGGCTGGGGGGCTGGGGCTGGGCTGGGGCTGGGGCTGGGCTGGGACTGGGGCTGGGCTGGGACTGGGGCTGGGCTGGGGCTGGGGCTGGGACTGGGGCTGGGACTGGGGCTGGGCTGGGACTGGGACTGGGGCTGGGCTGGGACTGGGGCTGGGGCTGGGACTGGGGCTGGGCTGGGACTGGGGCTGGGACTGGGGCTGGGACTGGGAGTGGGGCTGGGCTGGGACTGGGCTTGGGCTGGGACTGGGGCTGGGACTGGGGCTGGGCTGGGACTGGGATTAGGCTGGGGCTGGGCTGGGCTGGACTGGGACTGGGGCTGGGACTGGGGCTGGGGGGGCTGGGACTGGGCTGGGACTGGGCTGGGACTGGGGCTGGGGCTGGGGCTGGGGCTGGGGGACTGGGACTGGGGCTGGGGCTGGGGCTGGGGCTGGGCTGGGTGGGACTGGGGCTGGGCTGGGGCTGGGGGGGCTGGGCTGGGACTGGGGCTGGGACTGGGGCTGGGACTGGGACTGGGGCTGGGGCTGGGGCTGGGCTGGGGCTGGGGCTGGGCTGGGACTGGGCTGGGACTGGGGCTGGGCTGGGGCTGGGCTGGGGCTGGATTGGGGCTGGGCTGGGACTGGGCTGGGGCTGGGGCTGGGACTGGGCTGGGGCTGGGGCTGGGGCTGGGCTGGGGCTGGGGCTGGGGCTGGGGCTGGGGGGCTGGGCTGGGGCTGGTCTGGGCTGGGACTGGGGCTGGGGCTGGGCTGGGACTGGGCTGGGGCTGGGACTGGGGCGGGACTGGGACTGGGCTGGTGGGCTGGGCTGGACTGGGGCTGGGCTGGGGCTGGGGCTGGGCTGGGACTGGGGCTGGGCTGGGCTGGGGCTGGGCTGGGGCTGGGGCTGGGCTGGGCTGGGCTGGGACTGGGCTGGGGCTGGGCTGGGACTGGGGCTGGGGCTGGGCTGGGACTGGGGCTGGGGCTGGGCTGGGACTGGGGCTGGGGCTGGGCTGGGGGTGGGCTGGGACTGGGACTGGGGCTGGGGCTGGGGCTGGGCTGGGCTGGGGCTGGGCTGGGCTGGGCTGGGCTGGGACTGGGCCTGGGGCTGGGCTGGGACTGGGGCTGGGGCTGGGCTGGGACTGGGCCTGGGGCTGGGCTGGGACTGGGGCTGGGGCTGGGGCTGGGCTGGGACTGGGCTGGTGCTGGGCTGGAACTGGGCTGGGACTGGGGCTGGGCTGTGACTGGGGCTGGGCTGGGCTGGCAGGGGCTGGGCTGGGCTGGGCTGGGACTGGGGCTGGGCTGGGAGGCTGGGACTGTGCTGGCTGGGCTGTTTGCTGGGCTGGGCTGGGCTGCGTTTGGCTGGGCGGGACTGGGCTGGGTTGGGCTGCGCTGGGCTGGGCTGGGCTGCAATGGGCTAAGCTGGGCTGGGCTGGGCTGCGTTTGGCTGGGCTGGGCTGGACTGTGCTAGGCTGGGCTGGGCTGGGCTGCGTTTGGCTGGGCTGGGAAGGGCTGGGCTGCGTTTACCTGGGCTAGACTCGGCTGGGCTAGGCTGGGGCTTGGCTGGGACTGGGTCTGTTCTGGGGTGGGGCTGGGCTGGGGCGGGACTGGGGCGGGGACTGGGGCTGGGGCTGGGCTGGGACTGGGGCTGTGCTGGGACTTGGACTGGGGCTGGTCTGGGACTGGGGCTGGGGCTGGGCTGGGACTGGGACTGGGGCTGAGACTGGGCTGGGGCTGGGCTGGGACTGGAGCTGGGCTGGGACTGGGCTGGGGCTGGGCTGGGACTGGGGCTGGGACTGGGCTGCGACTGGGGCGGGGCTGGGACTGGGACTGGGCTGGGGCTGGGACTGGGACTGGGGTGGGACTGGGGCTGGGGCTGCTCTGGGGCTGGGACTGGGGCTGGGGCTGGGCTGGGACTGGGCTGGGGCTGGGGCTGGGGCTGGGGCTGGGGCTGGGGCTGGGCTGGGGCTGGGACTGGGGCTGGGGCTGGGGCTGGGGCTGGGGCTGGGACTGGGGCTGGGGGGCTGGGGCTGGGGCTGGGCTGGGACTGGGACTGGCACTGGGGCTGGGCTGGGACTGGGCTCCGTTTGGCTGGGCTGGGACTGGGGCTGGGGCTGGGCTGGGACTGGGACTGGGGCTGGGACTGGGGCTGGGGCTGGGGCTGGGGCTGGGACTGGGGGGGCTGGGGCTGGGGGTGGGGCTGGGGCTGGGGGGCTGGGACTGGGGGCTGGGACTGGGGCTGGGACTGGGACTGGGGCTGGGGCTGGGACTGGGGCTGGGGCTGGGGCTGGGGCTGGGGCTGGGGCTGGGACTGGGGCTGGGGCTGGGACTGGGACTGGGGCTGGGGCTGGGGCTGGGGCTGGGGCTGGGGCTGGGACTGGGACTGGGCTGGGACTGGGGCTGGGGCTGGGACTGGGACTGGGACTGGGGCTGGGACTGGGGCTGGGGCTGGGGCTGGGCTGGGACTGGGGCTGGGGCTGGGACTGGGGCTGGGCTGGGACTGGGGCTGGGGCTGGGACTGGGGGGCTGGGACTGGGGCTGGGCTGGGGCTGGGGCTGGGCTGGGGCTGGGACTGGGGCTGGGGCTGGGCTGGGACTGGGCTGGTTTGGCTGGGCTATGACTGGGGCTGGGGCTGGTTCTGGGGCTGGGGCTGGGACTGGGCTGGGACTGGGCTGGGACTGGGCTGGGCTGGGGCTGGGACTGGGACTGGGGCTGGTGCTGGGCTGGGGCTGGTTCTGGGACTGGACTGGGACTGGGACTGGGGCTGGGACTGGGACTGGGCTGGGGCTGGGCTGGGGCTGGGACTGGGCTGGGCTGGGATGGGGCTTAGGCTGGGCTGGGATGGGCTGGGATGGGCTGGGCAGGGACTGGACTGGGGCTTGCCTAGGGCTGGGCTGGGACAGGTACTAGAACTGGGCTGGGGCTGCGCTGAGACTGGGGCTGGTGCTGGGCTGGGCTGGGGCTGGGACTGGGGCTGGGTGTGGTGGAGTGGGGTTCCCCCACACACAAAAGGGCTAACTCAGCCGGAGAAGCAGATGAAAGCTGTATTTTACAAGCAGATATGGAATGCAGTGAATATGTACAAAAATATACAATATTTACAATGGGAAATATACAGCTGTATGTAATGGGAAACCTTTCCCCAACCCCCCCACTGCGGCCAGGGGTTCGGCTGGGACCTCCCCTTTTTCCCAAAAGGGTTAGGGAAAAGGAAGGGAATTAAAAGGGAAAACTTGTTAAAGCTCAAAGCGAATGCAAAAAGTTAGTTTTCTTATCTGGTTAGAGAGGAATCGTAGAGAGAAACGAGCCAGCACTGGGGCTGGGACTGGGCTGGGACTGGGCTAGGACTGGGGTTGGGCTGGGCTGGGCTTCATTAGGCTAAGCCGGGCTGGGCTGCGTTAGGCTAAGCCGCGCTGGGCTGCGTTAGGCTAAGCCGGGGGCTGGGCATGGCTTCATTAGGCTAAGCTGGGCTGGGCTGCGTTTGGCTGGGCTGTGCTAGTCTGGGCTGCGTTGGGATAGGCTGGGCTGCATTTGGCTGGGCTGGGCTGGGCTGTGCTGGGCTGGGCTGCATTTGGCTGGGCTGGGCTAGGCTGGGCTGCATTTGGCTGAGCTGGGCTGGGCTGGGCTGGGCTGGGCTGGGTTGGGCTGGGCTGGTTTGGCTGGACTGGGCAGGGCTGGGCTGCGTTTGGGCTGGGCTGGGGCTGGGCTGGGCTGGGCTGGGGCTGGGCTGGGACTGGGTCTGGGCTGGGGCTGGGTCTGGGCTGGGGCTGGGACTGGGGCTGGGGCTGGGGCTGGGCTGGGACTGGGGCTGGGGCTGGGCTGACTGGGCTGGGACTGGGGCTGGGCTGTCCTGGACTGGGCTGGGCTGGGCTGGGCTGGGCTAGGCTGGGGCTGGGCTGGGGCTGGGATGGGACTGGGGCTGGGGCTGGGGCTGGGCTGGGCTGGGGCTGGTACTGGGACTGGGGCTGGGCTGGGGCTGGGGCTAGGCTGGGACTGGGACTGGGGCTGGGGCTGGGCTGGGATGGGCTGGGGTGGGTGGGACTGGGACTGGGGCTGGGGCTGGGGCTGGGCTGGGGCTGGGGCTGGGGCTGGGACTGGGGCTGGGCTGGGACTGGGGCTGGGGCTGGGGCTGGGCTGGGACTGGGGCTGGGGCTGGGGCTGGGGCTGGGACTGGGGCTGGGCTGGGCTGGGCCTGGGGCTGGGCTGGGACTGGGGCTGGGCTGGGACTGGGCTGGTGCTGGACTGGAACTGGGCTGGGGCTGGGGCTGGGGCTGGGCTGGGGCTGGGGCTGGGCTGGGGCTGGGGCTGGGCTGGGGCTGGGGCTGGGCTGGGCTGGGCTGGGCTGGGCTGGGTTTGGCTGGGCTGGGGCTGGGGCTGGGCTGGGACTGGGGCTGGGGCTGGGGCTGGGCTGGGACTGGGGCTGGGCTGGGGCTGGGGCTGGGACTGGGGCTGGGGCTGGGCTGGGACTGGGGCTGGGGCTGGGGCTGGGACTGGGGCTGGGCTGGGACTGGGACTGGGGCTGGGCTGGGACTGGGCCTGGGGCTGGGCTGGGACTGGGGCTGGGGCTGGGCTGGGCTGCGTTTGGCTGGGCTGGGCTGGGCTGGGCTGGGCTGGGCTGCGGGCTCGGCTGGGCTGGGCTGGGCTGCGGCTGGCTGGGCTGGGCTGGGCTGGGCTGGGCTGGGGCTGGGGCTGGTTGACTGGGACTGGGCTGGGCTGGGCTGGGCTGGGCTGGGCTGGGCTGGGCTGGGCTGCGTTTGGCTGGGCTGGGCAGGGCTGGGCTGGGCTGGGCTAGACTCGGCTGGGCTGGGCTGGGGCTTGGTGGGGACTGGGTCTGGGCTGTGGCGGGGCTGGGGCTGGGACTGGGGCTGGGCTGGGACTGGGACTGGGGCTGGGCTGGGACTGGGCCTGGGACTGGGGCTGGGCTGGGCTGCGACTGGGGCTGGGCTGGGGCTGGGCTGGGACTGGGGCTGGGCTGGGACTGGGCTGGGCTGGACTGGAACTGGGCTGGGGCTGGGGCTGGGCTGTGACTGGGGCTGGGCTGTGACTGGGGCTGGGCTGGGGCTGGGGCTGGGACTGGGGCTGGGACTGGGGCTGGGACTGGGGCTGGGCTGGGACTGGGACTGGGGTGGGGCTGGGCTGGGACTGGCGCGGGGCTCGGACTGGGGCTGGGCTGGGACTGGGCTGGGAGTGGGGCTGGGCTGGGGCTGGGGCTGGGCTGGGACTGGGCTTGGGCTGGGACTGGGGCTGGGACTGGGGCTGGGCTGGGACTGGGATTAGGCTGGGGCTGGGCTGGGCTGGACTGGGACTGGGGCTGGGACTGGGGCTGGGACTGGGGCTGGGACTGGGCTGGGGCTGGGACTGGGACTGGGGCTGGGCTGGGGCTGGGCTGGGATGGGCTGGGTGGGACTGGGACTGGGGCTGGGGCTGGGCTGGGGCTGGGCTGGGACTGGGGCTGGGCTGGGGCTGGGGCTGGGGCTGGGGCTGGGACTGGGGCTGGGACTGGGGCTGGGCTGGGCCTGGGGCTGGGCTGGGCCTGGGGCTGGGCTGGGACTGGGCTGGGACTGGGGCTGGGCTGGGGCTGGGCTGGGGCTGGACTGGGGCTGGGATTGGGACTCGGCTGGGGCTGGGGCTGGGACTGGGCTGGGGCTGGGGCTGGGGCTGGGCTGGGGCTGGGACTGGGGCTGGGGCTGGGCTGGGGCTGGTCTGGGCTGGGACTGGGGCTGGGGCTGGGGCTGGGCTGGGCTGGGCTGGGGCTGGGACTGGGGCTGGACTGGGACTGGGCTGGTGCTGGACTGGAACTGGGCTGGGGCTGGGGCTGGGCTGTGACTGGGGCTGGGCTGGGCTGGGCTGGGACTGGGCTGGGGGCTGGGGCTGGGCTGGGCTGGGCTGGGCTGGCTGGGACTGGGCCTGGGGCTGGGCTGGGACTGGGGCTGGGGCTGGGCTGGGACTGGGGCTGGGGCTGGACTGGGACTGGGGCTGGGGCTGGGCTGGGATGGTCTGGGGTAGGTGGGACTGGGACTGGGGCTGGGGCTGGGGGCTGGGCTGGGCTGGGGCTGGGCTGGGCTGGGCTGGGCTGGGCTGGGCTGGGCTGGGACTGGGCCTGGGGCTGGGCTGGGACTGGGGCTGGGGCTGGGCTGGGACTGGGCCTGGGGCTGGGCTGGGACTGGGGCTGGGGCTGGGGCTGGGCTGGGACTGGGCTGGTGCTGGGCTGGAACTGGGCTGTGACTGGGGCTGGTCTGTGACTGGGGCTGGGCTGAGGCAGGGGCTGGGCTGGGCTGGGCTGGGACTGGGGCTGGGCTGAGGCTGGGACTGTGCTGGGTTAGGCTGGGCTGCGTTTGGCTGGGCTGGGCTGGGTTAGGCTGGGCTGCGTTTGGCTGGGCGGGACTGGGCTGGGTTAGGCTAGGCTGGGCTGGGCTGGGCTGCAATAGGCTAAGCTGGGCTGGGCTGGGCTGCGTTTGGCTGGGCTGGGCTGGACTGTGCTAGGCTGGGCTGGGCTGGGCTGCGTTTGGCTGGGCTGGGAAGGGCTGGGCTGCGTTTACCTGGGCTAGACTCAGCTGGGCTAGGCTGGGGCTTGGCTGGGACTGGGTCTGTTCTGGGGTGGGGCTGGGCTGGGGCTGGGACTGGGGCGGGGACTGGGGCTGGGGCTGGTCTGGGACTGGGGCTGTGCTGGGACTTGGACTGGGGCTGGTCTGGGACTGGGGCTGGGGCTGGGCTGGGACTGGGACTGGGGCTGAGACTGGGCTGGGGCTGGGCTGGGACTGGAGCTGGGCTGGGACTGGGCTGGGGCTGGGCTGGGACTGGGGCTGGGACTGGGCTGCGACTGGGCGGGGCTGGGACTGGGACTGGGCTGGGGCTGGGCTGGGACTGGGGTGGGACTGGGGCGGGACTGGGGCTGGGGCTGCTCTGGTCTGGGACTGGGGCTGGGACTGGGCTGGGACTGGGCTGGGGCTGGGGCTGGGACTGGGGCTGGGGCTGGGCTGGGACTGGGCTGGGGCTGGGGCTGGGGCTGGGACTGGGGCTGGGGCTGGGACTGGGGCTGGGGGTGGGGCTGGGGCTGGGCTGGGACTGGGACTGGGGCTGGGGCTGGGCTGGGACTGGGCTCCGTTTGGCTGGGCTATGACTGGGGCTGGGGCTGGGCTGGGACTGGGACTGGGGCTGGGGCTGGGGCTGGGGCTGGGGCTGGGGCTGGGGCTGGGACTGGGGCTGGGACTGCGGCTGGGGTGGGGCTTGGGCTGGGCTGGGACTGGGACTGGCACTGGGGCTGGGCTGGGACTGGGCTCCGTTTGGCTGGGCTATGACTGGGGCTGGGGCTGGTTCTGGGACTGGACTGGGACTGGGCTGGGACTGGGCTGGGACTGGGCTGGTCTGGGGCTGGGACTGGGACTGGGGCTGGTGCTGGGCTGGGGCTGGTTCTGGGACTGGACTGGGACTGGGAATGGGGCTGGGACTGGGACTGGGCTGGGGCTGGGCTGGGGCTGGGCTGGGCTGGGCTGCGTTAGGCTGGGCTGGGCTGGGCTAGGATGGGCTGGGCAGGGACTGGACTGGGGCTTGCCTAGGGCTGGGCTGGGACAGGTACTAGAACTGGGCTGGGGCTGCGCTGAGACTGGGGCTGGTGCTGGGCTGGGCTGGGGCTGGGACTGGGGCTGGGGCTGGGACTGGGCTGGGACTGGGCTAGGACTGGGGTTGGGCTGGCCTGGGCTTCATTAGGCTAAGCCGGGCTGGGCTGCGTTAGGCTAAGCCGCACTGGGCTGCGTTAGGCTAAGCCGCGCTGGGCTGCGTTAGGCTAAGCCGGGCTGGGCATGGCTTCATTAGGCTAAGCTGGGCTGGGCTGCGTTTGGCTGGGCTGTGCTAGTCTGGGCTGCGTTGGGATAGGCTGGGCTGCATTTGGCTGGGCTGGGCTGGGCTGTGCTAGGCTGGGCTGCATTTGGCTGGGCTGGGCTAGGCTGGGCTGCATTTGGCTGAGCTGGGCTAGGCTGGGCTACGTTTGGCTGGGCTGGGTTAGGCTGGGCTGCGTTTGGCTGGACTGGGCAGGGCTGGGCTGCGTTTGTCTGGGCTAGACTCGGCTGGGCTAGGCTGGGGCTGCGCTGGGACTGGGTCTGTGCTGGGGCGGGTCTCGGCTGGGGCGGGACTGGGGCTGGGGCTGGGCTGGGACTGGGGCTGGGGCTGGGCTGACTGGGCTGGGACTGGGGCTGGGCTGTCCTGGACTGGGCTCCGTTTGGCTGGGCTGGGCTGGGCTAGGCTGGGGCTGGGCTGGGGCTGGGATGGGACTAGGGCTGGGGCTGGGGCTGGGCTGGGATGGTCTGGGGTGGGTGGGACTGGGACTGGGGCTGGGGCTGGGGCGGGGCGGGGCTGGGCTGGGACTGGGGCTGGGCTGGGGCTGGGCTGGCACTGGGCCTGGGGCTGGGCTGGGACTGGGACTGGGCTGGGACTGGGCTGGTGCTGGACTGGAACTGGGCTGGGGCTGGGGCTGGGCTGTGACTGGGGCTGGGCTGAGGCTGGGGCTGGGCTGGGCTGGGCTGCATTTGGCTGGGCTGGGCTGGGCTGCGTTTGGCGGGGCTGGGGCTGGGGCTGGACTGGGACTGGGGCTGGGGCTGGGGCGGGGCTGGGCTGGGACTGGGTCTGGGCTGGGGTGGGGCTGGTGCTGGGACTGGGGCTGGGGCTGGGCTGGGCTGGGATGGGCTGGGTTTGGCTGGGCTGGGCTGGGCTGGGCTGCGTTTGGCTGGGCTGGGCTGGGCTGGGCTGCGTTAGGCTGGGCTGGGCTGGGCTGGGGCTAGGATGGGCTGCGTTTGGCTGGGCTGGGCTGGGCTGGGCTGCGTTTGGCTGGGCTGGGCTGGGCTGGGCTGCGTTTGGCTGGGCTGGGCTGGGCTGGGCTGGGCTGGGCTGCGTTGCGTTAGGCTGGGCTGGGCTGGGCTGGGCTGGGCTGGGCTGGGCTGGGCTGGGTTGCGTTAGGCTGGGCTGGGCTGGGCTGGGCTATGGGCTGCGTTTGGCTGGGCTGGGCTGGGCTGGGCTGCGTTTGGCTGGGCTGGGCTGGGCTGGGCTGGGCTGGGCTGCGTTTGGCTGGGCTGGGCTGGGCTAGGCTGGGGCTGGGCTGGGACTGGGATGGGACTAGGGCTGGGGCTGGGGCTGGGCTGGGGCTGGTACTGGGACTGGGGCTGGGGCTGGGGCTGGGGCTAGGCTGGGACTGGGACTGGGGCTGGGGCTGGGCTGGGATGGGCTGGGGTGGGTGGGACTGGGACTGGGCTGGGGCTGGGGCGGGGCTGGGCTGGGACTGGGGCTGGGCTGGGGCTGGGGCTGGGACTGGGACTGGGACTGGGGCTGGGGCTGGGCTGGGACTGGGGCTGGGGCTGGGGCTGGGCTGGGACTGGGCTGGCACTGGGCCTGGGGCTGGGCTGGGACTGGGGCTGGGCTGGGACTGGGCTGGGGCTGGGGCTGGGCTGTGACTGGGGCTGGGCTGTGACTGGGGCTGGGCTGGGGCTGGGGCTGGGCTGGGCTGGGCTGGGCTGCGTTTGGCGGGGCTGGGGCTGGGGCTGGACTGGGACTGGGGCTGGGGCTGGGGTGGGGCTGGGCTGGGACTGGGTCTGGGCTGGGGCGGGGCTGGTGTTAGGACTGGGGCTGGGGCTGGGCTGGGACTGGGGATGGGGCTGGGCTGGGACTGGGGCTGGGACTGGGGCTGGGGCTGGGCTCGGACTGGGGCTGGGGCGGGGCTGGGACTGGGGCTGGGCTGGGACTGGGACTGGGGCTGGGCTGGGATTGGGCCTGGGGCTGGGCTGGGACTGGGGCTGGGGCTGGGCTGGGCTGCGTTTGGCTGGGCTGGGCTGGGCTGGGCTGCGTTTGGCTGGGCTGGTCTGGGCTGGGCTGGGCTGCGTTTGGCTGGGCTGGGCTGGGCTGGGCTGGGCTGGGCAGGGCTGGGCTCCATTTGGCTGGGCTAGACTCGGCTGGGCTAGGCTGGGGCTTGGTGGGGACTGGGTCTGGGCTGTGGCGGGGCTGGGGCTGGGACTGGGGCTGGGCTGGGACTGGGACAGGGGCTGGTCTGGGACTGGACTGGGGCTGGGGCTGGGACTGGGGCTGGGACTGGGCTGCCACTGGGGCGGGGCTGGGGCTGGGCTGGGACTGGGGCTGGGCTGGGACTGGGCTGGTGCTGGACTGGAACTGGGCTGGGGCTGGGGCTGGGCTGTGACTGGGGCTGGGCTGTGACTGGGGCTGGGCTGGGGCTGGGCTGGGACTGGGGCTGGGGCTGGGCTGACTGGGCTGGGACTGGGGCTGGGCTGTCCTGGACTGGGCTCCGTTTGGCTGGGCTGGGCTGGGCTAGGCTGGGGCTGGGCTGGGACTGGGATGGGACTAGGGCTGGGGCTGGGGCTGGGCTGGGGCTGGGCTGGTGCACGACTGGAACTGGGCTGCGGCTGGGGCTGGGCTGGGACTGGGGCTGGTCTGGGACTGGGGCGGGGCTGGGGCTGGGGCTGGGCTGGGACTGGGGCGGGGCTGGGGCTGGGGCTGGGCTGGGCTGGGCTGGGCTGCATTTGGCTGGGCTGGGCTGGGCTGCGTTTGGCGGGGCTGGGGCTGGGGCTGGGACTGGGACTGGACTGGGGCTGGGGCTGGGGCTGGGGCGGGTGGGGCTGGGCTGGGACTGGGTCTGGGCTGGGGCTGGGGCTGGTGTTGGGACTGGGGCTGGGGCTGGGCTGGGACTGGGGCTGGGGCTGAGGCTGGGGCTGGGACTGGGGCTGGGCTGGGACTGGGTCTGGGCTGGGGCTGGGCTGGGACTGGGACTGGGGCTGGGGCTGGGACTGGGCTGGGGCTGGGGCGGGGCTGGGACTGGGGCTGGGGCTGGGCTGGGACTGGGGCTGGGCTGGGACTGGGCCTGGGGCTGGGCTGGGACTGGGGCTGGGGCTGGGCTGGGCTGCGTTTGGCTCGGCTGGGCTGGGCTGCGTTTGGCTGGGCTGGGCTGGGCAGGGCTGCGTTTGGCTGGGCTGGGCTGGGCTGGGCTGGGCTGTGCTGGGCTGGGTTTGGCTCGGCTGGGCTGGGCTGTGCTGGGCTGCGTTTGGCTGGGCTGGGCAGGGCTGGGCTGGGCTGGGCTGGGCTGGGCTGCGTTAGGCTGGGCTGGGCTGGGCTAGGATGGGCTGCGTTTCGCTGGGCTGGGCTGCGCTGGGCTGCGTTTGGCTGGGCTGGGCTGGGCTGGGCTGCGTTTGGCTGGGCTGGGGCTGGGCTGCGTTTGGGCTCGGCTGGGCTGGGCTGGGCTGGGCTGGGCTGCGTTTGGCTGGGCTGGGCTGGGCTGGGCTGGGCTGCGTTTGGCTGGGCTGGGCTGGGCTGGGCTGGGCTGGGCTGCGTTGGCTCGGCTGGGCTGGGCTGCGTTTGGCTGGGCTGGGCTGGGCTGGGCTGGGCTGCGTTTGGCTTAGCTGGGCTGGGCTGCATTAGGCTAAGCTGGGCTGGGCTGGGCTGCGTTTGGCTGGCCTTTGGCTAGGCTGGGCTGCGTTGGGATAGCCTGGGCTGCGTTTGGCTGGGCTGGGCTGGGACAGGGACTGGGACTGGGCTGGGGCTCGGGCTGGGCTGGGCCTGGGCTGGTGCTGGGCTGGGACTGGGCTGGGGCTGGGAATGGGCTAGGGCTGGGGCTGGGATGCTTCCTGCTGCACAGGGAATGCTTTCTGCTCCAGCACTGCACACAGCTTTTAGGATCCTCACCAGAGGGAGGAGTCTCCAGAGCAGGAGACTCCACAACCTCTCTGGGCAGCCTGCTCCAGGCTCCAGCAGCCTCACACCACAGAAGTTTCTCCTCATGTTGAGCTGGAACCTCCTGGCTTCCAGCTTGTCCCTGTTGCTCCTTGTGCTGTCCCTGGGCCCCACCAAGCAGAGCCTGGCCCCTTCCTCCTGACCCCCAGCCCTCAGCTATTGATGGACATTGATCAGATCCCTCTCAGCCTTCTCCTCTCCACACTAATCAGCCCCAGGGCTCTCAGTCTCTCTTCACAGCAGAGATCTTCCTCTCCCTTCAGCCTCCTCAGAGCCTCCCTCACAGCTGAGGGAGCTGGGGTTGCTGAGCCTGGAGAAGAGGAGGCTCAGGGAGACCTCATTGCTCTCTCCAACTCTCTGAAGGGAGGTTGTAGCCAGGTGGGGTTGGTCTCTTCTCCCCTGGCACCCAGCACCCAGAACAAGAGGACACAGTCTCAAGCTGTGCCAGGGGAGGTTGAGGCTGGAGGTGAGGAGAAAGTTCTTCCCAGCAAGAGATTGGCCATTGGGATGTGCTGCCCAGGGAGGTGGTGGAGTCACCATCCCTGGAGGTGTTCAAGATGGGACTGGATGTGGCACTTGGAGCCATGGTCTAGTTGTCAGGAGGTGCTGGGTGATAGGTTGGACTTGATGATCTCTGATCTCAACTTGGTTGATTCTATGATTCTGTGATTCTCAACACTCCTCTGTTGCTGGTCCTGTGCTGCTTCCACGCTGGTCCTGTGCTGCTTCCATGCTGGTCCTGTGCTGCTTCCACGCTGGTCCTGTGCTGCTTCCATGCTGGTCCTGTGCTGCTTCCACGCTGGTCCTGTGCTGCTTCCACGATGGTCCTGTGCTGCTTCCATGCTGGTCCTGTGCTGCTTCCATGCTGGTCCTGTGCTGCTTCCACGCTGGTCCTGTGCTGCTTCCATGCTGGTCCTGTGCTGCTTCCATGCTGGTCCTGTGCTGCTTCCATGCTGGTCCTGTGCTGCTTCCACGCAACTACTGAGTCACACAGGAGTCAAGCAGTGAAGCTGCACCTCCCTGGCACTGAGGAGCCAGCTGCAGCACCTACAGGCAGAGGGTAGGAGGTTTCTGAGCTGCTGGGCACCACCAAGCCTGAGTCTTCATAAGCACCTCTGTGCTCAGCACCCCTGTGCTCAGCACCTCTGTGCTCAGCACCTCTGTGATCAGCACTTCTGTGATCAGCACCTCTGTGCTCAGCACCTCTGTGCTCAGCATTCTGTGCTCAGCACCTCTGTGCTCAGCACCCCTGTGATCAGCACCTCTGTGATCAGCACTTCTGTGATCAGCACCTCTGTGCTCATCACCTCTGTGCTCAGCATTCTGTGCTCAGCACCTCTGTGATCAGCACCTCTGTGATCAGCACCTCTGTGATCAGCACCTCTGTGCTCAGCATTCTGTGCTCAGCATTCTGTGCTCATCACCTCTGTGCTCAGCGCCTTTGTGCTCAGCGCCTCTGTGCTCAGTGCCTGTGTGCTCAGCACCTCTGTGATCAGCACCTTTGTGCTCAGCACCTCTGTGCTCAGCATTCTGTGCTCAGCATTCTGTGCTCAGCACCTCTGTGCTCATCACCTCTGTGCTCAGCACCTCTGTGCTCATCACCTCCGTGCTCAGCGCCTTTGTGCTCAGCACCTCTGTGCTCAGCATTCTGTGCTCAGCACCTCTGTGCTCAGCACCTCTGTGCTCATCACCTCTGTGCTCAGCATTCTGTGCTCAGCACCTCTGTGCTCATCACCTCTGTGCTCAGCACCTCTGTGCTCATCACCTCTGTGCTCAGCACCTCTGTGCTCAGCACCTCTGTGCTCAGCATTCTGTGCTCAGCACCTCTGTGCTCATCACCTCTGTGCTCATCACCTCTGTGCTCATCACCTCTGTGCTCAGCACCTCTGTGCTCAGCATTCTGTGCTCAGCACCTCTGTGCTCAGCACTTCTGTGCTCAGCATTCTGTGCTCAGCACCTCTGTGCTCATCACCTCCGTGCTCAGCGCCTTTGTGCTCAGCACCTCTGTGATCAGCACCTTTGTGCTCAGCGCCTCTGTGCTCAGTGCCTGTGTGCTCAGCGCCTCTGCAGTGTGCTCAGCCCTCGGCAGTGCCAGCCGGACGCACTGGGCGCTGCCCGGCAATGACCTCAACGCAGGGGGCAGGGAGGTTAATTTGCAGTTGAAACTTGCCCTTCAGATTCAAAACGAGCATTGTGAGGTAGAGCTGAGTCACCAGAGCACGGGCAGGCAGCAAACAAGCGACCGGAGGCAGGCAAACGCCTTTCCTGCCCCAGTGGAAGCAAACGTGTGTGGAGCGCTGCGAGCCTGCCCCAGCCCGGGCGGGAGGCCGCGATGCACAGGGCTCACGCTCATGCAGCCGGCAGCAGCTGCTCCGGGGCCAGCCGGGCACCAGTGACAAGCACAGCTCCGCAGGGGGCTGTGACACCTTCGGCAGGGACGTGGGACTGAGGCACCCTCACAAGTCTGCAGATGAGACCAAGCTGTGTGGTGGGGTTGGAATGGAATGGAATGGAATGGAATGGAATGGAATGGAATGGAATGGAATGGAATGGGATAGGATAGGATAGGATAGGATAGGATAGGATAGGATAGGATAGGATAGGATAGGATAGGATAGGATAGGATAGGATAGGATAGGATAGGATAGGATAGGATAGGATAGGATAGGATAGGAATAAGAATTAGAATAGCATAGAGTAAAATAGAATAGAAAAGAATAAGAATACAAATAAGAATAGAATAAGAATAAGAATAAGAATAAGAATAAGAATAAGAATAAGAATAAGAATAAGAATAAGAATAAGAATAAGAATAAGAACAGAATGGAATGGAATAGAGTAGAATAGAATAGAATAGAAATAAGAATAAGAATAAGAATAAGAATAAGAATAAGAATAAGAATAAGAATAAGAATAAGAATAAGAATAAGAATAAGAATAAGAATAGACCAGGTTGGAAGCAACCCCAGGCAGAGCTAGAGGCTGGGGGCAGAGTGGCTGAGAGCTGCCAGAGAGGGACCTGGGGGTGCTGATTGACAGCTGCCTGAACATGAGCCAGCAGTGTGCCCAGGTGGCCAAGAGGGCCAATGGCATCCTGGCCTGCATCAGGAAGAGTGTGGCCAGCAGGAGCAGGAGGTCATTCTGCCCCTGTGCTCAGCACTGGTTAGGCCACACCTTGAGTCCTGTGTCCAGTTCTGGGCTCCTCAGTTTAAGAAGGACATTGAGAGACTTGAAGGTGTCCAGAGAAGGGCAACAAGGCTGGGGAGAGGCCTTGAGCACAGCCCTGTGAGGAGAGGCTGAGGGAGCTGGGGTTGCTTAGCCTGGAGAAGAGGAGGCTCAGGGAGACCTCATTGCTCTCTGCAACTGCCTGAAGGAGGTTGTAGCCAGGTGGGGGTTGGTCTCTTCTCCCAGGCAGCCAGCACCAGAACAAGAGGACACGGTCTCAGGCTGTGCCAGGGGAGGTTTAGGCTGGAGGAGAGGAGGAAGTTCTTCCCAGAGAGAGCTGTTAGCCATTGGGATGTGCTGCCCAGGGGAGGTGGTGGAGTCACCTTCATTGGAGGTATTCAGGAGGAGACTTGATGGGGTGCTTGGTGCCATGGGTTAGTTGTTTAGGTGGGTTGGATTGGTGGATGGGTTGGACAGGATGATCTTGGAAGGTCTCTTCCAACCTGGCTTATTGTATTGTATTGTATTGTTGTATGCTGAATGAGTGCCTGCTGTGTCCCAGCCCTGCCTTTGTCTGCTTTACAGACACTTGTTGTGAGCACTCGGGGGGGTGCAGGCAGCTCTGGAGGGGGTTGTCAGCAGGAATCATCCTCTGCTAAAATTCCACTTCTGTGCTGGCTCTGTGCTGAGCTGTCACAGGCTTTGGGTCAGCCAGGAGAGGCTTCCCTGAGGGAAATGGAGCAGGGCAGAAACTAGCTGCACAGTGTCCTGTAGGTGATGGAATACTAAGCAGAGCTGCCGTTTAGATCAGCATCCCTGCACCTTGTCCAGCTGCATAATGCCATGGGTGAGGCAGCCAACACCTGTGGCACCAGGGGGCAGATGATTCCCAGGGAACCACGGCCAAAGCTTTGTCACCATCCCAAACTGTAGCAGCTGATTGAAAATAGGCTCAGTCACAGCCTGGCTGCCATGGGGGCTCGGACTGGGGCTGGGCTGGGTCTGGGCTGGAAGTGGGGCTGGGCTGGGAGTGGGGCTGGGCTGGGAGTGGGCTTGGGCTGGGACTGGGGCTGGGACTGGGGCTGGGCTGGGACTTGGATTGGGCTGGGGCTGGGCTGGGCTGGACTGGGACTGGGGCTGGGACTGGGGCTGGGACTGGGGCTGGGGCTGGGCTGGGATGGGCTGGGTGGGACTGGGCTGGGGCTGGGGCTGGGGCTGGGCTGGGCTGGGCCTGGGGCTGGGCTGGGGCTGGGCTGGGACTGGGCTGGGACTGGGGCTGGGCTGGGACTGGGGCTGGGCTGGGGCTGGACTGGGCTGGGATTGGACTGGGGCTGGGATTGGGACTCGGCTGGGGCTGGGGCTGGGACTGGGCTGGGGCTGGGGCTGGGCTGGGGCTGGGACTGGGGCTGGGCTGGGGCTGGGACTGGGGCTGGGGCTGAGGCTGGGGCTGGGGCTGGGGCTGGGCTGGGGCGGGTCTGGGCTGGGACTGGGGCTGGGGCTGGGCTGGGACTGGGCTGGGGCTGGGACTGGGACTGGGGGCGGGACTGGGACTGGGCTGGTGCTGGACTGGGGCTGGGCTGGGACTGGGGCTGGGCTGGGACTGGGGCTGGGCTGGGACTGGGCTGGGCTGGGCTGGGACTGGGGCTGGGGCTGGGCTGGGACTGGGGCTGGGCTGGGACTGGGGCTGGGCTGGGGCTGGGGCTGGGGCTGGGGCTGGGCTGGGCTGGGACTGGGTCTGGGCTGGGGCGGGGCTGGTGCTGGGACTGGGCCTGGGGCTGGGCTGGGACTGTGGCTGGGGCTGGGGCTGGGCTGGGACTGGGCTGGTGCTGGGCTGGAACTGGGCTGTGACTGGGGCTGGTCTGTGACTGGGGCTGGGCTGACGCAGGGGCTGGGCTGGGCTGGGCTGGGACTGGGGCTGGGCTGAGGCTGGGACTGTGCTGGGTTAGGCTGGGCTGCGTTTGGCTGGGCTGGGCTGGGTTAGGCTGGGCTGCGTTTGGCTGGGCTGGGAAGGGCTGGGGCTGCGTTTACCTGGGCTAGACTCAGCTGGGCTAGGCTGGGGCTTGGCTGGGACTGGGTCTGTTCTGGGGTGGGGCTGGGCTGGGGTGGGCCTGGGACTGGGGCTGGGACTGGGGCGGGGCTGGGCTGGGACTGGGTCTGGGCTGGGACTGGGGCTGGGGCGGGGCTGGGACTGGGGCTGGGCTGGCACTGGGCCTGGGGCTGGGCTGGGACTGGGGCTGGGGCTGGGCTGGGCTGCGTTTGGCTGGGCTGGGCTGGGCTGGGCTGCGTTTGGCTGGGCTGGGCTGGGCTGGGCTGGGCTGCGTTTGGCTGGGCTGGGCTGGGCTGGGCTGGGCTGGGCTGGGCTGGGCTGCGTTTGGCTGGGCTGGGCTGGGCTGGGCTGCATTTGGCTGGGCTGGGCTGGGCTGGGCTGGGCTGCGTTAGGCTGGGCTGGGCTGGGCTGGGCTGCGTTTGGCTGGGCTGGGCTGGGCTGGGCTGGGCTGCGTTTGGCTGGGCTGGGCTGGGCTGGGCTGGGCTGCGTTTGGCTGGGCTGGGCTGGGCTGGGCGTTTGGCTGGGCTGGGCTGCGCTGCGTTTGGCTGGGCTGGGTTGGGCTGGGCTGGGCTGGGCTGGGCTGCGTTTGGCTGGGCTGGGCTGGGCTGCGTTTGGCTGGGCTGGGCTGGGCTGTGCTGGGCTGGGCTGCGTTTGGCTCGGCTGGGCTGGGCTGGGGCTGGGCTGCTGTTTGGCTGGGCTGGGCTGGGCTGGGCTGGGCTGCGTTTGGCTGGGCTGGGCTGGGCTGCGTTTGGCTGGGCTGGGCTGGGCAGCGTTTGGCTGGGCTGGGCTGGGCAGCGTTTGGCTGGGCTGGGCTGGGCTGGGCTGCGTTTGGCTGGGCTGGGCTGGGCTGCGTTTGGCTGGGCTGGGCTGGGCAGGGCTGCGTTTGGCTGGGCTGGGCTGGGCTGCGTTTTGGGCTGGGCTGGGCTGGGCTCTGGGCTGGGCTGGGCTTGGCTGGGCTGGGCTGGGCTGGGCTGCGTTTGGCTGGGCTGGGCTGGGCTGGGCTGCGTTTGGCTGGGCTAGACTCGGCTGGGCTAGGCTGGGGCTGGGCTGGGACTGGGTCTGGGCTGGGGGCGGGGCGGGGGTTGGGCATGGGCGGGACTGGGGCTGGGACTGGGGCTGGGGCTGGGACCGGGACTGGGACTGGTGCTGGGCTGGGCTGGGCTGGCTGGGCTGGGACTGGGGGTGGGCTGCGTTTGGCTGGGCTGGGCTGGGCTGCGTTTGGTTGGGCTGGGCTGGGCTGCGTTTGGCTCGGCTGTGCTAGGTTGGGCTGCGTTTGGCTGGGCTGGGCTGGACTGTGCTAGGCTGGGCTGTGCTAGGCTGGGCTGCGTTTGGCTGGGCTCGGCTGGGCTGGGCTGCGTTTGGCTGTGCTGGGCTGGGCTGGGCTGCGTTTGGCTGGGCTAGACTCGGCTGGGCTAGGCTGGGGCTGGGCTGGGACTGGGTCTGCGCTGGGGCGGGGCGGGGTTGGGCATGGGCGGGACTGGGGCTGGGACTGGGGCTGGGGCTGGGACCGGGACTGGGACTGGTGCTGGGCTTGGGCTGGGCTGGCTGGGCTGGGACTGGGGGTGGGCTGCGTTTGGCTAGGCTGGGCTGGGCTGCGTTTGGTTGGGCTGGGCTGGGCTGCGTTTGGCTCGGCTGGGCTGGGCTGGGCTGGGCTGCGTTAGGCTGGGCTGGGGCTGGGCTGCGTTAGGCTGGGCTGGGCTGGGCTGGGCTGCGTTTGGCTGGGCTGGGTTGGGCTGGGCTGGGCTGCGTTGGGCTGGGCTGGGCTGGGCTGGGCTGCATTTGGCTGGGCTGGGTTGGGCTGGGCTGGGCTGGGCTGCGTTTGGCTGGGCTGGGCTGGGCTGGGCTGGGCTGGGCTGCGTTTGGCTGGGCTGGGTTGGGCTGGGCTGGGCTGGGCTGCGTTTGGCTGGGCTGGGCTGGGCTGGGCTGCGTTGGGCTGGGCTGGGCTGGGCTGGGCTGGGTTTGGGGGCTGGGCTGCGTTTGGCTGGGCTGGGTTGGGCTGGGCTGGGCTGGGCTGGGCTGCGTTTGGCTGGGCTGGGCTGGGCTGGGCTGGGCTGGGCTGCGTTTGGCTGGGCTGGGCTGGGCTGGGCTCCATTTGGCTGGGCTAGACTTGGCTGGGCTAGGCTGGGGCTTGGTGGGGACTGGGTCTGGGCTGTGGCGGGGCTGGGGCTGGGACTGGGGCTGGGCTGGGACTGGGACAGGGGCTGGTCTGGGACTGGACTGGGGCTGGGGCTGGGGCTGGGACTGGGGCTGGGCTGGGACTGGCGCGGGGCTCTGGGGCTGGGGCTGGGCTGGGACTGGGCTGGGACTGGGACTGGGACTGGGACTGGGGCTGGGACTGGGGCTGGGGCTGGGACTGGGACTGGGCTGGGACTGGGCTGGGGCTGGGCTGGGGCTTCGCTGGGACTGGCGCGGGGCTCAGACTGGGGCTGGGCTGGGACTGGGCTGGGGCTGGGCTGGGCTGGGACTGGGGCTGGGACTGGGACTGGGGCTGGGCCTGGGGCTGGGACTGGGACTGGGCTGGGACTGGGGTGGGGCTGGGCTGGGGCTGGCGCGGGGCTCGGACTGGGGCTGGGCTGGGACTGGGCTGGGGCTGGGCTGGGACTGGGGCTGGGCTGGGACTGGGGCTGGGCTGGGACTGGGGCTGGGACTGGGACTGGGGCTGGGGCTGGGACTGGGACTGGGCTGGGACTGGGCTGGGGCTGGGCTGGGACTGGCGCGGGGCTTGGACTGGGGCTGGGCTGGGACTGGGCTGGGGCTGGGCTGGGACTGGGGCTGGGCTGGGACTGGGATTAGGCTGGGGCTGGGCTGGGCTGGGCTGGACTGGGCTGGGCTGGACTGGGACTGGGGCTGGGACTGGGGCTGGGACTGGGGCTGGGCTGGGACTGGGACTGGGGTGGGGCTGAGCTGGGACTGGCGGGCTGGGGCTCGGACTGGGGCTGGGCTGGGACTGGGCTGGGAGTGGGGCTGGGCTGGGAGTGGGGCTGGGCTGGGGCTGGGGCTGGGGCTGGGCTGGGCTGGGCTGGGACTGGGGCTGGGGCTGGGCTGGGACTGGGGCTGGGCTGGGGCTGGGGCTGGGGCTGGGGCTGGGGCTGGGCTGGGACTGGGGCTGGGCTGGGGCTGGGGCTGGGGCTGGGCTGGGCTGGGCTGGGACTAGGGCTGGGGCTGGGGCTGGGCTGGGGCTGGTACTGGGACTGGGGCGGGGCTGGGGTTGGGGCTAGGCTGGGACTGGGACTGGGGCTGGGGCTGGGCTGGGATGGGCTGGGACTGGGGCTGGGGCTGGGGGGACTGGGGCTGGGCTGGGGCTGGGGCTGGGGCTGGGACTGGGGCTGGGGCTGGGCTGGGCCTGGGGCTGGGCTGGGGCTGGGCTGGGACTGGGCTGGGACTGGGGCTGGGCTGGGGCTGGGGCTGGGGCTGGACTGGGCTGGGACTGGACTGGGGCTGGGTTTGGGACTCGGCTGGGGGTGGGGCTGGGACTGGGCTGGGGCTGGGGCTGGGCTGGGACTGGGGCTGGGGCTGGGGCTGGGGCTGGGGCTGGGGCTGGGCTGGGCTGGGGCTGGGTCTGGGCTGGGACTGGGGCTGGGTCTGGGCTGGGACTGGGCTGGGGCTGGGACTGGGGCGGGACTGGGGCTGGGCTGGGACTGGGACTGGGACTGGGACTGGGGCTGGGACTGGGGCTGGGACTGGGCTGGGACTGGGACTGGGACTGGACTGGGGCTGGGGCTGGGCTGGGACTGGGCTGGGGCTGGGCTGGGACTGGGCTGGGACTGGGACTGGGCTGGGACTGGGGCTGGGGCTGGGGCTGGGCTGGGACTGGGCTGGGACTGAGGCAGGGGCTGGGGCTGGGCTGGGACTGGGCTGGGACTGGGGCTGGGGCTGGGGCTGGGCTGGGACTGGGCTGGGGCTGGGCTGGGACTGGGCTGGGGCTGGGCTGGGACTGGGCTGGGACTGGGACTGGGCTGGGACTGGGGCTGGGGCTGGGCTGGGACTGGGGGCTGGGGCTGGGGCTGGGGCTGGGCTGGGACAGGGAGTGCCACTGGGGCTGGGCTGGGACTGGGCTGGGACTGGGACTGGGGCTGGGCTGGGACTGGGCTGGGACTGGGGCTGGGACTGGGGCTGGGGCTGGGGCTGGGACTGGGGCTGGGGCTGGGGCTGGGCTGGGGCTGGGGCTGGGCTGGGACTGGGACTGGGACTGGGACTGGGACTGGGACTGGGACTGGGACTGGGCTGGGACTGGGCTGGGGCTGGCGCGGGGCTCGGACTGGGGCTGGGCTGGGACTGGGCTGGGGCTGGGCTGGGACTGGGGCTGGGCTGGGATGGGATGGGGCTGGGGCTGGGACTGGGGCTGGGGCTGGGACTGGGACTGGGACTGGGGCTGGGACTGGGACTGGGACTGGGACTGGGGCTGGGACTGGGGCTGGGACTGGGGCTGGGCTGGGACTGGGATTAGGCTGGGGCTGGGCTGGGCTGGACTGGGCTGGGCTGGACTGGGACTGGGGCTGGGACTGGGGCTGGGACTGGGGCTGGGCTGGGACTGGGGTGGGGCTGGGCTGGGACTGGCGCGGGGCTCGGACTGGGGCTGGGCTGGGACTGGGCTGGAAGTGGGGCTGGGCTGGGAGTGGGGCTGGGCTGGGAGTGGGCTTGGGCTGGGACTGGGGCTGGGACTGGGGCTGGGCTGGGACTGGGATTAGGCTGGGGCTGGGCTGGGCTGGACTGGGACTGGGGCTGGGACTGGGGCTGGGACTGGGGCTGGGGCTGGGCTGGGATGGGCTGGGTGGGACTGGGGGGCTGGGGCTGGGGCTGGCTGGGCTGGGCCTGGGGCTGGGCTGGGGCTGGGCTGGGACTGGGCTGGGACTGGGGCTGGGCTGGGACTGGGGCTGGGCTGGGGCTGGACTGGGCTGGGACTGGACTGGGGCTGGGATTGGGACTCGGCTGGGGCTGGGGCTGGGACTGGGCTGGGGCTGGGCTGGGGCTGGGCTGGGGCTGGGACTGGGCTGGGGCTGGGACTGGGACTGGGGCGGGACTGGGACTGGGCTGGTGCTGGACTGGAACTGGGCTGGGACTGGGGCTGGGCTGTGACTGGGGCTGGGCTGGGGCTGGGGCTGGGCTGGGGGCTGGGACTGGGGCTGGGGCTGGGCTGGGACTGGGCTGGGGCTGGGACTGGGACTGGGCTGGGACTGGGCTGGTGCTGGACTGGAACTGGGCTGGGACTGGGGCTGGGCTGTGACTGGGGCTGGGCTGGGGCTGGGGCTGGGCTGGGCTGGGCTGGGCTGGGACTGGGCCTGGGGCTGGGCTGGGACTGGGGCTGGGGCTGGGCTGGGACTGGGGCTGGGGCTGGACTGGGACTGGGGCTGGGGCTGGGCTGGGATGGTCTGGCGTGGGTGGGACTGGGACTGGGGCTGGGGCTGGGGCGGGGCTGGGCTGGGACTGGGTCTGGGCTGGGGCGGGGCTGGTGCTTGGACTGGGCCTGGGGCTGGGCTGGGACTGGGCTGGCTGGGGCTGGGGCTGGGCTGGGACTGGGCTGGTGCTGGGCTGGAACTGGGCTGTGACTGGGGCTGGGCTGGGACTGGGGCTGGGCTGGGGCTGGGGCTGGGCTGGGCTGGGCTGGGACTGGGGCTGGGCTGAGGCTGGGACTGTGCTGGGTTAGGCTGGGCTGCGTTTGGCTGGGCTGGGCTGGGTTAGGCTGGGCTGCGTTTGGCTGGGCTGGGAAGGGCTGGGCTGCGTTTACCTGGGCTAGACTCAGCTGGGCTAGGCTGGGGCTTGGCTGGGACTGGGTCTGTTCTGGGGTGGGGCTGGGCTGGGGCGGGCCTGGGACTGGGGCTGGGGCTGGGGCGGGGCTGGGCTGGGACTGGGGCTGGGCTGGGACTGGGGCTGGGGCGGGGCTGGGACTGGGGCTGGGCTGGGACTGGGCCTGGGGCTGGGCTGGGACTGGGGCTGGGGCTGGGCTGGGCTGCGTTTGGCTGGGCTGGGCTGGGCTGGGCTGCGTTTGGCTGGGCTGGGCTGGGCTGGGGCTGGGCTGGGCTGGGCTGTTTGGGCTGGGCTGGGCTGGGCTGGTTTGGCTGGGCTGGGCTGGGCTGGGCTGCGTTTGGCTGGGCTGGGCTGGGCTGCGTTTGGCTGGGCTGGGCTGGGCTGGGCTGGGCTGGGCTGGGCTGGGCTGGGCTGTTTGGCTGGGCTGGGCTGGGCTGGGCTGCGTTTGGCTGGGCTGGGCTGGGCTGGGCTGCGTTTGGCTGGGCTGGGCTGGGCTGGGCTGGGCTGGGCTGGGCTGGGCTGGCTGGGCTGGGCTGGGCTGGGCTGCGTTTGGCTGGGCTGGGCTGGGCTGGGCTGGGCTGGGTTTGGCTGGGCTGGGCTGGGCTGGGCTGGGCTGCGTTTGGCTGGGCTGGGCTGGGCTGGGCTGCGTTTGGCTGGGCTGGGCTGGGCTGGGCTGGGCTGGGCTGCGTTTGGCTGGGCTGGGCTGGGCTGCGTTTGGCTGGGCTGGGCTGGGCTGGGTTGGGCTGCGTTTGGCTGGGCTGGGCTGGGCTGGGCTGGGGCTGGGCTGGGCTGGGCTGGGCTGGGCTGGGCTGCGTTTGGCTGGGCTGGGCTGGGCTGGGCTCCATTTGGCTGGGCTGGACTCGGCTGGGCTAGGCTGGGGCTGGGTGGGGACTGGGTCTGGGCTGTGGCTGGGGCTGGGGCTGGGACTGGGGGCTGGGCTGGGACTGGGACAGGGGCTGGTCTGGGACTGGACTGGGGCTGGGGCTGGGACTGGGGCTGGGCTGGGACTGGGCTGGGGCTGGGCTGGGCTGGGACTGGGACTGGGACTGGGGCTGGGACTGGGGCTGGGGCTGGGACTGGGCTGGGCTGGGCTGGGGCTGGGCTGGGCTGGGACTGGGCTGCGGGGCTCAGGCTGGGGCTGGGCTGGGACTGGGCTGGGGCTGGGCTGGGCTGGGACTGGGGCTGGGACTGGGGCTGGGACTGGGGCTGGGACTGGGGCTGGGCTGGGACTGGGGTGGGGCTGGGCTGGGACTGGGGCTGGGGCTGG
>CM066583.1:18451745-18694245 GCA_033816785.1 Picus viridis
CTGGGCTGGGCTGGGCTGCGTTAGGCTGGGCTGGGCTGGGCTAGGATGGGCTGCGTTTGGCTGGGCTGGGCTGGGCTGGGCTGCGTTGGGCTGGGCTGCGTTTGGCTGGGCTGGGCTGCGTTGGGCTGGGCTGCGTTTGGCTGGGCTGGGCTGGGCTGCGTTAGGCTGGGCTGGGCTGGGCTAGGCTAGGATGGGCTGCGTTTGGCTGGGCTGGGCTGGGCTGGGCTGCGTTTGGCTGGGCTGGGTTGGGCTGGGCTGTGCTGGGCTGGGCTGCGTTTGGCTGGGCTGGGCTGGGCTGGGCTGTGCTGGGCTGGGCTGCGTTTGGCTGGGCTGGGTTGGGCTGGGCTGGGCTGCGTTTGGCTGGGCTGGGCAGGGATGGGCTCCATTTGGCTGGGCTAGACTCGGCTGGGCTAGGCTGGGGCTTGGTGGGGACTGGGTCTGGGCTGTGGCGGGGCTGGGGCTGGGACTGTGGCTGGGCTGGGACTGGGACAGGGGCTGGTCTGGGACTGGACTGGGGCTGGGGCTGGGGCTGGGACTGGGGCTGGGCTGGGACTGGGCTGGGGCTGGGCTGGGCTGGGACTGGGACTGGGACTGGGACTGGGGCTGGGGCTGGGGCTGGGGCTGGGACTGGGACTGGGACTGGGGTGGGACTGGGCTGGGGCTGGGCTGGGACTGGCGCGGGGCTCAGACTGGGGCTGGGCTGGGACTGGGCTGGGGCTGGGACTGGGGCTGGGACTGGGACTGGGCTGGGACTGGGGCTGGGGCTGGGACTGGGGCTGGGACTGGGACTGGGACTGGGCTGGGACTGGGCTGGGGCTGGGCTGGGACTGGGGCTGGGACTGGGACTGGGGCTGGGACTGGGGCTGGGGCTGGGACTGGGACTGGGACTGGGCTGGGACTGGGACTGGGCTGGGACTGGGCTGGGGCTGGGCTGGGACTGGGGCTGGGCTGGGACTGGGGCTGGGACTGGGACTGTGGCTGGGGCGGGGACTGGGATTAGGCTGGGGCTGGGCTGGGGCTGGGCTGGGACTGGGGCTGGGACTGGGACTGGGACTGGGGCTGGGACTGGGACTTGGACTGGGCTGGGACTGGGCTGGGGCTGGGCTGGGACTGGTGCGGGGCTCGGACTGGGGCTGGGCTGGGACTGGGCTGGGGCTGGGGTGGGCTGGGCTGGACTGGGCTGGGCTGGACTGGGACTGGGGCTGGGGCTGGGACTGGGGCTGGGACTGGGGCTGGGACTGGGGCTGGGCTGGGACTGGGACTGGGGTGGGGCTGGGCTGGGACTGGCGCGGGGCTCGGACTGGGGCTGGGCTGGGACTGGGCTGGGAGTGGGGCTGGGCTGGGAGTGGGGCTGGGCTGGTACTGGGCTTGGGCTGGGACTGGGCTTGGGCTGGGACTGGGGCTGGGCTGGGACTGGGATTAGGCTGGGGCTGGGCTGGGCTGGACTGGGACTGGGGCTGGGACTGGGCTGGGGCTGCGCTGGGGCTGGGGCTGGGGCTGGGCTGGGGCTGGGCTGGGACTGGACAGGGCTGCGACTGGGACTGGGACTGGGTCTGGGCTGGGCCTGGGGCTGGGGCTGGGGCTGGGGCTGGGGCTGGGGCTGGGGCTGGGACTGGGGCTGGGTCTGGGCTGTGGCTGGGCTGGGACTGGGGCTGGGACTGGGGCTGGGCTGGGCAGGGACTGGGCCTGGGACTGGGGCTGGGACTGGGGCTGGGACTGATGCTGGGCTGGGACTGGGACTGGGCTGGGGCTGGGCTGGGGCTGGGCTGGGACTGGGGCTGGGACTGGGGCTGGTCAGGGCTGGGACAGGGGCAGGGGCTGGGGCGGGGCTGGGCTGGGCTGGGACTGGGGGTGGGCTGGGGCTGGGGCTGGGGCTGGGCTGGGGCTGGGCTGGGACTGGACAGGGCTGCGACTGGGACTGGGACTGGGTCTGGGCTGGGCCTGGGGCCGGTCTGGGGCTGGGGCTCGGCCTGGGACTGGGGCTGGGACTGAGGCTGGGCTGGGACTGGGACTGGGCTGGGGCTGGGCTGGGGCTGGGTCTGGGCTGTGGCTGGGCTGGGACTGGGGCTGGGACTGGGGCTGGTCAGGGCTGGGACAGGGGCAGGGGCTGGGGCGGGGCTGGGCTGGGCTGGGACTGGGGGTGGGCTGGGGCTGGGGCTGGGGCTGGGCTGGGCTGGGCTGGGACTAGGGCTGGGGCTGGGGCTGTGCTGGGGCTGGTACTGGGACTGGGGCGGGGCTTGGGCTAGGCTGGGACTGGGACTGGGGCTGGGGCTGGGCTGGGATGGGCTGGGTGGGACTGGGACTGGGGCTGGGGCTGGGGCGGGGCTGGGCTGGGACTGGGGCTGGGGCTGGGGCTGGGGCTGGGGCTGGGACTGGGCCTGGGACTGGGCTGGGACTGGGGCTGGGCTGGGACTGGGCCTGGGGCTGGGCTGGGACTGGGGCTGGGCTGGGACTGGGCTGGTGCTGCACTAGAACTGGGCTGGGGCTGGGACTGGGCTGTGACTGGGCCTGGGCTGGGACTGGGCCTGGGCCTGGGCTGGGACTGGGGCTGGGCTGGGACTGGGCTGGTGCTGCACTAGAACTGGGCTGGGGCTGGGACTGGGCTGTGACTGGGCCTGGGCTGGGACTGGGCCTGGGCCTGGGCTGGGACTGGGGCTGGGCTGGGACTGGGCTGGTGCTGCACTAGAACTGGGCTGGGGCTGGGGCTGGGCTGTGACTGGGGCTGGGCTGGGGCTGGGGCTGGGCTGGGCTGGGCTGCATTTGGCTGGGCTGGGCTGGGCTGCGTTTGGTGGGGCTGGGGCTGGACTGGGTCTGGGGCTGGGGCTGGGCCTGGGCTGGGATGGGCTGGGGTGGGTGGGACTAGGACTGGGTCTGGGCTGGGGCGGGGCTGGGACTGGGTCTGGGACTGGGACTGGGGCTGGGCTGGGACTGGGCCTGGCGCTGGGCTGGGACTGGGGCTGGGGCTGGACTGGGACTGGGGCTGGGGCTGGGCTGGGATGGTCTGGGGTGGGTGGGGCTGGGGCTGGGGCGGGGCTGGGCTGGGACTGGGCCTGGGACTGGGGGGACTGGGGCTGGGGCTGGGGCTGGGCTGGGACTGGGCTGGTGCTGGGCTGTGACTGGGGCTGGTCTGTGACTGGGGCTGGGCTGGGGCAGGGGCTGGGCTGGGCTGGGCTGCATTTGGCTGGGCTGGGCTGGGCTGCGTTTGGCTTAGCTGGGCTGGGCTGGGCTGCATTAGGCTAAGCTGGGCTGGGCTGGGCTGCGTTTGGCTGGGCTGTGCTAGGCTGGGCTGCGTTGGGATAGCCTGGGCTGCGTTTGGCTGGGCTGGGCTGGGACAGGGACTGGGACTGGGCTGGGGCTCGGGCTGGGCTGGGCCTGGGCTGGTGCTGGGCTGGGACTGGGCTGGGGCTGGGAATGGGCTAGGGCTGGGCTGGGACTGGGGCTGGGGCTGGGGCTGGGCTGGGACTGGGCTGGGACTGGGCTGGGGCTGGACTGGGGCTGGGACTGGGACTGGGACTGGGACTTGGCTGGGGCTGGGACTGGGGCTGGGACTGGGGCTGGGCTGGGACTGGGCTGGACTGGGGCTGGGCTGGGACTGGGCTGGGGCTGGGACTGGGACTGGGGCTGGGCTGGGACTGGGCTGGGACTGGACTGGGGCTGGGCTGGGCTGGGACTGGGCTGGACTGGGACTGGGCTGCGGCTGGGACTGGGGCTGGGACTGGGGTATGGCTGGGACTGGGCTGGGGTGGGCTGGGACTGGGGCTGGGCTGGGACTGGTCTGGGGCTGGGCCGGGGCTGGGCCGGGGCTGGGGCTGGGCTGTGACTGGGGCTGGGACTGGGGCTGGGCTGGGACTGGGCTGGGGCTGGGCTGGGACTGGGGCTGGGCTGGGACTGGGCTGGGGCTGGGCTGGAACTGGGCTGGGGCTGGGCCGGGGCTGGGACTGGGCTGGGGCTGGGCCGGGACTGGGGCTGGGACTGGGGCTGGGCTGGGACTGGGCTGGGGCTGGGCTGGGACTGGGGCTTGGGTTGGGCTGGGCTGGGGCTGGGCTGCTCTGTGCCAGTGCAGGGCTGGTCAGTGCCAGGGCAGGGCTGGGGCAGGCCTCTCTGTGCCAGGGCAGGGGTGGGGCAGGGCAGGGCTGGGGCAGGGCTGCTCTGTGCCAGGGCCTGGTGCCCTCATTTCCTGTGTTAGTCAGCAAAGCCTTCCCTCGGAGCTGGTCCGTGACCCGGGCTGGCTCCCTCCCTCCCTCCCTCCCCAGGGCCTCTGTGCCTGGCCGGGTCGGCTCGGGGCACGTCGAGGCTGTGCTCTCTGCGCTGTGCTCCCTGCCCTGGTGCCTCCCACGTCTGCTAGGCTGCAGGGAGCAGTGGCTGCGGCAGAGACAGCACAGGACAGCTCACTCCCGTCCTGTGGCAGACCTGGCCCAGAGCCGCAGGCAGGCAGAGTGGCTGCAGGAGGCATCCCCAGAGCCGGCCGCAGCCGTGCTGGTGCCTGGGCCTTGCAGGGGGGGTAGGGAAACGCAGGGGGAGGCTGGAGGTCGGCTCCCGCGGCAGGACATGCGCAACGCTTGCAGCCACGGGCACGCTGCCCTTAGATCGGTGCCCCAGGGACCACGGAGCTCTGGGGTGAGGCTCCTGGGGCAGGAGCTGGCCCTGCCTGCTGGGCTGTGTGTGGTCGGGAGGGGCTGCCTGCTGAAGGTCTGTGCTCAGGCACCCGGCAGGGTGCTGCTCTCCCGGCTGTAGGTGTGTGCAGTGCACACCTGTGACCGGTTCAGGCTGTGCCTTTAAGAAAGAGACACTTTCTGAACACTCTGGGCGAATGTTTTGATATTAGAATGAAAACAAGAGATATGCTAATCCAATTTCATTGGTGGGACCCGGCTGTAGATTTTTTGTTTAGTCTTTCAGTCGGGGGAGTCAGTCAGTAGTCGTCTTCTTCTTCCCCCTGTGCTGTGAGCTGGCTCGTTTCTCTCTACGATTCTTGCTAACCAGATAAGAAAACTAACTTTTTGCATTCGCTTTGAGCTTTAACAAGTTTTCCCCTTTTAATTCCCTTCCTTTCTCTCTCTCTTTCTAACCCTTTTGGGAAAAAGGGGAGGTAGGGAGGGAGAAGGGAGGGACAGGCCGAACCCCCTGGCCGCAGGGGTTGGGGAAAGGTCTCCTGTATTACATACATTGCTGTATATTCCTGTATATATTGTAAATATTGTATGTTTTTGTACATATTCATTGCACTCCATACCTGCTGGTAAATACAGCTTTCGTCTGCTTCTCCGGCTGAGTTAGCTGTGGAATTCTTTCGTGTGTGGGGGAACCTTCCTACTCCACCACAACACCTCACCCCCTGGGCCTCTCCTCTCTGTTTCATTGCTACTCACTGCAGAGGACAAAAGGAACTTCCAGGCGAGGCAGGGCTGAAATACCAGGGGACAGCCCCAAATCCTGCCTTAAGAGGAGCCCAGGATGGCTAACCATGATGCAAATGCCTACTGCTGGGCAGGTCAGACTGACCCTGTGCCTGGTTCTCCTCCTCTGCTCTGCCCTGCTGAGACCACAGCTGCAATGCTGTGGCCAGTTTGGGGCTCCCCAGCTCAAGAGAGACAGAGAGCTGCTGGAGAGAGTGCAGGGGAGGCTGTGAGGAGGCTGAAGGGAGAGGAAGAGCTCTGCTGTGGAGAGAGACTGAGAGCCCTGGGGCTGATCAGTGTGGAGAGGAGAAGGCTGAGAGGGATCTGATCAATGTCTATCAATAGCTGAGGGCTGGGGTCAGGGTCAGGAGGGAGGGGACAGGGACAGGCTCTGCTCACTGTGCCCTGGGATAGGCCAAGGGGCAATGGATGGAAGCTGCAGCACAGGAGGCTCCAGCTCAACATGAGGAGGAACTTCTTCCCTGTGAGGGTCCCAGAGGCCTGGAGCAGGCTGCCCAGAGAGGTTGTGGAGTCTCCTTGTGTGGAGCCTTTCCAGCACCCCCTGGATGTGTTCTGTGTGCACTGTGCTGGATTCTCTGCTCCTGCTCTGGCAGGGGTTGGGCTGGGTGAGCTCTGCAGCTCCTTCCAACACCCAGCATGCTGTGGTGGTTCTGTGATTCCCAGAAACACTTTCTGGACATGAGGAACAATTTCTTTCCCAAAGGGTTGCCAAGGCCTGGCCCAGGCTGCCCAGGGCAGTGGTGGAGTCCCCTCCCTGCAGGGATGGAGAAGCTGTGCAGATGTGTGCAGATGTGCACAGCTGGTGCAGATGCGGCGCTGAGGGGCACGGCTCGGTGGTGCCCTGGTGGCACTGGGTCCATGCTTGGCCTTCATCTCAAAGGCCTCTTCCAGTGATTCTATGAAGCATCCAAATGTTCAGCTTCCTCGAGGTGTTCGTGGTCCCTTCAGGAGGGTTTCCGAAGGACCCAGAGGACTGAGGCCTGGATCCATTGCCAAACCGACTTTTCCTTGGTGTGGAGCTTCTCACTCAGCCTCCTCGTGGGCACGCCAGAGGTGCAGCGAGGCTGCCTCTGTGCAGTCACGCCCCGTGCAAGGCTTGGCTGTCAGCAGCTCCTCCACAACACTCTCTTTGCAGGAGTGGGGCAGACAGCAGCTGGCCTCCGAAGCAGCTCACACCAGCAAGGAGGCAGGCTGGGTAGCAGAAACCCAAGGCAACAACGAGACCTCCAACTGCTTCCCTTCAGTGCCCTCACCTTGGCTCCTAGGGTCAGAAGAGTCCCTTGGAAGGAGCTTTTGACAAGGGCTGCTTGTGACAGGACAAGAGAGCAGGGATTGGAGCTGGGGGAGGGCAGACTGAGACTGGAGATGAGGAAGAAATTGTTGGCAGTGAGGCTGGTGAGACTCTGGCACAGGCTGCCCAGGGAGGCTGTGGCTGCCTCCTGCCTGGAGGTATTCAAGGCCAGGCTGGATGAGGCCTGGAGCAGCCTGTGCTGGTGGGAGGTGTCCCTGCCCATGGCAGGGGCTTGGAGCTGGGTGATCTGAAAGGTCCCTTCCAAGCCAGCCCATTCTGTGGCTCTGTGAATTGATCCCTTCCAACTCAATGCACAGAAAGTCTGTGGAGTCCAGGTGTTGCTGCCAGGCATTATTCAGACACTCACAGACTGCAGTGGGTTGGGAGGGAGCCTCCAAGGGCAGCTTGGCCAAGCCCCTGCAGGCAGCAGGGACACCCCCAGCTCCAGCAGGCTGCCCAGGGACACAGCCAGGCTGAGCCTCAATGTCCCCAGGGACAGAGCCTCAACCCCATCCCTGGGCAGCCTGTGCCAGTGTCTCCCCAGCCTCCCTGTGCAGAACTTCCTCCTCATGGCCAACCTAACTCTGCCCTGCTCCAGCTTCAAACCACTGCCCCTGGTCCTATCCCCACAGCCCCTTCTGAGCAGTCCCTCCCCAGCCTGCCTGCAGCTGCCCTGCAGATACTGAACTGCAGCTCTGAGGTCTGCCTGGAGCCTTCTCCAGGCTGCACAGCCCCAACTCTCCCAGCCTGTCCCCACAGCAGAGGCTCTCAAGCCTCTTATCATCTTGGTGGCCTCCTCTGGACCGTCTCCATCAGCTCCATGTCATACTTCTGTTGGGGGCTCCCTGTCTGGCCCCAGCCCTGCAGGTGAGGTCTCCCCAGAGCAGAGCAGAGGGGCAGGATCCTCTCTCTCCAGCTCTGGCCACACTGCTTTGGCTGCAGCCCAGGCTGCCCTTGGCCTCCTGTGCTGCCAGTGCCCACTGCTGGCTCCTGTCCAGCCTCTCATCCACAGGCACCCTCAAGGCCTTCTCTGCAGCCTCATCACCCCCAGCCTGGACTGATACTGAGGATTGCCCCAGCCTAGGATCTGGAGCCAGGGGGCTCTCCCAGGGTCTCCAGCACTGCAGCTGGGCTGCCTTCACTCTGCTGCTCCACATTGAGCTGCCAGTGGAGGGAGGAGCAGCCCCCATGTAATAGGTTCAGGCATTTGCCTACATCCTGTAGAGTTTTGATTCTAAGAGCTAATCCTGGAGCAAAGGAGTGCAGCAGAACATTAACCTGGGCCTGCAGAGCCTTGGGCAGGGGCACTGCTGAGTCAGCAAGAGTCAAAAAGGTCTTCAGCTTACAAAGGATCTGAGCACTCCTCCTCTTTGTCAGGAAAGGCCAAAGGTGACTTCAGCACAAACAAACTCTCCAGTTTGAGCCAAATTCTCTTCCGTTTAGGTGCAAGACGAAGGTGGCAGCGAGCGCTGCCAGCCCAGCCCCAGCCTGTCCTGGGCTGCTCCCCAGCAGGGTGGGCAGCAGGGGCAGGGAGGGGTTCTGCCCCTCTGCTGAGAGCTCCCCTGCAGTGCTGGGGCAGCTCTGGAGCCCTCAGCACAAGGAGTTCATTGACCTGTTGAAGGGTGTCCAGAGGTGGCCACAAAGCTGATCAGAGGGCTGCAGAACCTCCCTTATGAGGACAGGCTGGAGAGTGGGGGCTGCTCAGCCTGGGGAAGGGAAGGCTCCAGAGAGACCTCAGAGCTGCAGTTCAGTATGGATTGCACAGAGCCATGGAGCATGGCCTGCAGGGAAGGGAGCTGAGCTTGTGTAGCACACAGGGGTTCACTGATAGCCACTGCAGAGCTCTTCCAGGACAAAAACTGGACAACTGGACAAGCCCTGAGGAGAGCTCTTCTCAAGGGACCTCCATCCCAGTTTGCTCCTACTCCTTCCTGGGTGGCAGAAGCTCCTCAGCATCCTGTATCCTGCTCCAACACCAGCACAAGCCCATGCAGGGTCTTTAAGAGAACAATTTGCCCTGAGTTGTTGTTTCCTTCAGTGAAGCCCTCAGCCCTCCCACCCTCCTTTCACTGCATTCCAGCAGGGCAGCCTGGATCACCTGGACCTCCCACCTGCAGCTCCTTCGGTCCCCAGGAAGCCAGGGGCTGCCCCAGCACTCCCTGCCCTGCCCTGAGCCTGCAGGAGGAGCAGCCCCTGCTGTACAGCCCTGGCCCTGCTGCCTGCCAGCTGCCCACAGCAGCAAACTCCTCTGCCAGCTGCCTTCAGAGCTCCCCAGCAGGCTCCTGCCTGACAGATCAGACTTAGGGCATCAGAGAATTGGTTTGGTTGGAGCAGACCTCCAAGATCACCCAGCCCAACATCAGCCCAGCCCCACCACGGCCCCGGGTGCCATGGCCACAGGCTTCTGGAGCCCCTCCAGCCATGGGGACTCCACCACCTCCCTGGGCAGCCTCTGCCAGCCCCTGACCACTGCTGCAGCACAGACATTTTCCTCCTCTCCAACCCAAGCCTCCTGGCAGAGCAGGGCTGCAAGAGCATTGCCCAGCAGCCTGGGGCAGCCCCAGCTCTGTGCCTGCCACCTGAACCACTCAGATCCTTGTGCTTGGCTCTCCTGTCCCCAGCAGGACACAGGCTGTGGGAGCTGCCTGGCTGCAGCCCCGGAGCTGCTCCCAAGGCCACCAAGTGCCCAGGATGGAGCTAAAAGGATGAGCCTGAGGCTGGCAGTGCTGGTTTGTGTCTACCCATGGGGACTTCGCTCTAAAGTACTTCTGATAGAGTCACAGAATGGTTTTCAGAGCATCCAGCCCAACCACTCTCTAACCCTGCCAAGGCTGGGGCTAACCCCTGGTTGTCAGCACCACTGCTCTGCCTCTTTTCAGGGAAGAAGACTCCACAACCTCTCTGGGCAGCTGGCTCCAGTACAATACCTTCAGACAACCTTCAACAGCTCTGCTGTGAGGAGAGACTGAGAGCCCTGGGGCTGATCAGTGTGGAGAGGAGAAGGCTGAGAGGGATCTGATCAATGTCTATCAATAGCTGAGGGCTGGGGGTCAGGAGGAAGGGGCCAGGCTCTGCTTGGTGGGGCCCAGGGACAGGACAAGGACCAACAGGGACAAGCTGGAAGCCAGGAGGTTCCAGCTCAACATGAGGAGAAACTTCTGTGGTGTGAGGCTGCTGGAGCCTGGAGCAGGCTGCCCAGAGAGGTTGTGGAGTCTCCTGCTCTGGAGCCTTTCCAACCCCCCTGGATGTGTTCTGTGTGCCCTGCCCTGGGTGCCCTGCTCTGGGGGGTTGGGCTGGGTGAGCTCTGTAGCTCCCTCCCAGCCCCTAAGGTTCAGTGATTCTGTGGTTTCCTAAGCTCAGCTCCAGGCCCTGTGTTGTCTTACAGTGAAGCTGCTTCCTTAAAAACGCCTTCAGGAGGGACTCCCCCCGAGCTGACCTCCAGGCTCTCCACAGCGGCTGCAAACCATTGCTCCTGCATTCAGTCCCTAAACCTTTCCTAATCCTTTGGTTGCCTCACTCCAGCTGAGCCTGCCCTGAACTTTGCAAGGCTGCCCCAGCCTTGAATGTTCATCCACTGCCCCAGCCTTGAAAGTTCATCCACTGCCCCAGCCTTGAATGTTCATCCACTGCCCCAGCCTTGAAAGTTCATCCACTGCCCCAGCCTTGAATGTTCATCCACTGCCCCAGCCTTGAAAGTTCATCCACTGCTGCCTGCCTGCTGCTAATTGCTGTGCTGCTTCTCCCTGGGTGAATACTTTCTGTGCAGGGGATGAAATCACCCCAATGACTCCTGGTGGGACAGAAAGTTCTTGAGCAGGAACCAAACCACTGCCTCAAACCACATCCAAGCAGCTTGACTCTGCTCCATTCCAGGTGTGTCTGGCCATGAGTTACCGCACAGCTGCCTTCTCCACCCTGCACAGTCCGCAGTCAGGGCAATAGCGTGCAGCTGATGCCAGGCTGAGTGGTGTGGTGCCCTGAAGGACAGGATAGTGCCATCCAGAGGCACCTGGACAGGCTGCAGAGGTGGCTGGGGAGAACCTCATGAGGTCCAGTAAGGCAAAGTGCAAGGTCCTGCACCTAGACTGGGGAAACTCTCAAAATCAATCCAGGCTGGGGGGGATGAGATTGGGAGCAGCCCTGCAGAGAAGGACTTGGGGCTGCTGGGGAGGGAGAAGCTGGACAGGAGCCAGCAATGGGCACTGGCAGCACAGGAGGCCAAGGGCAGCCTGGGCTGCAGCCAAAGCAGTGTGGCCAGAGCTGGAGAGAGAGGATCCTGCCCCTCTGCTGTGGGGAGACCTCACCTGCAGGGCTGGGGCCAGCTGTGGAACTCCAGCACAAGAGAGACCTGGAGCTGCTGGAGAGGGTCCAGAGACGGCCACAGAGCAGATCAGAGGACTGGAGACCTCTGCTATGGGCACAGGCTGGGAGAGTTGGGGCTGTTCAGCCTGGAGAGGAGAAGGCTCCAGGGAGACCTCAGAGCTGCACTCAGGCTCAGCCTGGCTGTGTCCCTGGGCAGCCTGCTCAGGCTGGAGGTGTCCCTGCTGCCTGCAGGGCCTTGGCCAAGCTGCCCTTGGAGGCTCCCTCCCAACCCAGTGCAATCTGTGAGGCTTTGAACAGCTGCAGCCAGCTCTTCACCAATGATCTCACACGCTCAGGACCACCTCTCACCTCAGGGGCCTCTTCTTCACCACTTTCTGAGCTATTTTTCTGCTCCTCTCTAAAGCTGTCTTGGCAGTCCTGAAAGGCCCCAGAATTAGTGCCACTCAAATCTGCCTTTTGAAGCAATTCCTTCCATTCTGAGATCCCGGGAAACCTTTCAAGCTCTGTGGCAGTGGAGAAGAACAAGGGCTGGCCAAGCATCCCTGCCCCTGCCTGGGAAGTGTAGGCACCGCACCGACTTCAGATGATGACACTTCTGTTCCTGCAGCTCCATCAGTGAGGAACTGCCCGGGAAGTCGTCTCCTTTCAATCACTGTGTGGTCATAGGGAAGGGTCTGATTCTCCTCCCCCTCTGCTCTGCCCTGCTGAGACCTCACCTGGAATATTGCATCCAGCTCTGGGCTCCCCAGCTCAGGAGGGACAGGGATCTGCTGCAGAGAGTCCAAGGGAGGGCTGCAAGGATGCTGAAGGGCCTGCAGCAGTGCCTGGGGAGGAGAGGCTGAGAGCCCTGGGGCTGTTGAGTCTGCAGAGGAGAAGGCTGAGAGGGATCTGATCAATGTCTCTCAATAGCTGAGGGCTGGGGGTCAGGAGGGAGGGGACAGGGACAGGCTCTGCTCAGTTGCACCCTGGGATAGGCCAAGGGGCAATGGATGGAAACTGCAGCACAGGAGGCTCCAGCTCAACATGAGGAGGAACTTCTTTGCTGTGAGGGTCCCAGAGGCCTGGAGCAGGCTGCCCAGAGAGGTTGTGGAGTCTCCTTGTGTGGAGCCTTTGCAGCCCTGTCTGGATGTGTTCTGTGTGCCCTGTGCTGGATTCTCTGCTCCTGCTCTGGCAGGGGGTTGGGCTGGAAGATCTCCAGAGCTCCCTTCCAACCCCTAACACCCTGTGAGCCTGTGGACAGGGCTGGGGAGGAGCAGCTGAGGGAGCTGGGGGTGTTCAGTGTGGAGAAGAGGAGGCTGAAGGAGACCTCATTGCTCTCTACAGCTCCCTGAAAGGAGGTTGGGCACAGGGGGGATTGGTCTCTTCTGCCTAGTGAGATGTGGCAGCACCAGGGGAAACAGCCTCAGGTGTCTCCAGGGGAGGCTTCGGTGGGCTACTGGCAGAAGCTTCTTGTCTGAAAGAGCTCTCAAGCCCCGGCACAGGCTGCCCAGGCAGGCGGTGGAGTCCCCATCCCGGCAGGGTTCAGGGCCTGTGGCCATGCCTCGCAAGGGGCCCCGGTGGTGCCGGGCTGGCGCTCGGACTGCATGGTCACAGAGGGGTTCGCAGCCTTTGGGAGCTGGGGTTGGGCTCCACCTGCAGCGAGAGGCAGCCTGCTGCGTGTGTCCCGCAGGGACCACAGGCACCGCTAGGTGTCACAGCTGCGGCGCTGCTGCGCCCTGCTCCCTGGCCGCTGCGCCTTGCTCCAGGGCTGCTGCGCCTTGCCCCCTGGCCGCTGCGCCTTGCCCCCTGGCCGCTGCGCCTTGCCCCCTGGCCGCTGCGCCTTGCCCCCTGGCCGCTGCGCCTTGACCCTGGCCGCTGCGCCTTGCTCCAGGACTGCTGCGCCTTGCCCCCTGGCCGCTGCGCCTTGCTCCCGGACTGCTACGCCTTGCTCCCGGACTGCTGCGCCTTGCCCCCGGCCGCTGCGCCTTGCTCCCGCACTGCTGCGCCTTGCCCCCTGGCCGGAGCACCTTGCTCCCGGACTGCTGCACCTTGCCCCTGGCCGCTGCGCCTTGCTCCCGGACTGCTGCGCCTTGCCCCCTGGCCGCTGCGCCTGCCTCCTGGCCACTGCGCCTTGCCTCCTGGCCACTGCGCCTTGATCCCGGACTGCTGCGCCTTGCTCCCTGGCCGCTGCGCTTGCCCCCTGGCCGCTGCGCCTGACCCTGGCTGCTGCGCCTTGCTCCCGGACTGCTGCGCCTTGCTCCCGGACTGCTGCGCCTTGCCCCCTGGCCGCTGCGCCTTGCTCCCGGACTGCTGCGCCTTGCCCCCTGGCCGCTGGCCGCTGCGCCCCTTGCTCCAGGGCTGCTGCGCCTTCCCGGACTGCTGCGCCTTGCTCCCGACTGCTGCGCCTTGCTCCCTGGCCGCTGCGCCTTGCCCCTGGCCGCTGCGCCTTGCTCCCTGGCCGCTGCGCCTTGCTCCCTGGCCGCTGCGCCTTGCTCCCGGACTGCTGCGCCTTGCCCCCTGGCCGCTGCGCCTTGCTCCCGGACTGCTGCGCCTTGCCCCCTGGCCGCTGCGCCTTGCTCCCGGACTGCTGCGCCTTGCCCCCGGCCGCTGCGCCTTGCTCCCGGACTGCTGCGCCTTGCCCCCTGGCCGCTGCGCCTTGCTCCCGGACTGCTGCGCCTTGCCCCCTGGCCACTGCGCCTTGCTCCCGGACTGCTGCGCCTTGCCCCCTGGCCGCTGCGCCTGCCCCGGACTGCTGCGCCTTGCTCCCGGACTGCTGCGCCTTGCCCCCTGGCCGCTGCGCCTTGCTCCAGGGCTGCTGCGCCTTGCTCCCGGACTGCTGCGCCTTGCTCCCTGGCCGCTGCGCCTGCCCCTGGCTGCTGCGCCTTGCTCCCTGGCCGCTGCGCCTTGCTCCCCGGACTGCTGCGCCTTGCCCCCTGGCCGCTGCGCCTTGCCCCCTGGCCGCTGCGCCTTGCTCCCGGACTGCTGCGCCTTGCCCCCTGGCCGCTGCGCCTTGCTCCCGGACTGCTGCGCCTTGCCGCCCCTTGCTCCCGCACTGCTGCGCCTTGCCCCCTTGACTGGCTGCCTTGCTCCCGGACTGCTGCGCCTTGCCCCCGGCCGCTGCGCCTTGCTCCCGCACTGCTGCGCCTTGCCCCCTGGCCGCTGCGCCTTGCTCCCGGACTGCTGCGCCTTGCCCCCTGGCCGCTGCGCCTTGCCCCGGCCTGCTGCGCCTTGCTCCCGGACTGCTGCGCCTTGCTCCCGGACTGCTGCGCCTTGCCCCCTGGCCGCTGGCCTGCTCCCCGGACGCTGCGCCTTGCTCCCTGGCCGCTGCGCCTTGCCTGCCCTGACCGCTGCGCCTTGCTCCCGCTCCCGGACTGCTGCGCCTTGCCCCCTGGCCGCTGCGCCTTGCTCCCTGGCCGCTGCGCCTTGCTCCCGGACTGCTGCGCCTTGCTCCCTGGCCGCTGCGCCTTGCTCCCGGACTGCTGCGCCTTGCTCCCGGGCTGCTGCGCCTTGCTCCCGGACTGCTGCGCCTTGCCCCCTGGCCGCTGCGCCTTGCCTCCTGGCCACTGCGCCGCCCCCTGGCCGCTGCGCCTTGCTCCCGGACTGCTGCGCCTTGCTCCCTGGCTGCTGCGCCTTGCTCCCTGGACGCTGCGCCTTGCTCCCTGACTGCTGCGCCTTGCCCCTGGCCGCTGCGCCTTGCTCCCTGGCCGCTGCGCCTTGCTCCAGGGCTGCTGCGCCTTGCTCCCAGACTGCTGCACCTTGCCCCCTGGCCGCTGCGCCTTGCCCCCTGGACGCTGTGCCTTGCCCCCTGGACGCTGCGCCTTGCTCCCGTGGACTGCTGCGCCTTGCTCCCTGGCCGCTGCGCCTTGCCCCCTGGACGCTGCGCCTTGCCCCTGGCCGCTGCGCCTTGCCCCCTGGCCGCTGCGCCTTGCCCCCTGGCCGCTGCGCTGCGCCTCCCCCTGGCCGCTGCGCCTTGCCCTCCCGGACTGCTGCGCCTTGCCCCTGGCCGCTGCGCCTTGCTCCCGGACTGCTGCGCCTTGCCCCCTGGCCGCTGCGCCTTGCCCCCTGGCCGCTGCGCCTTGCCCCCTGGCCGCTGCGCCTTGCTCCCTGGCCGCTGCGCCTGCTCCCGGACTGCTGCGCCTTGCCCCCTGGCCGCTGCGCCTGCCCCCTGGCCGCTGCGCCTTGCTCCCGGCTGCTGCGCCTTGCTCCCTGGACTGCTGCGCCTTGCTCCCTGGCCGCTGCGCCTTGCCCCCTGGCCGCTGCGCCTTGCTCCCTGGCCGCTGCGCCCCCTGGCTGCTGCCCCCGGACCCTGCTGCGCCTTGCTCCCTGGACGCTGCGCTGCCCCCCTGCCGCTGCGCCCTGCTCCCTGACGCTGCGCCCTGCTCCCTGGCCTGCGCCCTGGCCGCTGCGCCTTGCCCCCTGGCTGCTGCGCCTTTCCCCCTGGCCGCTGCGCCTTGCCCCGTGGCTGCTGCGCCTTGCTCCCTGGCTCTGCGCTTGCCCAGGGCTGCTGCGCCTTGCTCCCGGACTGCTGCGCCTTGCTCCCTGGCCGCTGCGCCTTGCTCCCGGGCCGCTGCGCCTTGCTCCCCGGCCGCTGCGCCTTGCTCCCGGACTGCTGCGCCTTGCCCCCTGGCCGCTGCGCCTGCTCCCCCTGGCCGCTGCGCCTTGCTCCCTGGCCGCTGCGCCTTGCTCCCTGGCCGCTGCGCCTTGCTCCCGGACTGCTGCGCCTTGCCCCCTGGCCGCTGCGCCTTGCTCCCGGACTGCTGCGCCTTGCCCCCTGGCCGCTGCGCCTTGCCCCCTGGCCGCTGCGCTGCTGCGCGCCTTGCCCCTGGCCGCTGCGCCTTGCTCCCTGGCCGCTGCGCCTTGCTCCAGGGCTGCTGCGCCTTGCCCCCTGGCCGCTGCGCCTTGCCCCCCTGGTCGCTGCGCCTTGCTCCCGGACTGCTGCGCCTTGCCCCCTGGCCGCTGCGCCTGCTCCCGGACTGCTGCGCCTTGCCCCGGACTGCTGCGCCTTGCTCCCGGACTGCTGCGCCTTGCCCCCTGGCCGCTGCGCCTTGCCTCCTGGCCGCTGCGCCTTGCCCCCTGGCCGCTGCGCCTTGCTCCCGGACTGCTGCGCCTTGCTCCCTGGCTGCTGCGCCTTGCCCCCTGGCCGCTGCGCCTTGCTGCCGGACTGCTGCGCCTTGCCCTGGACGCTGGCCGCTGCGCCTTGCTCCCCGGCCGCTGCGCCTTGCTCCAGGTCTGCTGCGCCTTGCTCCCAGACTGCTGCGCCTTGCCCCCTGGCCGCTGCGCCTGCCCCCCTGGACGCTGTGCCTTGCCCCCTGGACGCTGCGCCTTGCCCCCTGGACGCTGCGCCTTGCTCCCTGGCCGCTGCGCCTTGCTCCAGGGCTGCTGCGCCTTGCTCCCAGACTGCTGCGCCTTGCCCCCTGGCCGCTGCGCCTTGCCCCCTGGACGCTGCGCCTTGCCCCCTGCCTGCTGCGCCTTGCCCCCTGGCCGCTGCGCCTGCCCCCCGGGCCGCTGCGCCTTGCCCCCTGGCCGCTGCGCCTTGCTCCCTGACTGCTGCGCCTTGCTCCCGGACTGCTGCGCCTTGCCTCCTGGCCGCTGCGCCCTTGCTCCCGGACTGCTGCGCCTTGCCCCCTGGCCGCTGCGCCTTGCCCCCTGGCCGCTGCGCCTTGCTCCCGGACTGCTGCGCCTTGCCCCCTGGCTGCTGCGCCTTGCCCCCTGGCCGCTGCGCCTTGCCCCGGACTGCTGCGCCTTGCCCCCTGGCCGCTGCGCCTGCCCCCTGGCCGCTGCGCCTTGCTCCAGGACTGCTGCGCCTTGCTCCCGGACTGCTGCGCCTTGCTCCCTGGCCGCTGCGCCTTGCCCCCTGGCCGCTGCGCCTTGCTCCCGGCCGCTGCGCCTTGCCCCCTGGCTGCTGCGCCTTGCCCCCTGGCCGCTGCGCCTTGCCCCCTGGGCCTGCTGCTGCGCCTGCGCCTTCCCCCTGGCCGCTGCGCCTTGCTCCCGGACTGCTGCGCCTTGCTGCCCGCTCCCGGACTGCTGCGCCTTGCCCCCTGGCCGCTGCGCCTTGCTCCCTGCGCCTTGCTGCGCCTGCTGCGCCCCCCTGGCCGCTGCGCCTTGCCCCCGGACTGCTGCGCCTTGCCCCCTGGCCGCTGCGCCTTGCCCCCGGGCCGCTGCGCCTTGCCCCCTGGCCGCTGCGCCTTGCTCCCGGACTGCTGCGCCTTGCTCCCTGGCCGCTGCGCCTTGCCCCCTGGCCGCTGCGCCTTGCCCCCTGGCCGCTGCGCCTTGCCCCCTGGCCGCTGCGCCTTGCTCCCCTGGCCGCTGCGCGCTTGCTCCCTGGCCGCTGCGCCTTGCTCCCTGGCCGCTGCGCCTTGCTCCCCGGACTGCTGCGCCTTGCTCCTGGACTGCTGCGCCTTGCCCCCTGGCCGCTGCGCCTTGCCCCCTGGCCGCTGCGCCTTGCCCCCTGGCCGCTGCGCCTTGCCCCCTGGCCGCTGCGCCTTGCTCCCGGACTGCTGCGCCTTGCTCCCGGACTGCTGCGCCTTGCCCCCTGGCCGCTGCGCCTTGCCCCCTGGCCGCTGCGCCTTGCCCCTGGACGCTGCGCCTTGCCCCCTGGCCGCTGCGCCCCGGACTGCTGCGCCTGCTCCCGGGCTGCTGCGCCTTGCTCCCGGACTGCTGCGCCTTGCTCCCTGGCCGCTGCGCCTTGCCCCCTGGCCGCTGCGCCTTGCTCCCTGGCCGCTGCGCCTTGCTCCCGGACTGCTGCGCCTTGCCCCCTGGCCGCTGCGCCTTTCCCCCTGGCCGCTGCGCCTTGCTACCGGACTGCTGCGCCTTGCCCCCTGGCCGCTGCGCCTTGCTCCCGGACTGCTGCGCCTTGCCCCCTGGCCGCTGCGCCTTGCCCCCTGGCTGCGCTGCGCCTGCTCCCTGGCCGCTGCGCCTTGCTCCCTGGCCGCTGCGCCTTGCTCCCTGCGGACTGCTGCGCCTTGCCCCCTGACTGCTGCGCCTTGCTCCCGGGACTGCTGCGCCTTGCCCCCTGGCCTGCTGCGCCTTGCCCCCTGGCCGCTGCGCCTTGCCCCCTGGCTGCTGCGCCTTGCTCCCTGGCTGCTGCGCCTGCCCCCTGGCCGCTGCGCCTTGCTCCCGGACTGCTGCGCCTTGCTCCCGGACTGCTGCGCCTTGCCCCCTGGCCGCTGCGCCTTGCTCCCGGACTGCTGCGCCTTGCCCCCTGGCCGCTGCGCCTGCCCCCTGGCCGCTGCGCCTTGCTCCCTGGCTGCTGCGCCTTGCTCCCGGACTGCTGCGCCTTGCTCCCTGGCCGCTGCGCCTTCCCCCCCTGGCCGCTGCGCCTTGCTCCCCTGGCCGCTGCGCCTTGCTGCCGGACTGCTGCGCCTTGCCCCCTGGCCGCTGCGCCTTGCTCCCGCACTGCTGCGCCTTGCCCCCTGGCCGCTGCGCCTTGCTCCCGGACTGCTGCGCCTTGCCCCGGGCCGCTGCGCCTTGCTCCCGCACTGCTGCGCCTTGCCCCCCTGGCTGGAGCGCCTTGCTCCCGGACTGCTGCGCCTTGCCCCTGGCTGCTGCGCCTTGATCCCTGGCCGCTGCGCCTTGCTCCCGGACTGCTGCGCCTTGCCCCCTGGCCGCTGCGCCTTGCCCCCTGGCCGCTGCGCCTTGACCCCCGGACTGCTGCGCCTTGCCCCCTGGCCACTGCGCCTTCCTGCCGGATTGCTGCGCCTTGCTCCCTGGCCGCTGCGCCTTGCTCCCGGACTGCTGCGCCTTGCTCCCGGATTGCTGCGCCTTGCCCCCTGGCCGCTGCGCCTTGCTCCCGGACTGCTGCGCCTTGCCCCCTGGCCGCTGCGCCTTGCTCCCGGACTGCTGTGCCTTGCTCCCGGACTGCTGCGCCTTGCTCCCGGACTGCTGCGCCTTGCCCCCTGGCCGCTGCGCCTTGCCTCCTGGCCACTGCGCCTTGCCCCCTGCGCCGCTGCGCCCTGATCCCGGACTGCTGCGCGTTGCTCCCTGGCCGCTGCGCCTTGCTCCAGGGGTGCTGCGCCTTGCTCCCAGACTGCTGCACCTTGCCCCCTGGCCGCTGCGCCTAGCCCCCTGGACGCTGTGCCTTGCCCCCTGGACGCTGCGCCTTGCCCCCTGGACGCTGCGCCTTGCTCCCTGGCCGCTGCGCCTTGCTCCAGGGCTGCTGCGCCTTGCTCCCAGACTGCTGCGCCTTGCCCCCAGGACGCTGCGCCTTGCCCCCTGGACGCTGCGCCTTACCACCTGGCCGCTGCGCCTTTCCCCCTGGCCGCTGTGCCTTGCCCCGTGGCCGCTGCGCCTTTCCCCCTGGCCGCTGCGCCTTGCTCCCAGACTGCTGCGCCTTGCTCCCGGACTGCTGCGCCTTGCCTCCTGGCCGCTGCGCCTTGCTTCCGGACTGCTGCGCCTTGCCCCCTGGCCGCTGCGCCTTGCCCCCTGGCCGCTGCGCCTGCGCCTTGCCCTGGCCGCTGCGCCTTTCCCCCTGGCCGCTGCGCCTTGCTGCCGGACTGCTGCGCCTTGCCCCCTGGCCGCTGCGCCTTGCTGCCGGACTGCTGCGCCTTGCCCCCTGGCCGCTGCGCCTGCTCCCGGACTGCTGCGCCTTGCTCCCGGACTGCTGCGCCTTGCCCCCTGGCCGCTGCGCCTTGCCCCCTGGCCGCTGCGCCTTGCCCCCTGGCCGCTGCGCCTTGCTGCCGGACTGCTGCGCCTTGCCCCCTGGCCGCTGCGCCTTGCTCCCGGACTGCTGCGCCTTTCTCCCGGACTGCTGCGCCTTGCTCCCGGACTGCTGCGCCTTGCCCCCTGGCCGCTGCGCTGCGGCCGCTGCGCCTGCCCCCTGGCCGCTGTGCCTTTCCCCCTGGCCGCTGTGCCTTGCCCCCTGGCTGCTGCGCCTTGCTCCCTGGCCGCTGCGCCTTGCCCCCTGGCCGCTGCGCCGCCCCCTGGCCGCTGCGCCTTTCCCCCTGGCCGCTGTGCCTTGCCCCCTGGCTGCTGCGCCTTGCCCCCTGGCCGCTGCGCCTTGCTCCCGCTGGCCGCTGCGCCTTGCTCCCGGACTGCTGCGCCTTGCCCCCTGGCCGCTGCGCGCTCCCGGACTGCTCCCTGGCCGCTGCGCCTTGCTCCCGGACTGCTGCGCCTTGCCCCCTGGCCGCTGCGCCTGCCCCTGGACTGCTGCGCCTGCCCCCTGGCCGCTGCGCCTTGCTCCCTGGCGCTGCGCCTTGCCCCCTGGCCGCTGCGCCTTGACCCTGGCCGCTGCGCCTTGCTCCCGGACTGCTGCGCCTTGCTCCCGGACTGCTGCGCCTTGCCCCCGGGCCGCTGCGCCTTGCTCCCGGACTGCTGCGCCTTGCTCCCTGGCCGCTGCGCCTTGCTCCAGGGCTGCTGCGCCTTGCTCCCGGACTGCTGCGCCTTGCCCCCTGGCCGCTGCGCCTTTCCCCCTGGCCCTTGCTGCCGGCTGCTGCGCCTTGCCCCCTGGCCGCTGGACTGCTGCGCCTTGCCCCCGGCCGCTGCGCCTTGCTCCCGCACTGCTGCGCCTTGCCCCCTGGCTGGAGCGCCTTGCTCCCGGACTGCTGCGCCTTGCCCCCTGGCCACTGCGCCATGCCCCCGGGCTGCTGCGCCTTGCCACCTGGCCGCTGCACCTTGCTCCCGGACTGCTGCGCCTTGCCCCCTGGCCACTGCGCCTTGCTGCCGGACTGCTGCGCCTTGCTCCCTGGCCGCTGCGCCGTGCTCCCGGACTGCTGCGCCTTGCCCCCTGGCCGCTGCGCCTGACCCCTGGCCGCTGCGCCTTGCTCCAGGGCTGCTGCGCCTTGCTCCCGGACTGCTGCGCCTTACTCCCTGGCCGCTGCGCCTGCCCCTGGCCGCTGCGCCTTGCTCCCTGGCCGCTGCGCCTTGCTCCCGGACTGCTGCGCCTTGCCCCCTGGCCGCTGCGCCTTGCCCCCTGGCCGCTGCGCCTTGCTCCCAGACTGCTGCGCCTTGCCCCCTGGCCGCTGCGCCTTGCTCCAGGACTGCTGCGCCTTGTCCCCTGGCCGCTGCGCCTTACTCCCGGACTGCTGTGCCTTGCTCCCGGACTGCTGCGCCTTGCCCCCTGGCCGCTGCGCCTTGCTCCCGGACTGCTGCGCCTTGCCCCCTGGCCGGAGCGCCTTGCTCCCGGACTGCTGCGCCTTGCCCCCTGGCCGCTGCGCCTTGCTCCCGGACTGCTGCACCTTGCTCCCTGGCCGCTGCGCCTTGCTCCCGGACTGCTGCACCTTGCCCCCTGGCCGCTGCGCCTTGCTCCCGGACTGCTGCGCCTTGCCCCCTGGCCGCTGCGCCTTGCTCCCGGACTGCTGCACCTTGCTCCCTGGCCGCTGCGCCTTGCTCCCGGACTGCTGCACCTTGCCCCCTGGCCGCTGCGCCTTGCTCCCGGACTGCTGCGCCTTGCCCCCTGGCCGCTGCGCCTTGCCCCCTGGCCGCTGCGCCTTGCTCCCGGACTGCTGCGCCTTGCCCCCTGGCCGCTGCGCCTTGCCCCCCTGGCCGCTGCGCCTTGCTCCCGGACTGCTGCGCCTTGCCCCCTGGCCACTGCGCCTTGCTCCCGGACTGCTGTGCCTTGCTCCCGGACTGCTGCGCCTTGCTCCCGGACTGCTGCGCCTTGCCCCCTGGCCGCTGCGCCTGCCTCCTGGCCACTGCGCCTTGCCCCCTAGCCGCTGCGCCTTGATCCCGGACTGCTGCGCCTTGCTCCCTGGCTGCTGCGCCTTGCCCCCTGGCCGCTGCGCCTTGCTGCCGGACTGCTGCGCCTTCCCCCTGGCCGCTGCGCCTGCTCCCCCTGGCCGGAGCGCCTTGCTCCAGGGCTGCTGCGCCTTGCTCCCAGACTGCTGCACCTTGCCCCCTGGCCGCTGCGCCTTGCCCCCTGGATGCTGTGCCTTGCCCCCTGGACGCTGCGCCTTGCCCCCTGGACGCTGCGCCTTGCTCCCTGGCCGCTGCGCCTTGCCCCCTGGACGCTGCGCCTTACCACCTGGCCGCTGCGCCTTTCCCCCTGGCCGCTGTGCCTTGCCCCGTGGCCGCTGCGCCTTTCCCCCTGGCCGCTGCGCCTTGCTCCCGGACTGCTGCGCCTTGCCTCCTGGCCGCTGCGCCTGCTTCCGGACTGCTGCGCCTTGCCCCCTGGCCGCTGCGCCTTGCCCCTGGCCGCAGCGCCTTTCCCCCTGGCCGCTGCGCCTTGCTCCCTGGCCGCTGCGCCTGCTCCCGGACTGCTGCGCCTTGCCCCCTGGCCGCTGCGCCTGCCCCCTGGCCGCTGCGCCTTGCTCCATGGCTGCTGCGCCTTGCTCCCGGACTGCTGCGCCTTGCTCCCTGGCCGCTGCGCCTGCCCCCTGGCCCCTGCGCCTTGCTCCCTGGCCGCTGCGCCTTGCCCCCTGGCCGCTGCGCCTTGCCCCCTGGACGCTGCGCCTTGCCCCCAGGCCGCTGCGCCTTGCTCCCTGGCCGCTGCGCCTTGCCCCCTGGCCGCTGCGCCTTTCCCCCTGGCTGCTGCGCCTTTCCCCCTGGCCGCTGCGCCTGCCCCGTGGCTGCTGCGCCTTGCTCCAGGGCTGCTCCGCCTTGCTCCAGGGCTGCTGCGCCTTGCTCCCGGACTGCTGCGCCTTGCTCCCTGGCCGCTGCGCCTGCCCCTGGCCGCTGCGCCTGCTCCCTGGCCGCTGCGCCTTGCTCCCGGACTGCTGCGCCTTGCCCCCTGGCCGCTGCGCCTGCCCCCTGGCCGCTGCGCCTTGCTCCCCCTGGCCGCTGCGCCTTGCTCCCTGGCCGCTGCGCGCCTTGCTCCCGGACTGCTGCGCCTTGCCCCCTGGCCGCTGCGCCTTGCTCCCGGACTGCTGCACCTTGCTCCCCTGGCCGCTGCGCCTTGCCCCCTGGCCGCTGCGCCTTGCTCCCGGACTGCTGCGCCTTGCTCCCCTGGCCGCTGCGCCTTGCCCCCTGGCCGCTGCGCCTTGCTCCAGGGCTGCTGCGCCTTGCCCCCTGGCCGCTGCGCCTTGCCCCCTGGTCGCTGCGCCTTGCTCCCGGACTGCTGCGCCTTGCCCCCTGGCCGCTGCGCCTTGCTCCCGGACTGCTGCGCCTTGCTCCCGGACTGCTGCGCCTTGCTCCCGGACTGCTGCGCCTTGCCCCCTGGCCGCTGCGCCTTGCCTCCTGGCCACTGCGCCTTGCCCCCTAGCCGCTGCGCCTTGATCCCGGACTGCTGCGCCTTGCTCCCTGGCTGCTGCGCCTTCCCCCTGGCCGCTGCGCCTTGCTCCCGGCCGCTGCGCCTTGCTCCAGGGCTGCTGCGCCTTGCTCCCAGACTGCTGCGCCTTGCCCCCTGGACGCTGCGCCTTGCCCCCTGGACGCTGCGCCTTGCCACCCTGGCCGCTGCGCCTTTCCCCCTGGCCGCTGTGCCTTGCCCCGTGGCCGCTGCGCCTTGCCCCCTGGACGCTGCGCCTTGCTCCCAGACTGCTGCGCCTTGCTCCCAGACTGCTGCGCCTTGCCCCCTGGACTGCTGCGCCTTGCTCCCGGACTGCTGCGCCTTGCCTGGCCGCTGCGCCTTGCTTCCGGACTGCTGCGCCTTGCCCCCTGGCCGCTGCGCCTTGCCCCCTGGCCGCTGCGCCTTGCTCCCGGACTGCTGCGCCTTGCCCCCTGGCCGCTGCGCCTTGCCCCCTGGCCGCTGCGCCTTGCTCCCGGACTGCTGCGCCTTGCCCCCTGGCCGCTGCGCCTTGCCCCCTGGCCGCTGCGCCTTGCTCCAGGGCTGCTGCGCCTTGCTCCCGGACTGCTGCGCCTTGCTCCCTGGCCGCTGCGCCTTGCCCCCTGGCCGCTGCGCCTTGCTCCCTGGCCGCTGCGCCTGCCCCCTGGCCGCTGCGCCTTGCCCCCTGGCCGCTGCGCCTTGCTCCCTGGCTGCTGCGCCCCTGGCTGCTCCCCGGACTGCTGCGCCTTGCTCCCGGACTGCTGCGCCTTGCTCCCTGGCCTGCTGGACGCTGCGCCTGCCCCCTGGCCGCTGCGCCTGCCCCCTGGCCGCTGCGCCTTGCTCCAGGGCTGCTGCGCCTTGCTCCCGGACTGCTGCGCCTTGCTCCCTGGCCGCTGCGCCTTGCTCCCTGGCCGCTGCGCCTTGCCCCCTGGCCGCTGCGCCTTGCTCCCGGACTGCTGCGCCTTGCCCCCCCGGGCCGCTGCGCCTTGCTGCCCCTGGCCGCTGCGCCTGCTGCGCCTTGCTCCCTGGCCGCTGCGCCTGCTCCCTGGCCGCTGCGCCTTGCTCCCGGACTGCTGCGCCTTGCCCCCTGGCCGCTGCGCCTTGCCCCGGGACTGCTGCGCCTTGCCCCCTGGCCGCTGCGCCTTTCCCCCTGGCCGCTGCGCCTTGCCCCCTGGCCGCTGTGCCTTGACCCCTGGCCGCTGCGCCTTGCTCCCGGACTGCTGCGCCTTGCTCCCGGACTGCTGCGCCTTGCCCCCTGGCCGCTGCGCCTTGCTCCCGGACTGCTGCGCCTTGCCCCCTGGCCGCTGCGCCTTGCTCCCGGACTGCTGCGCCTTGCTCCCTGGCCGCTGCGCCTTGCCCCCGGCCGCTGCGCCTTGCTCCCTGGCCGCTGCGCCTTGCCCCCTGGCTGCTGCGCCTTTCCCCCTGGCCGCTGCGCCTTGACCCCTGGCCGCTGCGCCTACCTCCAGGCTGTTGCATTGCCCAGCTGGGCTGCATCACAGCATCAGAGACCTCAGGTGTTGGAATGGACCTTCGGATTTCATCAAGTCCAACCCCAAGGAGAAGGGGACTCAAGAAGGACCTGTGCAAGTGCAGCTGAAGAGCGAGAAACGAGGATCATATGAGCAACCCGAACTGCTGCCCAGATCAAGCTCAAGAGCCTTTAGGACAGAGCTCTCTGGAGCTTCTGAAATCCTCTGGTTCCAGGCAGAAAAAGGCTCTGCAGCTTGTTGAGTGTGAAGGAATCGCAGAATGGCTCAGACCAGAAGGGATCTGCTCTCAGGCTCAGCCTGGCTGTGTCCCTGGGCAGCCTGCTGGAGCTGGAGCTGTCCCTGCTGCCTGCAGGGGTGGCCAAGATGCCCTTGGAGGCTCCCTTCCAACCCAACACAATCTGTGTCAGTGTGTGCAGATTCCATCTCTTTTCAAAGGCAAGTTCGAAGCAGTTACCTCCCCCACGCCTTCAGGGCATCCTCCTTCCTCCTTTGAACACAGCAGAGGCAGAGCACCAGCCTGGGTCAGCATCAGGCACAGGAAAACAATCCCGAAGCTGCAGATGATGAATTCATTTATCTGCTCTGCTGTGGCCACTAACTGCTCCTCTGGATTCCCTTTTCACTCCAATGGCAACATTTACTGCAACCAAAACTGCAGCTGGATGTCTGTGATGGTGCTGTCACAGCATTCTCTGAAGGGAGGAAACCATCCAAAACCAGACTGGAGCCCGTGGAAAGTGAAGTAACAATGGGAAAAGGATCGACAGGGATCAGCCTGGAGAGAAGGTTCCAGGGACATCTCAGAGCAGCCTTCCAGTACCTGAAGGGGCTCCAGGAGAGCTGGGGAGGGACTTCTGACAAGGGTTGAGAGTGATTGGATGAGGGGAAATGGATTGGATCTTGAGCAAGGCAGACTGAGACTGGAGATGGGGAAGAAATTCTTGCCAGTGAGGGTGAGGAGACACTGGCACAGGTTGCCCAGGGAAGTGTTCAAGGCCAGGCTGGATGAGGCCTTGAGCAACCTGGGCTGGTGGAAGGTGTCCCTGCCCGTGGCAGAGGGTTGGAGCTGGATGATCTTGAAGGTCCCTTCCAACCCAAATCATTCTCTCAATCTGTGAATGAATCTTGCATGAGACTCCAGACACCCAGGGAGCAGATGGCTCAACCTCTGCTTCAGCTGACCAGGATGGGCCATGGAGATGAAGGGCAACTACAACTCCCACTGGAGTTACTGGAAGGGAAAATGAACAGGCTCCAGAGGCTTTGGGTGAAAAAATGAGAGGTGGTTTCTAGGTCTTCATCTTCAAGCCAGAACATGTCCTCTCTTACCTGAGGTTCTAACTGCAGAGGAGCTCTGCAAGAATCACTTTGGGAATGAGGATTTCTTCCCTTAGCATAGGATCAGAGAATTGTTTGAGTCAGAAGAGGCCTCCAAGATCACTCAGTCCAACCAAACCCAGCCCCACCATGGCCACCAAACCATGGCCCCAGGTGCCATGGCCACAGGGTTCTGAACCCCTCCAGCCATGGGGACTCCACCACCTCCCTGGGCAGCCTCTGCCAGGCCCTGACCACTCCTGCAGCAAAGACATTTTGCCTCCTCTCCAACCTCAGCCTCCCCTGGCACAATTCCCGGCCAGTTCCTCTCCTTCTAACACCTGAGAGCAGGCAGCAGAGCCCAACCCCAGCTCACTGCAGCCTCCTCTCAGGGAGCTGCAGAGAGCAGGGAGGTCTCCCTCAGCCTCCTCTGCTCCACACCAAACCCCCCAGCTCCCTCAGCTGCTCCTCCCCAGCCCTCTTCTCCAGACCCTTCCCCAGCTCTGGTGCCCTTCTCTGGCCCTGCTCCAGCTCCTCAATGGCCTTCTGGGAGTGAGGAGCCCAAACCTGAACCCAGCCCTCAAGCTGTGGCCTCCCCAGTGCTGAGCCCAGGGGCACCATCCCTGCCCTGCTCCTGCTGCCCACAGCACTGCTGCTCCAGGCCAGGCTGCTGGTGCCCTCCTTGCCCAGCTGGGCACCCCCTGGCTCCTCTCCAGCTGCTGGCACCCAGCACCTCCAGGGCTTTCTCTGCTGGGCAGTTTCCAGCCCCTTTGCCCCAGGCCTGGAGCCTCCATGGGTGGTTGTGACCCAAGTGCAGGACCTGGCACTTGGCTCTTTCCCTCCTCCCCTGCTGGAGCAACTGGACCACAGCCAGCATCACTGCTTTGGTTACATCCAGCTGCTCACAAGCTCAGGGCTGATGTTGGTTTCTGTCCCTTTCTGTGTGCTTTATTTCCATCCCAGCTGGTTCAGTTTCCCTCCTACCCATTCAGTCTCTCTCCCTCATTCCCTTTCTCTTCCCTTTGGGAAGCAGAGGGCTTCCTGGAGAGCCTTTGGCACTCATGCAGTGGCCAGCCCAGCTCTGACCCTTGGCAGGGGTGGGCTGAGGTGATTCACTTTAACTAAACACCTACTTTATTTCTACTTAATTAATTCAGTTTAATTACTTCCCCTATTAACCAAAGGTTAATTAGCTTCCATCTGAAGCCTTCTGTTGCTGCATTATCTTTGGCATGGGATCTTGTTCCATTACCTCTCTTGCTCATTAGCTTCATGCTGCTGTTGCTCCCTCTTGACACCTTTGTCTTCCCCAGGGCCGAGGGAATCCATGAACCAGGGCTCAGGGCAGCTCAGTGCTGCCCTAGTTGGACATTCTGCAACTAGTTGAGCATTTAACCCCCAAGGGTCAAGGTTTGAATGCTTGTTTTGCCTGAAACAGCAGAAACTGTTAGCCTAAGAGATAAGAGGAACTGGAACACGATTGCAAGCTCTGCATGGGATAGCAAGGAGCCCTTGGGGCCAAGGCAGCCAAAGGCATCCTGGGGGCAGCAAGCAAAGTGTGGCCAGCAGGGCTGGGGAGGTTCTGCTGCCCCTCTGCTCTGCCCTGCTGAGACCACAGCTGCACTGCTGTGGCCAGCTTGGGGCTCCCCAGCTCAAGAGAGACAGAGAGCTGCTGGAGAGAGTGCAGGGGAGGCTGTGAGGAGGCTGAAGGGAGAGGAAGAGCTCTGCTGTGAAGAGAGACTGAGAGCCCTGGGGCTGATTAGTCTGCAGAGGAGAAGGCTGAGAGGGACCTGATCAATGTCTATCAATAGCTGAGGGCTGGGGGTCAAGGGGAGGGGGCCAGGCTCTGCTTGGTGGTGCACAGCAATAAGCCAAGGAACAACAGGTTCAAACCTGAGGAGAAACTTCTGTGGTGTGAGGCTGCTGGAGCCTGGAGCAGGCTGCCCAGAGAGGTTGTGGAGTCTCCTGCTCTGGAGCCTTTCCAGCCCCACCTGCATGTGTTCTGGGTGCCCTGCCCTGGGTGCCCTGCTCTGGCAGGGGGCTTGGACTGGATGAGTTCTGGAGCTCCCTTCCAGCCTCTCAGGTACTGTGACCCTGTGTGACAAGAATTGGACCAGCGGTGACAAACACACAGCGTGGAAGATTCTTACTTGACCCCCAACGAGCACCCCCTGAGGGCAGGCTGGGTGGAGAATGGGAGTTCAGCCACGTTAATGAGTTCACAGAATCACAGACTCACCAAGGCTGGAAGAGACCTCAAAGATCATCGAGTCCAACCTGTCACCACAGACCCCATGACTAGACCATGGCACCAAGTGCCACATCCAGTCCCCTCTTGAACACCTCCAGGGACGGTGACTCCACCACCTCCCTGGGCAGCACATCCCAATGGCAAATGACTCTCTCTGGGAAGAACTTTCTCTTCACCTCCAGCCTAAACTTCCCCTGGTGCAGCTTGAGAATGTGTCCTCTTGTTCTGGTGCTGGGTGCCTGGGAGAAGAGACCAACCCCCCCCCCGGCTACAACCTCCCTTCAGGGAGTTGTAGGGAGCAATGAGGTCACCCCTGAGCCTCCTCTTCTCCAGGCTAAGCAACCCCAGCTCCCTCAGCCTCTCCTCACAGGGCTGTGCTCAAGGCCTCTCCCCAGCCTTGTTGCCCTTCTCTGGACACCTTCCAGCAGCTCAACCTCCTTCCTAACCTGAGGAGCCTAGAACTGGACACAGGACTCAAGGTGTGGCCTAACCAAAGCAGAGTACAGGGGCACAATGACCTCCCTGCTCCTGCTGGCCACACTCTTCCTGATGCAGGCCAGGATGCCATTGGCCTTCTTGGCCACCTGGGCACACTGCTGGCTCATGTTCAGGCAGCTGTCACCCAGCACCCCCAGGTCCCTCTCTGCCTGGCTGCTCTCAGCCACTCTGCCCCCAGCCTGTAGCACTGCCTGGGGTTGCTGTGGCCAAAGTGCAGCCCCTGGCACTTGGACTTGTTGAATGCCATCCTGTTGGACTCTGTCCAGCCGGTCAAGGTCCCTCTGCAGAGCCCTTCAGCCCTCTGACTGACCAACATCTGCTCCCAGCTTGGTGTCATCTGCAGATTTGCTGATGACTGTCTCAATCCCCTCATCCAGATCATCAATGAAGATGTTAAAGAGGATGGGGCCCAGCACTGATCCCTGGGGGACTCCACTGGTGCCTGGCCTCCAGGGAGTACTCCTGGTCCTGGGACTAATTTGCATTAACCACGCCCACGCCCGGGGGAACTCCTGACTGGGGCTGGCTTTAGCACAGGAATCCCTGCCGGCACGGCCACGGGGGCACAGCTTCCCCCTGGACCCTCCCCCCTGGGCCCAGCTCTGTGACAAACACTCCTGCTGCAGAACCCTGTGGAGCTGTGGGGTTCACCTCTGCAGAGCTGCTCCACTGCTTGCTCTTTCAGGGGGATTACCTCAGGAGCCCTAGGTGCATCCCCAACCCCGGTCCCACGGCAGGAGTGGGGCTTGGCAAACCAGACTGCAGCAGCAGGCTGGCAGGAAGAGAGGCTCTGGTGCTGCTGGCACGTTGTGGGCTGGATGGTGCCCAGCTGGCTCCCAAGGAGTGCTTCAGAATCAGCAGAATGGATGTGCAGGGAGGGGAGGATGAAAGCCACAAAAATAGCTCCTTCCTGGAGACAAAAGCAGCTGTGTTGGGAGGCAGAGGCTTGGGACAGGCAGATTTAGGAGAGGAGAGCTGCAGCCTGTGAGTGGCCATGAGATCCTCTGCTTCATTAACCCCTGGAAGCCTGAAGCACAAAGGCCAAATGCACAGAGGGGAAGCTGGCCTGGGGGAAGGGCCCTTGGAAGGGGCAGAAGTTAGCCTGAGGGTGCCCACAGCAGAGTCCCTTCAAGAACCAAACAGCCACCAGAGTGTAGTAGAAGAGTTTTATTTGAGTCCACAAGACAAAGAGAGGCCTTGCATCTGGACATCAGAACCATGCAAAGCACCTGGACACCCACAACAAGAACGAGGGGTTGGAGGAGTCTCTCTCCTGCTACCTGTGGAGAACTCGGGCAGGAAGACTTCTCCTGTGCCTTCTGCTCTGTCCTTCCCCAGCCCGGCCAGCGGCCAGCAGGGGGGACAAGGAACCTTCAGCTGCCACCCAGCAGCTTTCTGCCTGCCCTCAGCAGCTGAGAGCTGCTTCTCCACACTCCACCAAGGACTCAAGTTTCCTCTGGGCTAACAAGAGTCCCAGACATCTCCAACGACAGGAACAGACTTTCATCAGAGGTACTGAAACCGCGGAGAGCAGCTTTGGGCTCAAAAAACACCAACCAAACGAAAAAGCAACGTCCCCTCCAGAGCAGGACCCCAGCCCTGGCCCAGCCAAAAGGCTGCAGAGCCCAGCAGAAGGGCCCCAGCACAGAGGACAGACAGACATCCCACAGGGCTTAAAAAAAGTGGTGTAGAAAAATAAAAGGCAGTAAAATCCCGAACCAAAAAGGTTCCGAATAAGGCATCAGCAGGTCCCCGCTGCGCGTGCTCCGTGTGCGCATCGCTGCCAGCCAGGCTGCTCAGCGGGGGACTTGGGACCCTGGGTCACCAGCACCACCAGCGCCGCCGCCCTGGGTCACCAGCACCACCAGCACCCGGCAGGGTTCAAGTTCTGTTCCAAACCCGAAGGAACCCAAGCCCAACGCCAGCCCCCGGCCCGGGGCTCTCTTTCAGGTGCAGCACTCTTAGAACCTCAACTCAAACGCTTGGATCACCGCCGGGGCCCCGGCTCCTGGGCACCGCCTCCGCTGCGGGACGCAGAGCCTGGCTCTTCGCTCCCGCACGGCCACCATTCGCCGCGGCTCCGGAGGGGCCCGGCGCAGGGCCCAGGGCCGCCGCGGCCGCGCTGCGGTTAAGGCAGGGGCGGGGAGGGCGGCGCGGCGGCGGCCGGGGGGCCGCGGGTCAGCAGGGCTGGCGCTGGAGGACGCTGACCGAGCCGTCCTGCATGCCGAAGTACACCGCCTGCGCCATGCCCAGGAACAGCCCCGTCTCCACCACGCCTGCGGGACGGCACCCGGCCTCAGGCACTGCCGCCCCGGCACACCCGCGCACCGGCACAGACAGCCCCGGGCCCGGCACTCCCTCCCCTGACCCCCCCGGGCCCGGACCACCCTCCCCCCCACCCCCCGTGACCCCCCCCCCCCCCCCCGTGCCCGGCACTCCCTCCCCTGACCCCCCACCCCCCGTGCCCGGCACTCCCTCCCCCCCCCGACCCCCCCCACCCCCCGTGCCCGGCACTCCCTCCCCCTGACCCCCCCCCCCGGGCCCGGACCACCCTCCCTGACCCCCCCCCCCCCGTGCCCGGCACTCCCTCCCCTGACCCCCCACCCCCCGTGCCCGGCACTCCCTCCCCCTGACCCCCCCCCCCCCCGGACCCGGCACTCCCTCCCCTGACCCCCCACCCCCCGTGCCCGGCACTCCCTCCCCTGACCCCCCCCCCCCCGGACCCGGCACTCCCTCCCCTGACCCCCCACCCCCCGGACCCGGCACTCCCTCCCCTGACCCCCCACCCCCGGACCCGGCACTCCCCCCCTGACCCCGTGCCCGGCACTCCCTCCCTGACCCCCCCCCCCCCGGACCCGGCACTCCCTCCCCTGACACCCCCCACCCCGTGCCCCACTCCCTCCCACCCCCGGACCCGGCACTCCCTCCCCTGACCCCCCACCCCCCGGACCCGGCACTCCCTCCCCTGACCCCCCACCCCCCGGACCCGGCACTCCCTCCCCCCCACCCCCGTGACCCCCCCCCCCCCGTGCCCGGCACTCCCTCCCCTGACCCCCCCCCCCGTGCCCGGCACTCCCCCCCCGGACCCGGCACTCCCTCCCCTGACCCCCCCACCCCCCCGGCCCCCCCACTCCCCCTCCCCTGACCCCCCCCCCCCCCCGGACCCGGCACTCCCTCCCCTGACCCCCCCCACCCCCCGGACCCGGCACTCCCTCCCCTGACCCCCCCACCCCCCGGACCCGGCACTCCCCCCCTGACCCCCCCACCCCCGGACCCGGCACTCCCTCCCCTGACCCCCCACCCCCCGTGCCCGGCACTCCCTCCCCTGACCCCCCACCCCCCGGACCCGGCACTCCCTCCCCTGACCCCCCACCCCCCCGGACCCGGCACTCCCTCCCCTGACCCCCCCACCCCCCGGACCCGGCACTCCCTCCCCTGACCCCCCCCCCACCCCCGTGCCCGGCACTCCCTCCCCTGACCCCCCCACCCCCCCGTGCCCGGCACTCCCTCCCCTGACCCCCCCCACCCCCCGTGCCCGGCACTCCCTCCCCTGACCCCCCACCCCCGTGCCCGGCACTCCCTCCCCTGACCCCCCCACCCCCCGGACCCGGCACTCCCTCCCCTGACCCCCCCCCCCCCCGTCCCTCCTCCCTGACCCCCCGGCACTCCCTCCCCTGACCCCCCACCCCGTGCCCGGCACTCCCTCCCCTGACCCCCCCCCCCCCCGGACCCGGCACTCCCTCCCCTGACCCCCCCCCACCCCCCCGGACCCGGCACTCCCTCCCCTGACCCCCCCCTGACCCCACCCCCCCGGACCCGGCACTCCCTCCCCTGACCCCCCCACCCCCCCGTGCCCGGCACTCCCTCCCCCCCCACCCCCCCGGCACTCCCTCCCCTGACCCCCCCGTGCCCGGCACTCCCTCCCCTGACCCCCCACCCCCGGACCCGGCACTCCCTCCCCTGACCCCCCACCCCCCGTGCCCGGCACTCCCTCCCCTGACCCCCCCACCCCCCCGGACCCGGCACTCCCTCCCCTCACCCCCCACCCCCCGTGCCCGGCACTCCCTCCCCTGACACCCCCACCCCGTGCCCAGCACTCCCTCCCCTCACCCCCCCGGGCCCGGCCCAGCCCCAGGCTGCAGCCACATCACAGAAGGTTAGGGGTTGGAAGGGAGCTGCAGAGCTCACCCAGCCCAACCCCTGCCAGAGCAGGGCACCCAGGGCAGGGCACACAGAACACATCCGGGGGGGCTGGAAAGGCTCCAGAGCAGGAGACTCCACAACCTCTCTGGGCAGCCTGCTCCAGGCTCCAGCAGCCTCACACCACAGAAGTTTCTGCTCATGCTGAGCTGGAACCTCCTGGCTTCCATTTGGAATCCCCTGCCCCTTGTCCTGGCACAGGACACCACCACAGTGTTCCTGGCACCTTCTTCCTGCCTCCCACCTCAGACATTTACAGACATGGACCAGTTCCCCTCTCAGCCTTCTCCTCTGCAGCCTACCCAGCCCCAGGCCTCAGCCTCTGCTCCCCAGGCAGACGTTCAGTCCCCTCAGCATCCTTGCGGCTCCTGTGCAGCACTGCAGCAGGGCAGCCCAGGCCAGCAGCCGCCCCCAGGGCATTCAGCTGCTCCCTGCTTCCTGCAGCTCTGCTCCTGCCAAAGCCCCAAGCCTGCCACATGCTGCTGGCTGCCAGCAAGTGCTGGGTAACCGCTGGGCTCACCGAGCCTGGGCCAGGCCAAGGCCCAGCAGGCTGCACCTCCAGCACGGCAGAAGCCAATGGGTCCATACAGCAGCCTCCCCAGCAGCAGTGAGGGAAGCAAGGCCACCAAGCAGAAGCCACCAGAAGCTACTGGCAGCTCCTGACAGCCTACAGCCACAGCCTCTGTCTGCTCTGCTGTTTGAACTGGGCAGGATGGTGCAGAGCTGTGTGCTGGGGGCACCGAGCTGTGTGCAGCAGGACCCCACTGCCCCTGCCCAGACCAAGCACACAGCCAGCAAAGGCAGCTGTGGAATGGCCTTCAGAGAGCCACACAACTGGAAAAGGCCTCTGAGCTCACCCAGTGCAACCAGCAACCCAACCCCCACAGCCACCAAACCATGGCCCAGGTGCCATGGCCACAGGGCTCTGGAACACCTCCAGCCATGGGGACTCCACCACCTCCCTGGGCAGCCTCTGCCAGGCCCTGACCACTCCTGCAGCAAAGACATTTTGCCTCCTCTCCAACCTCAGCCTCCCCTGGCACAATTCCAGGCCATTTCCTCCCCTTCTATCACCAGGGACTAGGGAGCAGAGCCCAACCCCAGCTCACTGCAGCCTCCTCTCAGGGAGCTGCAGAGAGCAAGGAGGTCTCCCTCAGCCTCCCCTTCTTCACACTGAACACCCCCAGCTCCCTCAGCTGCTCCTCCCCAGCCCTCTTCTCCAGAGTCTTTGTTGCCCTTCTATGGCCCTGCTCCAGCTCCTGAATGTCCTTCTGGGAGTGAGGAGCCCAAACCTGAACCCAGGATTCAAGGTGCAGCCTCCCCAGAGGTGAGCCCAGGGAGGTATCTGAGATAACTATTAGGCACACCACAATAGGTACCCCTAAGCTGACCAGACTCAGGAGCAGCCTTTGCCAAGACAAGCAGAAAGCAAGCCAGGTGTGGCTGCACCAGGCTGGCTGCTGCTCAGTGCCAGGGCGGACCTGAGTCATCCAAAGGCAGCTCTGGCCCCAGCAGCAGGTCAGGGGCAAAGCAGGGTCCCTGCAGGAGGTTTGCAAAGAGCAGGGTCAGCCCCTGCTGCCCCCTGCACAGCAGCAGCTGCAGCAACAGCTGGGACCTGCTGCACCCTCACAGCAAAGGCAGCTGCACTCTGCCTGCTCTCAGGTGATGGAACAAGAGGAATTGTGGAAGAGGCCTGGAATTGTGCCAGGGGAGGCTTAGGTTGGACATGAGGAAAAGCTTCTTTGCTGCAAGAGTGGTCAGGGCCTGGCAGAGGCTGCCCAGGGAGGTGGTGGAGTCCCCATGGCTGGAGGGGTTCCAGAACTCTGGGGCCATGGCTCCTGGGGCCATGGAGGGGCTGGGGTGGTGTTGGACTGGGTGACCTCAGAGAGCTCTTGCTGCCCAAACAACTCTGTGACTACAGATGTCTTATGCTGTAAGCCAGTGCAGAGCCTCCTCCCAGAGCCCCCAGTCCCTGTCTGCAAGGGCTGAAGGAGAGCAGGGCAGAGCAGAGGAGTGCTGTGCCTGACGGGAAGTGGTGTCCCAGGGCAGCCAGCAGCACCCCAGGGGTTCAGTGCTGCACAGGAAGGCCTCCTGGGTGCAGCTGTGCTGAGGCAGCTGATTGATCTCTCAAGGAGAAACAGATGTGGGTGACAGAGGCCTGGAGCAGGCTGCCCAGGGAGGCTGTGGAGTCTGCTCTGGAGATACTCAAACCCCACCTGGATGTGCTCCTGTGTGACCTGCCCTGGGTGACCCTGCTTCAGCAGCAGGCTCGGACTGGATGAACTCCAGAGGCCCTGTCCAACCCCCAGCATGGTGCTGACCCAGAAGAGGGCAGGAAGCACTCTGCCCAGGGCAGAGCTCCCAGCAGCAGGGTTCTGTGCCATGGAGCAGGCTTAGGCAGTTCTGTGCTGCTCAGCATCACAGCCATTACCTGGTATCATTTTTATAGCAGTGTTCACTTCACTCCAGTCATGGACCCTGTCAAACTTCCAGTCCAGGATGAAGTTCCCATTGTCTGTCACCACAGGGCCCTGAGAAGCACAGAGTCACAGAACTGTTTGGGCTGGAAAAGCTTTCTGAGCTCACCCAGTCCAACCTCCAACCCACCCCCACCATGGCCCCAGGTTGCTTGAACCCCTCCAGGCATGGGGACTCCACCACCTCCCTGAGCAGCCTCTGCCAGTCCCTGACCACTCTGGCAGCACAGAAACTTTTCCTCCTCTCCAACCTAAGCCTCCCCTGGCACAATTCCAGGCCAGTTCCTCTCCTCCTGTCACCTGAGACTAGGGAGCAGAGCCCAACCCCAGCTCACTGCAGCCTCCTCTCAGGGAGCTGCAGAGAGCAAGGAGGTCTCCCTCAGCCTCCTCTTCTCCACACTGAACACCCCCAGCTCCCTCAGCTGCTCCTCATAGGACCCAAATCCCACTTGTCACCAGGAGCTCCTCTGTACCAAGCACAGCCAGGGTCTGGCACAGCCCTCTTGGGGTCCAGCCATCCCCACAATGGTTTAGTGGGCCAGAGCAGTCCAGTCCCCAAAAGCCTCACCCAGGCCACCTGCTCCTTTCCCTGCTCACAGCCAGCCACACAGGAGCAGGGGCCCAGGCGGCCCTTGGGTCACTGCACCCTCTCAGCAGAGATGGCCCGGGAGAAGGCTCTTAGTCTGAACCGGAGGGCAGCCCCCGGGGCATGGCCAGAGGCAGGGGTGCCTGGGGGGCTGGGGTGCCCGGGGAGGGGGCTGGGGTGCCCGGGGAGGGGGGGGGTGGGGTGCCCGGGGGCCGGGGAGCTCTCACCGCTTTGCTGACCGCCATGCGCAGCTCCGCCGTGCCCCCGAAGCTCCTGCTCAGGGCTCTGCTGACAGGGACGTAAGCCATGGGGATCACCTCGATGGGAATTCCCTTCTTCCAGTGCTCCCCCAGGCTCTGGGATCTTTTCCTGAGGACACAGTTGGAGGAGGGGGGGTCAGCATCGGGCCTGGCACTGCTGCCCCCGTTCGCAGCCACGGTCCCCCTCGCGGCCGCAGCGGGCGGCTCCCCTGGGCACTCATGCAGGAGGAGCAGCTTAGTGCAGGAGGCTCTGCTCCCTCCTGAGCCCTGCTCAGACATGGGACAAACAGGACATGAGATCCTTCCCCTGCAGCTGCATCCCGTGCTGCCAGGCACCGAGCTGCCAGCAGGGCCTGCTGAGCTCAAACCGAAGCAGCCCGGCTGAAGGGACGTGCCGGGAGGCTGCCCCGGCGCAAGGCGAGTCCCGGCCTCACGGAGCCGCTCCCAGCCCTGCCGCGGGACACCGAGCCGGCTCCAGCTGTCACACTGCCACCTGTAATCGGCGATGACGATGAAGCACTTGGCATATCCTGCAACTATCTTCTCCTGGGTCAGGCAGCCACTGCAGGGAGAAAAACCAACCACAGCAATGTTACAGCCCTCGCTGGTGTGGGCTGGGCTAAAGATCAGCCATGGGCAGGGACACCTCCCAGCAGCTCGGGTCGCTCAAGGCCTCTTCCAGCCTGGCTTTCAACACTGCCGGGCTCGGAGCCTCCACAGCTTCTCTGGACAACCTGTGCCAGTGCCTCCCCACCCTCATGGCGAAGAATTTCCTCCTGACATCTAATCTACACCCAGCTTCTTCCACTTTGAAGCCATTGTCCCTCACCCGGTTGCTCCCAGCCCTTGTCCAAAGTCCCTCCCCAGCTCTCCTGGAGCCCCTTCAGGTACTGCAAGGCTGTTCTGAGGCCTCCCTGGAGCCTTCTCTTCCCCAGGCTGAACAGCCCCAGCTCTCGGCCTTTAAAACACAAGCAGAAAGCAGACTGCTCTTCAGTGTCCCTGATGGTTTTAAAGGCCAGTCCCCTCCACTGGCTTCTTCCTGGCTTTGGTGGTCCTCCTGTCCCATACCAGGGCTCCTTCCCCTACCCCGCTCTGTCCCTCGCACACCCTAGGTCAGAAGCCAGCTCTCACCTCAGGTGCACTCACAGCCCTGCACAGGATCCCCTCAGCCTCCCTAGCCCACCCCAGAGACATTTGCAGCCAGGCCAGGACGCTCAGAGGCCACCCAGCAGCAGCACCAGGCACAGACAGACGGACAGCAAGGCTCACCCTCCACCTTTGATGAGGTTGAGGTCAGAGTCCACTTCATCTGCTCCATCGATGGCAACGTCAAGCTGTAGGAAGAGGAGGAACCTGCTGTGGAAATCCCTCCTGGGAAGCATCCAGGTGCTGCTCCTGGGAGGGTGTCAGGTCCCAAGCAGCAGCCAGAGATGCTGTGAGAGCTGGGAGCACCCTGCTGCCTCCCCAGAGACGAGCTGGTGTGTCCCCCACCCGAGGACACCAGCCCCACCTAGCCCCCACACAGCTGCTGCCTGCATCCACACCAGCTCACCTCTGCTGTTGTGAGCCATGGGCTGGGGGCTGCTGGGGGAAATCTTGGTCACAACCCTTCAGCAACACCACATCTCCATCTCAGGCCACCAAGCCCCAGCCTGGGAGAGATTCCAAAGGCCTGGGGGAACCATAACTGGGCAGCCTGCTTGCCAGCTAACAGGACAAGCACTCAGGCAGGACTACAGCCCAGGGGGAAAGTAAACTAAGCCAGCTTTGGTTCAGAGAATCAGAGAGCTGTCTGGCTTGGAAAAGAGCTCCAAGATCATTGAGTCCAACCTTCAACCCAGCCCCACCATGGCCACCAAACCATGCACCCCTGCCATGGCCACAGGGTTCTGCAACCCCTCCAGCCATGGGGACTCCACCACCTCCCTGGGCGGCCTCTGCCAGGCCCTGACCACTCCTGCAGGAAAGATATTTTGCCTCCTCTCCAACCTCAGCCTCCCTGGCACAATTTCAGGGCATCTCCTCTCCTTGTATCACCTGAGACTGGGGAGCAGAGCCCAACCCCCAGCTGGCTGCAGCCTCCTCTCAGGGAGCTGCAGAGAGCAGGGAGGTCTCCCTCAGCCTCCTCTGCTCCACACCAAACACCCTCAGCTCCCTCAGCTGCTCCTCCCCAGCTCTCTTCTCCAGAGCCTTTATTGTCCTCCTCTGGCCCTGCTCCATCTCCTCAGCGTCCTTCTTGGAGTGAGAGGACCCCAACAGCTGCCTGATGTGCTGAGGAGGGCGCAAAGGCTGCTGGAGCAGCGTGAGGAGCAGGTCGGGGGGTGGTCACGGGGGTGGGCAGGGGCGGTGTGAGCACTCACCTCGGGGTGCCGGTCCAGGTCGCTGAGCGTGAGGCCGCTCTGCAGGATGAGCTGCCGGGCCTGTGCACCAACACAAACCCCAGTGAGTGCCAGCAGCAAAGGGCAGCAGCCCCTCTGCCAGCCCCTCTGCCAGCCCCTCAGCTGTGGCGAGCACGGGGAGCCCCCGCTGCAGGCCGAGCCGGTGGCCAGGCTGCAGGCAGCACAGCGCCTCAGCGGCAGGTCACTGCTGGCACAAGCCCACCCTCTGCTGAGCTGGGCTGGGACAGGACTCCACATCCTGCACAGCAGCAAGCAGCCTGCTGGCAACCACTCGGATCCAGGACAGAGGCCCTGTGAGGCCTGTGCTGGTGCAGCTTGGCCGCCGCTCCCTCTCGTGCCCACCCAGACCCCCTGACTGCCTTTGGCTGAGGAACAGGAGCCACACAACGAGAAACTGCAGGAGCGCAGCACCGACAGTGCCGGGGGCACGCTGGCAAGGAAATCCCTCCCCTCCCCCCAAAAGAAGGCAAAAATGGAAAGTCCAGCTGGTGGGAAGCCTGCTGAAGCAGCCCTGGGGTAGCACTCGTCTACTGCTGAAGCCACCGGGGACCCCCCTCAGGGCCGATGGCACACAGGACACCCAGAGCTACCCTGGAGCTGCCCTCAGATGAAAGGCAGGAGCTGGAGCTTACAGGACCTTCTGTGCTGCAGAACATCACAGAGTCACTGCATAGGTTGGCTTGGAAGGGACCTTCAAAGATCATCCAGCTCCAAGCCCCTGCCATGGGCAGGGACACCTCCCACCAGCACAGGCTGCTCAGGGCCTCATCCAGCCTGGCCTGGAACACCTCCAGGCAGGGGCAGCCACAGCCTCCCTGGGCAGCCTGTGCCAGAGTCTCACCTCCCTCACTGCCAACAATTTCTTCCTCATCTGCAGTCTCAGTCTCCCCTCTCCCAGCTCAAAGCCATTGTTCCTCAGCCTGGCACTCCCAGCCCTGGTCCAGAGTCCCTCCCCAGCTCTCCTGCAGCCCTTCAGGTACTGGAAGGCTGCTCTGAGGTCTCCCTGGAGCCTTTTCCTCTCAGGCTGAACAGCCCCAACTGTCCCAGCCTGGCCCCACAGGGGAGGTTCTGCAGCCCCAGATTGTCTCTGCGGCCTCCTCTGGCTCCTCTCCAGCAGCTCCAGGTCCTTCTTGTGCTGGGGCCCCAGAGCTGGAGGCAGTGCTGCAGGTGGGCTCTGAGCAGAGCAGAGGGGCAGAATCCCCTCCCTGTGCTGCTGCTCTCCCTGCTCTGGCTGCAGCTCAGCACTCAGCTGGCTCTGGGCTGCCAGGGACCAGTGCTGGCTCCTGGGGAGTTTGTCACCACCTGACACCCCCAAGGCCTTCTCCTGCAGCCTGCTCTGGAGCCACTCCTCCCCCAGCCTGGATCTGTGCTGGGGATTGCCCTGCTCCAGCGGCAGGACCTCACACTTGCACTCACCCAAGTGAGGCTCCCTCCACACACAGACTCTGCTCAAGACTGAACCTCCTGCCATGCTACAGCTAGACCAAAAACCCTAACATCACAGCCTGGGCCAACTGCTTCCCATGACTCTCACCCACCAACACCATCCAGGTGCATCAACCCCACCCATGGGCACCCCAGCAGCACTAAGGTCAGCAGGTGGTGCTCCTGGCAAGGAGCTCTGACTTGGCTGGTTTGCTGTGGCGTTTCACGGCATGCAGCTTCATCCCCACAGGCTGTGTGCTCCTCGTCTGTGCTCTGGGTTTGGCCCAACGCTCACAAAATCCAAACACCAGCGAGCTTACAGCGTGTCCATGGAGCTGGGGATGGAAAGCACTGGAAGACACAGTGCTGGACATGCAGCCTGGGAGTCAGTGGTGTGGAAAGGAGGTGGCTCTCAGGCTCCCTGCTGGCAAGGCCATGAGGGCAGAGCAGGGCAGCAGGACTCCACAGCAGAGCTCCCACAGCGGGGAGAGAAGCGTCAGCTCCGGGCAGGGCAGAGCTCGCCCCGTGTGCTCAGCTCCGGGTGAGGGGAAGGCACAACGCAGCAGCCAAGGGACAGGTACTTACCCTGCTCTAGCTTACTGCTGCTGCTGGGACAACCCAGACTGACGAGAGGAAAGGAGGAGAATTAAAGCCCGGGGAGCCGAGGCAGCCAGCCCCACCTGCAGGCAGCACTGCTGCCTGGGGACCCGCTCGCAGCTGGCCCGGCTCAGAGGCTGCCCCAGGGCACTGCTGCTCCGGCGGGGCTCTCTTTCCCTTGAACAACCACCTCTTTGTTTCACTGCTAAGAAACCCTGCAGGCCCACACCACTGCCCCAGCACTCCACAGCACAACAGGCTCCAGCACATCCCTCCTGCCCTGCACCACTTCCCCCAGCCCCTAACGATGGAGCCCAGAGCTCCGTTCCTAGCTCGGGTGGGATCATTTTACACAGTCACTGAAGTGCTTGGGCTGGAAAAGCTCTCCAGGATCACCCAGCCCAACCAGCAACCCAACCCCACCATGGCCCCAGGGTTCTGCAACACCTCCAGGCATGGGGACTCCACCACCTCCCTGGGCAGCCTCTGCCAGTCCCTGACCACTCCTGAAGCAAAGAGTGGCACAATTCCAGGCCAGTTCCTCTCTTTCTATCACCTGAGGCTAGGGAGCGGAGCCCAACCCTCACCTCACTGCAGCCTCCTCTCAGGGAGCTGTAGAGAGCAAGGAGGTCTCCCTCAGCCTCCTCTTCTCCACACCAAACCCCCCAGCTCCCTCAGCTGCTCCTCCCCAGCCCTCTTCTCCAGACCCTTCCCCAGCTCTGGTGCCCTTCTCTGGTCACTCCAGCCCCTCAGTGCCCAAGGCAGACTCTCACCACACTCTGTATACCCTACAGAGGCACTGAGAGGTTAAAGGAGGGAAACAAACAAAAATCCCCACAGAACTGATTTTGACTTCGTGCCCTCTGCACCATTTGTGTTACACCCCAGGTGGCCACTGGCTGTTTGCAACAGCTGGGAAAATCGAAGGCCCAGCACCCCACACTCACCCCCACACAACATCTGCAAGCTAAGAGGAGCTTCAGTGGCCACAAGAGTTGAGGGAAGCTCATGCTGGTCTCTATCCAACCTCCAGGCTGAAGTGGGCTCAGTCTCCAGGCCACCGAGGTCCTGAAAACCCCCAAGGACAGCCTCAGAATCACAGAATCAGCCAGGTTGGAAGAGGCCTCCAAGACCATCTGCACAGACTGCAACACTGCTGCTGAACTCAGGGTGGTAAAGCTGGGGCAGAAGTACCACTGCAAGGTCCACAGCAGGACTGTGAGAAGGACACAGGGCTGACTCTGGGCCAGGGCAGAGGGTGGTCCACAGCAAGTCACCACTACCTGCCTGAAGGGGCCAAGGTGACAGCTGCTCCTCTGCAGCACATTCCCACCTCAGGGAACAGAGGCAGAGAGACCAAAGCCAGTGGCCTGAAGACAGGGAAGCAGCTCAGAAGCCTCCCCAGCAGTTCTGCTTTTCACCACCGAGCCACATCATCCCTCTCTGCAAAGCTCTCCACAGCCACCTTGGGATGACCCAATCCCAGGAGAAGATTCCACTGGTTTCCATCCTGCAATCCCTTCTGCAAGGCAGCTGATGCACTTTGGGTGCCTCCTGAAAAAGCAGCAGCTTCCTACTACTGCTTGCAGCCTGACTCTGGCAGTTTCCAGGGCTGGACACAGCCAAAGGAGGCCAAGAGCCTCCAAGGAATTGGGTATTGGGAGTCTGGTTCACCACTACAGAGCAGTTGCTCCACGAGCAGCACCCAGAGCTTGCCACACACCAACAGCAACACAAGACACAAGCAGAGTCACCACACAGCTTCAGCACACAGCCCTGGCACCATGGCAGCCCTGCAGCTCAGGGCAGGCTGAAACAGCACCAGCTCACAGAATCACAGCACTGTTTTGGTTGGAAAAGCCTTCCCAGACCACCCACTCCAACCAGTGCCCAACTCTGCCCAGGCTGGGGCTGAGCCGTGGCCCTCAGCACCATAGCCCTGCCTCTGTGAAACACCTCCAGGGATGGACATTCAACCACCAGCCTGGGCCAGGCTTTGAGAACCCTTTCAGTCAAGGAGTTTCTTCTAAAGTCCAACCTAAACCTTCCCTGGGGCAACTTGAGGCCATTTCTTCTTCTCCTATCATCTGACATTAGGAAGAAGGCACCAACCCCCACCTGGCTGCAGCCTCCTCTCGGGGAGCTGCAGAGAGCAAGGAGGTCTCGCTCAGCCTCCTCTGCTCCACACTCAACACCCCCAGCTCCCTCAGCTGCTCCTCCCCAGCCCTCTTCTCCAGACCCTTCCCCAGCTCTGGTGCCCTTCTCTGGCCCTGCTCCAGCTCCTCAATGGCCTTCTGGGAGTGAGGAGCCCAAACCTGAACCCAGCCCTCCAGCTGTGGCCTCCCCAGTGCTGAGCCCAGGGGCACCATCCCTGCCCTGCTCCTGCTGCCCACAGCACTGCTGCTCCAGGCCAGGCTGCTGGTGCCCTCCTTGCCCAGCTGGGCACCCCTGGCTCCTCTCCAGCTGTGGCACCCAGCATCCCCAGGGCTTTCTCTGCTGGGCAGTTTTCTGCCACTCTACCCCAAGCCTGGAGCCTTCACGACCCAGCCCTTGGCCCTGCTGAACCTCATCCCCCTGGCCTTGGCTCATCCATCCAGCCTGTCCTCAAGGCTTCCTGAGGTCCATCTGCAGGCTGCATCCCAGCTGCTTTCAGTGGTGCTTTCATTAACTCCCAGCACAGTGAGGCAGGCTGGAGAGCTGCCCAAGGGAACCCCTGAGTGTCTGGAGCAGCACAGGAGGGCAGCACTTACCTGGAAGGAGGTTGGGATGCAGACAATGCTCAGGTTCTCCTCTCTAACTCGCTCGGCTGCAGGGGAAACACAAACAGCAGAAGCCTGCAGGTGCTGCTGCTGCAGCAGGACAAGCTCACAGCAGCTGTCACTTTAAGAACCCTCAGTTCAGAGCAGCCCCTCTGAATCACTGCAATTACTTGCTTGGCTTGCCAATCACTCAGTCAGGCTCACAAGGCAGACAGGTGCCACCCTGCACGGGCTGAGCCGCAGCTTCCACAGTCAGGCGTATTTAGCCACCCAGCCCGGTGTGGTGGTTTGGGCTGGGTGCCCTCTGCTGCATGGCACACTTCCTGTGTCCAGGAGTCCAGCCCAGTGGGTGGACACAGGAAAACCGTGTATCTCCTACCACAATCCCCTGCACCGCTATAAGACCTTGCGTGGGGTCCGCCTCTTTCTCTTTCTTCCCTCGCCGCCGCCCGGTAACTGGGGGGAGACGTCTCCCGGCCTTGGGCCTGGCTAGGCCCAAGGCCAGGGGGATGGGCGGTCTCAGGCCTGGCCAGCTGAGACTAGCCTAGCAGTGGGGGGGGAAGAACGAGCCCTGGGGGTCTTGGGCCCACCCTCAGGTGGGGATGGGGTTCATCCGGGTGTGTGTTGGGGTTACTTCTGTCACTGTTCCTGGTTTCTTTTGTGCACCTTCACTTCTTCTATTTAAACTCTTCCATCACTTTTGCAATCCGTTTGTTGGAGTCGTCATTTTGCCCGTGGTGGGGAGGGTGGCTATCTCAACCCACTACACTTTTGGCGCCCAACGTGGGGCTGGTTGGTGTGGCGACCTGCAGATCGGATTGCAAATGATGGATAGTTTAAATTTAGTTCTGGGCGTCGGTTTTCGGTTTGGGAAGGTCGGGGGGCTCAAGCTTTGCTGCCGGGGCGATCGTGTGGGTTCTTGTGGATTGCAGGGGGACACCTGGTGTGTCGGGGGTTGCCGCTTAAGAACGCGGGACCTGCCCCTCCCCCACCCTTTCCTCTCCGCGGGCGGTGGAAGCGGCGGGGGTGAGGCGGGGGAGGGGCAGTGGTGAGCAGGTCAGATGAGGTCCGTCTCGCTGCAAGGATGGAGCCAGCCGCAGCGGGCGGGCGGGCGAGATAGCCCCGAGACCCAGGAGGGGCGAACGGGGACCCCAGCTGGAAAGCCGTTTTCAAAGGCTCTGAGAACGCGCTTGTGGCTTTCGCTGGGGAAGCTGTTGGAGTGCCCGAGGGGTGGAGGTGATTTTGATGCTGTACCGCGGCGGTAGAGGCGGCCGGGCTCTGCTGTGTGCTGAGTGGCCGCGGTAGCGGACGCCGGCCGGCGCTCGGGCTGCAGTGGGCTTGGCTCTAATCTCCCCCATGTTTTTCGGACAGTACCGAAAAATGGCGCCGAGCACCCTGGCTCCGCCTCCCTGCCTCTCAGTTGGGCTGTGGCGCAGCCCCTCCCTCTTCCGGGGGTGTGCAGCCGGACATTGCTACGCCTCGGTACGTGAACGCCCGGTGTGGGGGGGCGAAGTACCCTGATAGGCGTTTGGGTAGCCTGGACCGCGGTCGGAGGCGGTCGGTTTGCGGCACCCTGGGGATCGGAAAAGCAGTCGTGGAGCCGGATTGTTCCGACTGGCTTGCCCCAGGGGTGGAGATATGCCGCTGAGCAAAGCGTGAATAAGAAGAAGAGCTTGGCTGAGAGGTTGTGAGGCTTTTCCAGGTGGCCAGGATGTCCAACGGATCCATGGAGAACCTGCACTGCAGAAGAGTGAAATCTGCATCGCTGGGAGGTTCCATTGGATGAGAGAGGAAGAACTGGACTGGACTGATGCTTGAGCCTGAGAGAGATTGTTTGGACGCCCAGAAGAAGATATGGACCCTGCCGGACGCGTCATCAGGGATTTCTAATATGATGATGTGTTTGGGTGCAGGGGCTGTGGTATGAGATAAGGGGTGGCGTGTGGTGGTTTGGGCTGGGTGCCCTCTGCTGCATGGCACACTTCCTGTGTCCAGGAGTCCAGCCCAGTGGGTGGACACAGGAAAACCGTGTATCTCCTACCACAATCCCCTGCACCGCTATAAGACCTTGCGTGGGGTCCGCCTCTTTCTCTTTCTTCCCTCGCCGCCGCCCGGTAACTGGGGGAGACGTCTCCCGGCCTTGGGCCTGGCTAGGCCCAAGGCCAGGGGGATGGGCGGTCTCAGGCCTGGCCAGCTGAGACTAGCCTAGCAGTGGGGGGGGAAGAACGAGCCCTGGGGGTCTTGGGCCCACCCTCAGGTGGGGATGGGGTTCATCCGGGTGTGTGTTGGGGTTACTTCTGTCACTGTTTCTGGTTTCTTTTGTGCACCTTCACTTCTTCTATTTAAACTCTTCCATCACTTTTGCAATCCGTTTGTTGGAGTCGTCATTTTGCCCGTGGTGGGGAGGGTGGCTATCTCAACCCACTACACCCGGCTCAGCCCTCCCAGGCACCAGGAGCCATTAGCCTTCCGTGTTTGCAGCAGCAGAGGAGCCTGGTCAGCAAATCCTCACCTGGGACACCAGCCCCAGCCCTCTCCCTCCCTCCAGCAGGCTGGTTTTGCTGTGCTCCTTGGAAACAGAAAGCTTCAGCAACTGCCTGAAAGGCTTTCTGGCCTGGTGCCCTGGGGACCTCACATTCATTTATTACAGGACATTTAAACCCGTGGCAGGGAAGGGCCTAATAAAGTCCAGTATGCCACTAAATGGAAGGAGATCTTTCCTCCCCCAGGCTAACCCCAAATCACTCACACACCTATTACTGAGGTCTCATTATGAGCAATATGCTATTTCACTAATTACACCACTTAGGCATAAGCCACCAGCCCCAGAGTCAGCAAGAGCAAGCACAAGGGCTGCATGCTGCCAGGTGAGGCTGGAAGGACTCAAGATGCAGTCACTGAGGCTGCCGGTCCAGTGCTATGTGCTCAGCAGGGGTGAGAACTCAGAGTCTGCAGCCTGGAACAGACACTCCCCTTCCAACACCACATACAGTTACTTAGAGACCAATTCTGTCAAGAGTTGAGAATGGTTGTGACACCGAGCCAAGCCCCGAGAGCTGAGCTGAGCTCCCACACCAGCTCCCACAGGAGGGTTATGCACAGCCACTGTGGGGTGGGTTGGGTGCCAAGGGGCAAGCACAGCACCACCTCTGCTTCACTTCCGTGCCCAGACCTCAGCCCTCCTTGCTGGGGGACCTCCAGGTCCCATTCTGCCCACAGGAGCTGGAGGGCTCCAGGAGATCCCCCAGCCCCCAGGAGCTGGAGGGCTCCAGCAGATCCCCCAGGCCTCAGGAGCTGGAGGGCTCCAGCAGATCCCCCAGCCCCCAGGAGCTGGAGGGCTCCAGCAGATCCCCCAGCCCCCAGGAGCTGGAGGGCTCCAGCAGATCCCCCAGCCCCCAGGAGCTGGAGGGCTCCAGCAGATCCCCAGGCCTCAGGAGCTGGAGGGCTCCAGCAGATCCCCCAGCCCCCAGGAGCTGGAGGGCTCCAGCAGATCCCCCAGCCCCCAGGAGCTGGAGGGCTCCAGCAGATCCCCCAGCCCCCAGGAGCTGGGAGCTGGCTCCAGCAGATCCCCCAGGCCTCAGGAGCTGAAGGGCTCCAGCAGATCCCCCAGCCCCCAGGAGCTGGAGGGCTCCAGCAGATCCCCCAGCCCCCCCGGTGGGACACACTGAACCCTGCATTCCCTCCCTGTGTCAGAGCAAGGCTCCCAGGAGTGAGAGGGCTGATGCTGCACTCCACACAGGGCTGCTCTGCTCTGCAGCCAGGGTCAGCAGAGCAGGATGAGGGTGAGCACCTCCTTGCCCTCCCAAGGAACCATTGCACCTCTGCCCCCCCGTAAGGAGGCGTGAGGGTAACCAGCCCTGCTCGGCAGAAATGCCTCTGCCTCGCTTGAATGCTGTGCTCTCATCTTCTGAGCCCCACCCCGAGCAGAGCTGCACCCAGGGCAAGCAGGGCAATGTAGCTGCAGGGTACACAAAACCCCAACCCCAGAGTGCTCCTCTGCAGTCCCCTCCGGCAGCAGCCTCGCAGCCAGCCCTGGATGCGAGCCGCACACCCACGGTTAACGGAAGCAGAGCAGCTGCATGGCCCGAAGCCAGAGAGCAAGCCAGGGCTTGGCAGAGCTGCACTGAAACAGGGGCTCAGCTCCAGCGCAGGGTGAGTGCCAGTGAAGCACTCTGGCTGGCAGCATGGGCAAAACAGGTGCCACACCACTACCTCCTCAGCGCTCTCCATGCAATACATTCGGAGCACAAGAGCCCTGTTTAACCTTTGGCTTTGAGCAGGCAGTGAACAGACCTGAGCTCTAAGGCAGCAGCATCCAGACTGCTTCCAGGGGCTGGGCAGCCACAGGAGAGGACTTTCTGTGGTGGGAAGGAGAGGAGGAGGAGGGGAGCAGCCTACCTAATCGATGCACCGCGTGGACAACCGTGGAGCCGCTCCCAATGCCAAGGACCTGATTGTTCTGCAAAGCAAAGAGAGGCAGAGGAGAGCTGTCACTGGGGATGGCTGGAAGGTGTCCAGAGAAGGGCCACGAGGAGGAGCAGAGGGCTGGAGCTGCTCTGCTCTGAGGACAGACTGAGGGAGTTGGGGTTGTGCAGGCTGCAGAGGAGAAGGCTCCCAGGAGACCTAATTGTGGCCTTCCAGGATCTGCAGGGGGCTCCAAGCAAGCTGGGGAGGGACTTCTGAGGGTGTCAGGGAGGGATAGGACTGGGGGGATGGAGCAAAACTAGAAGTGGGGAGATTGAGATTGGCTGTGAGGAAGAAGTTGTTGCCCATGAGGGTGGTGAGAGCCTGGCACAGGTTGCCCAGGGAGGTGGTGGAAGCCTCCTGCCTGGAGGTGTTTGCAGCCAGGCTGGATGTGGCTGTGAGCAACCTGCTGTGGTGTGAGGTGTCCCTACCCATGGCAGGGGGTTGGAGCTGGATGATCCCTGGGGTCCCTTCCAACCCTGACAGTTCTATGCTTCCATAGCACCAGGGCTGCCAGCTGCTCCCAGCAGACTGGAGGTGCTGAACACGTGCAAGAGGAACCTTGCCCAGAGATCCCTGCCAGCACACAGCAGCTCAGCAGGCTGCAGGCCAGGCAGGGAATGCAGTGTGCCAGCGAAGGCACTGCCGCTGCTGCAGCTCAGGGGTGCTGAGCAGCTCAGCCTTTCCCTAGAGGCCATGTCCTTGATAAATGCCCCTGCTCGTGGGGTATTCCCACACAGGCACTGAATTGTTTGGGCTGGTAAAAGAAGCCAATAGGTCCATACAGCAGCCTCCCCAGCAGCAATGAGGGAAGCAAGGCCACCAAGCAGAAGCCACCAGAAGCTACTGGCAGCTCCTGACAGCCTACAGCCACAGCCTCTGTCTGCTCTGCTGTTTGAACTGGGCAGGATGGTGCAGAGCTGTGTGCTGGGGGCACCGAGCTGTGTGCAGCAGGACCCCACTGCCCCTGCCCAGACCAAGCACACAGCCAGCAAAGGCAGCTGTGGAATGGCCTTCAGAGAGCCACACAACTGGAAAAGGCCTCTGAGCTCACCCAGTGCAACCAGCAACCCAACCCCCACAGCCACCAAACCATGGCCCAGGTGCCATGGCCACAGGGCTCTGGAACACCTCCAGCCATGGGGACTCCACCACCTCCCTGGGCAGCCTCTGCCAGTGTTTTGAGAACCCTCTGAGTGAAGAAATTCTTCTGATACCCAGCCCTCCCCTGGCACAAACTCAGGCCACTTCCTCTCATTCCGGCTGCTGGCACATCCTCCCCTGCCGGAAAGCTGAGAGCTTCAGACAATGCCACAAAGGAAGAAGCTGAAACAGCCTCAAGATAACATCTCCCAAGGAAGCCACACAGTAAAAGCAAGGGTTTGCTGCCAACAGTAGGGGTGCACCAGAGGCCAAAGCAAAGAGCACAGCAGCTGTTCTGGAGCACAACAAAAGCTGCTCCCCCAAACCAGAGCACACAGCTTGGCTGCGTGAGAGCCCAGCAGCAAGCCTGAAGGATGGGTGAGCCTGGCAGGGTGTGCTGAAGAGGGTCACAGCTTAACCACAGCTCAGCCCTGGCCACTCCCTGCCTAGGGTGTAGTTTAAGAAGGGTCTCTGCTGTCTCACCCAGAACCTAACTTGTGAAAGGTGCTGCGGGCTGAGGGTGGATCGGTGCAGCTCTGCTAGCTCCACAGAAGGAGCTCTGCTGTGTACATCTGTTTATCATCAGCTCCATCTCCCACCAACTGAGAGCCTCTTACAAACTTCCCATTTTCAGTGTGTTTCTCTTTCTTGGGATGGGTTCCAAAGCTTAAATTAACTTAAAGAGGCCAAATATCACTAGAGAGACTCCAGACGGGAAAGACTTGAAGCCATCCGGAGAGGCAGGCACGGAGCTGCTGTGCTTTATCTCCTGGACATTAGACAGCCCTGGAGTTCTGTCTCCATGTGGAGCAAAGCCACAGTTCAGCAGTTGTGGAAGGCAAAACCCACACCTGCAGCACTTCAACCAACTAAAACTTAACTGAGATGACAGCTTGCCTGCTCAAGGCAGGTCACATTCCTCTCGGATTAACTATTTCCCTCCCTTCTGCAGGTCAACACCTTAAAGAAACAAATGTTCCCTGACACCCAGCAGGCAGGCAGAGGCCCAGCTTATCCCCCAGCCCTCACTAATCACCATGACTCTGCAAAAGATGGGGCAAGCAACAGCTGCCAGCTGCATGCCAGCAACCCTGCCAGCCGAAACCCAATAGCTCCGAGGCCTCCTGCTGCCACCCTCCCGCGCCTGGGGCCAAGTGTGGCCAGCCAAGGACAGGGCAAGCAGCGCAGGCGGCACAGGGGCAGTACTTGTCTCGAGGTTGAAGAGGAAGGGTCTTCTCTGTGCCCTCGCTTCCAGAGGGTGGGACAGCTCCCTGGGGCAGCTGGATGCCCGAAAGGTATGGGGAAAGTCTCAGGGTCAGCCACTCCACCATGAAGCAGGAGGAGCACACCAGGGTCCTGGTGATGAATTTGAATGGATTGGGTTGGAAGGGACCTGCAAGATCATCCAGTGCCAGCCCCCTGCCATGGGCAGGGACACCTCCCACCAGCACAGCCTGCTTAAGGCCTCATCCAGCCTGGCCTTCAACACCTCCAGGGAGGGGACAGCCACAGCCTCCCTGGGCAGCCTGTGCCAGAGTCTCCCCACCCTCACTGCCAAGAACTTCTTCCTCATCTCCAGTCTCCATCACTCCTCTCCCAGCTCAAAGCCATTGTTCCTCATCCTGCCACTCCAAGCCCTTGTCAAAAGTCCCTCCCCAGCTCTTTCAGGCACTGGAAGCCTGCTCTAAGGTCTCCCTGCAGCCTTCTCTCCTCCAGGCTGAACAGCTCCAGCAGGGAGGAGGGTTAAGCTTCCTCCCCTGGGCAGGGGCAAGACCCTGAGCGGAGTGAGGTTCCCACAAAGACTCTAAGCCAGCCTAGCCCAGCAGTGCCACAAAGTTTGCCCTTCTGCAGCTCCCAGCTCTCCCTCCTCAGCTCCAAGCCCAGCCAGGCCACGGGCAAAAGCAGCCCAAACCCCAAGCAGAGGGCAGGGCAGAGGCTGGCCAGAAGCAGAGCAGAGTGTGCACGGGGCAGGTCCTGCTCTCAGCACCACCTGCACAGAAGTCATTTCCAGTTGCTTACCAAACCCCAGCACACAAACCCAAGGGCTGGAGCCACAAGGAGCTGAGGACTCTGGGATGGACTCCCTGAGCAGAGCCAGCAGTGAGCACTGCCCCTGCTAACCCAGGGCCCAGCACTGGAGGTGCCAACCAAGCCACGGGCATGGAGCGGCTGCCAGCAGCACCACCGGGGCCGGGCCGACCCAGGTGTGCAGGACTAGGACTGACGTGGGCAAAGAGCAGGAGATCAATACAGGGCAAAGGCCAAAGCTTCCTCTCAGCAATCCTCAGCCCCCTGGGGCAGAAGGGCCCACGGCTCTCGCCCACACCGTGCCCTCTGCGGAGCTGCCAGCAGGGCCTGCCCTCAGCACTGTTGTGTAAACCCAAAGCCAGCTCTCCCCAAGCCGCTTACAGCGCTAAAGCCCCAGGCCAGCCTGCTCCACCGAGCCCTCGGGGCAGCAGAGCCCACGGCCTGAGGCTGCCCACACAGCCACAGAATGGGCTGGGTTGGAAGGGGCCTTCAAGATCATCCAGCTCCAAGCCCCTGCCATGGGCAGGGACACCTCCCACCAGCACAGGCTGCTCCAGGCCTCATCCAGCCTGGCCTTGAATACCTCCAGGCAGGAGGCAGCCACAGCCTCCCTGGGCAGCCTGTGCCAGAGTCTCACCACCCTCACTGCCAACAATTTCTTCCTCCTCTCCAGTCTCAGTCTGCCCTCTCCCAGCTCAAAGCCATTGTCCCTCGTCCTGGCTCTCCCAGCTCTTCTAAGAAGTTCCTCCCCAGCCTTCTTGCAGCCCCTTCAGGTCCTGGGAGGCTGCCCTGAGGTCTCCCTGAGCCTTCTCCAGAATGAATAGGATCCTCTTGGTGTCTGCTCCAGTACTGGGCAAATCTGCTCCTACAGCTGCCCAGGGACAAACGCTGTGGGCAAACGAAACTGGCTTTAACTGAAACAAAACCAGGAGCAAAAAGCTCTCCTGTCCTATCCCCCCACCACCCCCAGCTTGCCTCTGCCACAGGCTGCACAGGGAGCTGCTGGGATGGGTGTGAAGGATGGTGCCAGACGAGGAGCCTGAACTAGGAGCAGTACCAAGCCCCTCGAGTCACACACCACCCGATCAGGCAAGGGTGGAGGGAGCCTCCAGCTTTGCTTTCAGACTTGATGTTGTTCCTCCCACTAACAGCGACGGATCTAAAGCCCAAACTGTTATACTCAGCAGCTGCACCCTGACAGCGCAAACTGAAGGGGAGGCTGGTTCCCTCTGAGAGCTGAAGCCATCTAACTGTGGCGACCCTGACCTGCTCTGAGACAACCTGCACCAGCAGCAGTTGCAGCCTTCCCCTGGGCACTGTGTGCTTTCCTTAAGCAGGCTCACAGCCAGGCTCTGAACTTTGATCAGCCAGAATCATCACCCCGAGTTTGCTTGGCTTCAGAAGAGCACAGCTGCTTTCACTAGGGGAAGCTCAAAACCGAGAGCCACCTTTCAATCCAAATCAGAGGTGCACTCAGTTCTTCTAACGTCCAACCTAAACCCCCCGCCCCGATCACAAACCGCAGCAGGAGCTAATGCTGACAGCACTGACTTAAGCCAGAGTCAGTGTCCTGCAGAGCACACTCTGTGACTCCTTGTGCTCTCTTTTAACTGGAACGCTGGGGTCATGGTCCTGGTCTCACCGAGGCCAAACAAGTGTTTGTAAAGTACACCGAGGGGCGTCTGGAGGAGGAGCCTGGTCACCGCCTCAGCTGTTCGTCCTCTGTTCTTGGGCGTTTCTCACCCAGACCCGGACGTGCTCCTGTGCAACCCGCTCTAGGGGATGCCGTTCTGGCAGGGGGGTGGACTCGATGATCTTCAGAGGTCCCTTCCAACCCCTAACACTGCGATTCTGTGAGCCCACCCACAGCAGCAGTCCTGCCCTGGCTCCACACCTTGGCTCCGCCAGTCCTCCTGCAATCCCTCCCTACGCAATTCCGGGGCTCGCTTTGGGTCAGCAAGCGAAGGGCTCCTCCCCGCCGCACCGCCCGCTTTGCTTTCCGCCGGCCGGGACAGCTTGCAGCTGTGCTCCTTGCAGGCAGGTACAGAGCGCTCACAGGCGACAGAACCAGTGAAACATTGACGGGACGCCAGCGAAGCCATCAGCAACTGAGCCTCAAGGCACCAACCCAGCGCGGGAAGCTGGAAGGAGAACGCCCCTGCCGCCCCCACCCCCGGCTGCTAATGTCTTGGCAACAACTCAACTCCACTTTCGCCACCGTCGTTGCAAAAGGGCTTGCACAGCAAACACTGCGATAACCACTGCGTGGCTTTAACCCTTCACCTCCCGGGCGTTCACAATCGGGCTGTGCCAAAGCTTGAGTAGCTCCGGTCCTGGCTGCCCTTAGCCCCTTGTTGCACCTCCCTCCCTGCGGAGGGCACAGCTCCCCTGGTTAGGGGCTCTGGCTCAGAAACAGGGTGCAGCAGGGGAGCACCCCACAGCTGGATCAAGGAGCGGGACGCGGCGCTAGCCCGAACCCCCACGGCAGCCCAGCCCGCGGGAGGGGGCAGAGTCAAAGTGTGGAGCTGCTCAGGACCGCTGCCTGGGCGGTGTGCGCAGGGTGTGCGTAAGGCGAGGGAGAAGCGGCTCCTGCCTTGTCTGCAGGCTGAAAGGAGCGCGCACCAAAACGAAGGAGGAAGAGGCTTGGCAGGGACGATCGGTCATTGCACCCCGGGACTGTCGATGCTCCAGGTGGGGCTGAGTTGCCCGTGCATGCCACAGTCCATCCACGCACCTCCGGGCTGCTGAGCGCACGGGAGGAGTCCCTGCAACCTGCAGCCGGTCCACGTACTGGCAGGCGTGGAACACCCCACGGCCACCCTGCACTGGGGGTAGGTCCCTGCCACCCACAGCTGCTCCGCACACTCCAGGGTCTGTCCATGCACCCCATCGCCACTCCATCCACTGGGGTGTCCCTGCACCTCGCGGCCACTGGTGGGGTTCGTGCAGCCCGGAGCCCCTCTGTGCACCGGGAGGCTCTGTGCACCCCTGGCCACCCCTCATGGTGGGGGTCCTACCGCCCCCACGATTACTCCACACACCCTGAGGTCCATCTGTGCATCCGGTGGCCATTCTGTGCACTGGGGACTGTGTGCACACCAGAGCCAATCTGTGCTTTAGAGGACTCCCTGCACCCCGTGGCCGCTCCGTGCTTTGGGGGTGTCCCTGCACCCTAGAGCCGCTCTGAGCTTTGGGGGAGTCTCTGCACCCCATGGCCGCTCCGTGCTTTGGGGCAGTCCCTGCACCCTAGAGCCGCTCCGAGCTTTGGGGGAGTCTCTGCACCCCATGGCCGCTCCGCGCTTTGGGGGTGTCCCTGCACCCCAGAGCCGCTCCGTGCTTTGGGGCAGTCCCTGCACCCCGCGGCCGCTCCGTGCTTTGGGGGTATCCCTGCACCCCAGAGCCACTCTGAGCTTTGAGGGAGTCCCTGCACCCCAGAGCCGCTCCGTGCTTTGGGGCAGTCCCTGCACCCCAGAGCCGCTCCGTGCTTTGGGGGTGTCCCTGCACCCCAGAGCCGCTCCGTGCTTTGGGGCAGTCCCTGCACCCCAGAGCCGCTCCGTGCTTTGGGGGTGTCCCTGCACTCCAGAGCCGCTCCGTGCTTTGGGGGTGTCCCTGCACCCCAGAGCCGCTCCGTGCTTTGGGGGTGTCCCTGCACCCCATGGCCGCTCCGTGCTTTGGGGGTGTCCCTGCACCCCAGAGCCGCTCCGTGCTTTGGGGGTGTCCCTGCACCCCAGAGCCGCTCCGTGCTTTGGGGTGTCCCTGCACCCCAGAGCCGCTCCGTGCTTTGGGGCAGTCCCTGCACCCCAGAGCCGCTCCGTGCTTTGGGGGTGTCCCTGCACCCCAGAGCCGCTCCGTGCTTTGGGGCAGTCCCTGCACCCCGCGGCCGCTCCGTGCTTTGGGGGTATCCCTGCACCCCAGAGCCACTCTGAGCTTTGAGGGAGTCCCTGCACCCCAGAGCCGCTCCGTGCTTTGGGGCAGTCCCTGCACCCCAGAGCCGCTCCGTGCTTTGGGGTGTCCCTGCACCCCAGAGCCGCTCCGTGCTTTGGGGCAGTCCCTGCACCCCAGAGCCGCTCCGTGCTTTGGGGCAGTCCCTGCACCCCAGAGCCGCTCCGTGCTTTGGGGGTGTCCCTGCACTCCAGAGCCGCTCCGTGCTTTGGGGGTGTCCCTGCACCCCAGAGCCGCTCCGTGCTTTGGGGGTGTCCCTGCACCCCATGGCCGCTCCGTGCTTTGGGGGTGTCCCTGCACCCCAGAGCCGCTCCGTGCTTTGGGGGTGTCCCTGCACCCCAGAGCCGCTCCGTGCTTTGGGGGTGTCCCTGCACCCCAGAGCCGCTCCGTGCTTTGGGGCAGTCCCTGCACCCCAGAGCCGCTCCGTGCTTTGGGGGTGTCCCTGCACCCCAGAGCCGCTCCGTGCTTTGGGGCAGTCCCTGCACCCCATGGCCGCTCCGTGCTTTGGGGCAGTCCCTGCACCCCAGAGCCGCTCCGTGCTTTGGGGTGTCCCTGCACCCCAGAGCCGCTCCGTGCTTTGGGGGTGTCCCTGCACCCCAGAGCCGCTCCGTGCTTTGGGGCAGTCCCTGCACCCCATGGCCGCTCCGTGCTTTGGGGGTGTCCCTGCACCCCAGAGCCGCTCCGTGCTTTGGGGGTGTCCCTGCACCCCAGAGCCGCTCCGTGCTTTGGGGCAGTCCCTGCACCCCATGGCCGCTCCGTGCTTTGGGGCAGTCCCTGCACCCCAGAGCCGCTCCGTGCTTTGGGGGTGTCCCTGCACCCCGCGGCCGCTCCGTGCTTTGGGGCAGTCCCTGCACCCCAGAGCCGCTCCGTGCTTTGGGGGTGTCCCTGCACCCCGCGGCCGCTTCGCGCACCCCGAGGCTCCGTGCCCCCAGCCGCCACCCCGTGCCCCGGGGGCTCCCCGCCGCCGCTCGCAGCCCGCGGGGTCGGCGCCCCGAGCCGAGCCGTGCCGTGGCAGCCTCACCTGGACGTGCTGGTCCACGGCAGCGAAGGCTGCCAGCTTCTTGGCCTCCTCTGCCATGGTGCCGCCGGGCCGCCCGCGGGCCGAGAAGCGCCTCCGCGCCGCCGGCCCCGCTCTGAGCCTGCCTGGCGGCCGGGCAGCCAGGACAGTGCTGCGGAGCGGGCCGGGCCGGCCGAGGAGCCGCATGCCGCCGCGGCCCGCCCCCGGGGGCTCTCCCTCACGGGCTGGAGGCCTGGGCCGAGCCGGCTGCCTTCCTCCTCCGCCTCCTTCTGCTACTCCTCCTCCTCTTTCTGTTGCGGAAGGCTGGGACTTGTAGTGCTGCGAGCCGAGAACTACAGCGCCCATAATGCACGGCACGGCGTGGCACGGCTCGGCACGGCACGGCTCGGCGTGGAACGGTACGGCGTGGCACAGCTCCGCACGTCTCGGCCCGGCTCGGCGTGCCCGCGCCTCCCTCCGCCGCGCTGCTCCGCAAGCCGGGGGAGCTGTGCCGTGTCCGTGCGTGGGGAGAGATGCTCAACCCATCAGCCTCCGAGTGTCACAGCATCCCGGCGTGGAGGGCTTGGAAGGAAAGATGAATCCGAGCTAGAGGTTCCTGTTCCTAACGGAGACAGAGAAGTCCTCTAAAACTTTGAATAGCGGGGGAGTGCACAGGACAGTTCTCCGTGGGGTCTCTCGCGTGGCTGGAAGGTGCAGCTTCCCTTCCATCCTGAATTCCCAGACCCGAATTTCCCTCTCCCTTTCCCCCTGGCTGAGGCACTCAGGATTTACAGACTCCCCGATCCGCCTACTGCATGTCTCCCTTCACAGGGAACACCCCCACCCCCGCATCGCACACTGTATGTTCATCTGAATGAGGCTTCTCACTTCTCTGGGTGAAGAAGCTAAGCCTGAGCTCTGTCCTAAAAGTTCCGCAGCTCAGGTGCTGTTCAGTGTCTGTTGTGTTCAGACAACCACCTGCTGATTTACAGCCAGAGCCCAGGTGAGGCCCTGGGCAGAGGCTGTTTGTGATCCACAAACACGTGGATCAGGTGAACTGTCTGGTTCTGTCTTTGCTATTTCAACTCCCTCTTAGCCAGTTCTTCCTTCTGTAAAGACACTGCCCCCCTTAATCCTATCAGAAGAGACCCCTGATGATCACCCCCTGCCAGAGCAGAGGCACCCGCAGCAGCTTGCCCAGGGTCACAATGGCCTGCGGGGGTGTTGGAATGTCTCCAGAGAAGGAGACTCCACAGCCTCTCCCAGCAGCCTGCTCCCTCACAGGAGAGTTTTCCTCCTGTTTTCTTCAGGTTTTAAGTGGAACCTCCTGGGTTCCAGTTTGTGCCTCTTGCCCCTTGTGCTGTCCCTGGGCACCCCTGAGCAGAGTCTGGCCCCAGCCTCTTGCCCCACCTTTAGCTCTTGCTGAGCATTGCTCAGCTGCCCTCTGGGGCTGCTCTTCTGCAGGCTCTCAGCCCCAGGGCTCTCAGCCTTTGCTCCTCACAGAGCTGCTCCAGGCCCCTCAGCAGCTTTGTGGACCTCTCCTGGATTCTCTCAAGCAGTTCCCTGTCTCTTGGCAGCTCAGAACTGGACACAACACTCCAGATGAGGCAGAGCAGAGGGGGAGGAGATGCTCCCTTAACCTGTGGCTGGCCATGCTTTCAAATGCACCTCAAGAAACCATTTGCCTTCTGGGCCACAAGTGCACATTGCTGGCTCAGGGGGATCTTGTCCCCCAGGACCCCCAGGTGCTCCCAGTGCTGCTTCCCAGAAGGTTCCCCCTCACTTGTGCTGCTGCAGGGGATTGTTCCTCCCCAGGGGCAGTACTCTGCACCAGCATTCTCAGCCCTGGCAGCCACATTAGGACCACACACAGGCATCTCAATTTCTCTCCAGGCTGCAATACCACCAAGATGGGGGAGAGCTGCAGGTCTGTAGAGCCTCCTCCTCACATCAAGGTCAGGCCACAACACGTGGAGCAGAGCCATAGAATCACAGAATTGCCAGAGGTGGAAGGCACCTCAAGGACCATCCAGTTCCAACCCCCTGCCATGGGCAGGGACACCTCACACCACATCCAGCCTGGCTGCAAACACCTCCAGGCAGGAGGCTTCCACCACCTCCCTGGGCAGCCTGTGCCAGGCTCTCACCACCCTCCTGGGGAACAACTTCTTCCTCTCATCCAATCTCAATCTCCCCACTTCTGGTTTTGCTCCATCCCCCCCCAAGTCCTATCCCTCCCTGACACCCTCCAAAGTCCCTCCCCAGCTTGCTTGGAGCCCCCTGCAGGTCCTGGAAGGCCACAATTAGGTCTCCTGGGAGCCTTCTCCTCTGCAGCCTGCACAACCCCAACTCCCTCACTCTGTCCTCACAGCAGAGCAGCTCCAGCCCTCTGCTCCTCCTCGTGGCCCTTCTCTGGACACCTTCCAGCCCCTCCAGATACTTCCTGGCACAGAGGCTCCAGAACTGGAGCCAGAGCTGCAGCTGTGGTCTCAGCAGAGTGGAGCAGAGGGGCAGAATCCCCTCCCTGGCCCTGCTGGCCACACTTCTCTTGCTGCAGCCCAGGCTCTGCTTGGCTCTCTGGGCTGCAAGTGCTCCCTGCTGGCTGCTGCTGAGCTTCTCCTCCCCCAGCACCCCCAAGGCCTTTTCTGCAGGGCTGCTCTCCAGCCAGTCCCTGCCCAGCCTGGATCAGTGCCTGGGACTGCCCTGCCCCAGCTGCAGGACCTTGCCCTTGGCCTTGCTGAGCCTCCTGAGGTGTCATGAATGTTCTGTGCTGTTGCCCTCCCAGCGGTAGGGCTGCCCTCGGGGTTGTGCCCCCTGCATTCCTGGCTCGTTTTGTTGCCCAGCTCTGCAATTCCACTGTGATGTTTGTCAGGGCTAGCAAGGTTGGTTTCTTTGTGTGCCCTGGGTGGCCACCCCACGCTGTGGACAAGCCTTTGTGTTGAACAAAGGCTGTGCCCTGGCTGCCGCTGCCGGCAGCGGGGCGGCCGCAGGTGACGCGGCGCGTGACGGCCGCTCCTGCCCCAGCGCTTTCTGCCGGCCGGCAGCGACCTTTCCTGCAGCCCGGGGTGGGGAGGTGTGAGTGCCCACATCTGCCGGGGGCTGTGCCATGCTCACGCCGAGGGAGCAGCTGGACTGCTTTGGGGCTCTGTGGGAGGTGGCTGAAAGCCCACCCTGTTGAAAAGGGGCAGGGGTGTGGTGCGGAAGGGCATTGGCTGGCACCACCCTGCCTGTTGGAATGGTTCCCACTGGTGCAATATTTCCTGCTCAGGACCTGTGGGGTCAGAGTGGCTGAGAGCAGCCAGGGAGAAAGGGACCTGGGGGGACTGGGTGACAGCAGCTGAACATGAGCCAGCAGTGTGCCCAGGGGGCCAAGAAGGCCAAGGGCATCCTGGCCTGCATCAGGAACAGTGTGGCCAGCAGGAGCAGGGAGGTCATTGTGCCCTGTGCTCAGCACTGGTTAGGCCACACCTTGAGTCCTGTGTCCAGTTCTGGGCCCCTCAGTTTAAGAAGGACATTGAGACTCACAACCCTCTCTTGTGCATGCATTTTCACATCTTCTGCAGCAAACTCTCCTCCTTCTCATCCTTGAGCAACTTATTCGTGTGCCATAGGCTATTTTTCACACAAGCTGGTAGCTTCCCCAGTATTTCCCTCTGCTATTCAGGCTTCTACATAACTATAACAGAGCAAACAAAATATAAACAATCATAAGGGGATGAGGGGATTGAGACAGTCATCAGCAAATCTGCAGATGACACCAAGTTGGGAGCAGATGTTGGTCAGTCAGAGGGCTGAAGGGCTCTGCAGAGGGACCTCAACCAGCTGGACAGATGGGCAGAGGCCAACAGGATGGCATTCAACAAGTCCAAGTGCCAGGGGCTGCACTTTGGCCACAGCAACCCCAGGCAGTGCTACAGGCTGGGGTCAGAGGGGCTGAGAGCTGCCAAACAGAGAGGGACCTGGGGGTGCTGGGTGACAGCTGCCTGAACATGAGCCAGCAGTGTGCCCAGGGGGCCAAGAAGGCCAATGGCATCCTGGCCTGCATTAGGAATGGTGTGGCCAGCAGGAGCAGCAGGGAAGTCATTGTGCCCCTGTACTCTGCTTTGGTTAGGCCACACCTTGAGTCCTGTGTCCAGTTCTGGGCCCCTCAGTTTAAGAAGGACATTGAGACACTTGAAGGTGTCCAGAGAAGGGCAACAAGGCTGGGGAGAGGCCTTGAGCACAGCCCTGTGAGGAGAGGCTGAGGGAGCTGGGGTTGCTTAGCCTGGAGAAGAGGAGGCTCAGGGAGACCTCATTGCTCTCTGCAACTACCTCTTCTCCCAAGCAGCCAGCACCAGAACAAGAGGACACAGTCTCAAGCTGCACCAGGGGAAGTTTAGGCTGGAGATGAGGAGAAAGTTCTTCCCAGAGAGAGTGATTCACCATTGGAATGTGCTGCCCAGGGAGGTGGTGGAGTCACCGTCCCTGGAGGTCTTCAAGAGGGGATTGGATGTGGCACTTGGTGCCATGGTCTAGTCATGGGGTCTGTGGTGACAGGTTGGACTTGGTGATCTTTGAGGTCTCTTCCAGCCTTGGTGATCCTGTGATCCTGTGATCCTGTGATAACACAGGCAAAGGACGTTTTCTAATAAAAGAAAGCACCCCTGTCTCACTTTTTAGTGCCACATTCTTGTTTAGCCCATCCATACCTCTGGTTTAGAGTTTCTGCTTCAATCAAAATCACCTAACTGACACGAATTATCACTCCATTCATCACACAAGGGAAATGCCCAAGGTGCCTCCCTGGTAACTGCAGGTGTCTGTCCCACCTGAGAGGGTTTCTGAAAGCAAAGGAACAGCTGCAGAGGCTGAAAGTTGTTCTGCAGTGCTGCAAGAGTGGAGTGCAAAGCAGTTTGTGACATCCCTGTGCTTGGGGAATGTTAGAAGAGAATCCAAGCTGGATGGGGTGGAGAGGAGAAGGAGGCCACCAGCAGCCTGGCCTGGAGCAGCAGTGCTGTGGGCAGCAGGAGCAGGGCAGGGATTGTGCCCCTGGGCTCAGCACTGGGGAGGCCACAGCTTGAGGGCTGGGTTCAGGTTTGGGCTCCTCACTCCCAGAAGGACATTGAGCAGCTGGAGCAGGGCCAGAGAAGGGCACCAGAGCTGGGGAAGGGTCTGGAGAAGAGGGCTGGGGAGGAGCAGCTGAGGGAGCTGGGGGGGTTTGGTGTGGAGCAGAGGAGGCTGAGGGAGACCTCCTTGCTCTCTGCAGCTCCCTGAGAGGAGGCTGCAGCCAGCTGGGGTTTGGGCTCTGCTCCCAAGGAACAAGTGACAAAATGAGAGGAAATGGCCTCAATTTGCCCCAGGGGAGGGTTAGGTTGGACATTAGAAGAAACTTCTTGACTGAAAGAGTTCTGAAACCATAGAATGGACTCCCCAGGGCAGTAGCTGAATCCCCACTCCTGGAGATGTTTCAAAGAGGCAGAGCTGTGGTGCTGAGGGCCATGGCTCAGCCCCAGCCTGGGTAGAGGTAGATAAGGATTGGACTGGATGCTCTGAAAAGGCTTTTCCAACACAGCTGTCTGTGATTCTTTCCCATCCCACAGCTGCTTCCTGCAGTGCAAAGCAGCCACTGGGGTTTCATGCTGGTAGAGGAAGCTCATCCTTATCAGAGAACTGCAGAGCTCTTTGGGTTGGAGAAGACCTCTAGGATCCTTGACTCCAAGCATCAACTCAGCACCACCATGGCCATTTAACCACATCCCAAGTGCCATGGCCACAGGTTTCTGGAACACCTCCAGGGACTCCACCACCTCCCTGGGCAACCTGTGCCAGTCCCTGACCACTCCTGCAGCAAAGAAATGGTTCCTGATCTCCAAGCTAAGCCTCCCCTGGAGGTCTGTAGATTGGACATAAGGAAAGGAATTAGATGCCCTCCTGACAGGTGGGCACCTCCTGAGTCCCACCAGAGTGGGGAGTGTTATCCCAGAGGTGAAGTATGGGGCGGTGATCCTGTGGGTGTCCTCCCAGCAGCAGCTGATGCTTTGGCTTGCAGCACATCTTTCACAGAGTCTCCCTGGAGGAAAGCAAACATTGAAGCAGAGAGTCCCAGAGCTGCTTGGGTTGGAAAAGCCCTCTGAGGTCACCCAGTCCAACCAGCACCCCGGCCCCACCATGGCCATGGAAGCTGCAGGGCCTTCTGTTGGGGTTTCTGTGCTGGTGAGAGCAGGCAGGTCTCTGGTCCCTGCTCTGCACACCCGGGTGGGGTTGGACATCTGCGAGATGGATTTGCATGTCAGGGACAACCAGCTCTGCCTGCAGGCAGCTCAGGGGTGGCTCCTACAAGCCTGGGTTTGTCCTGTGTCACAGCCTGGCTGCCAGCCAGCTCCCACCCTCTTGCTTAGGACAGAGGGAGGTGTCTGAACCTGCTTTGTTTGAGCAGACATGTTGCTTGCCGAGCAGGGAGGTGGCTGCCAGCCGCCAGCCCTGGTGAAATGCTGGGAGCAGCCTGGGCCATCAGGCTGGCAAGGCTGGCTGCAGGACTTGGGGTGCCCAATGCTGCATCTGAGGCTGAAATGGCGTTAGGAAGGGACACAGCAGCTGAGGGAACGGCTTGTTGTTGAGACAAAGGCGTGATCCTGCTCTTGACTGCCTTCACACACCATCCATTCTCAGCCTGGGCACAGGGAGGGTGCTGGCACTGCTGTGCCCCCTGCTGCCCCACCTTGCCAAGTGGGCAGAAAGAGCCAGGGGAGCACAGCTGAGCTGGCTCAGCCAAACTGAACAGCTGAAGGGGAGCAGGGAAACTGGCTGAAGCTGCCCTGCTCTCAGACAGCACTGATGCCAAAAAGGAGCATTCCCACCCTGTGCTCCATCACTTACGGTCCACTGCCAGGTTCTCCTGCTGCTTCCATGTGTTGGCAGAGAGCTGGTTTTGTCTGAAGGGTAAAGCAACCAACAAACCAAGCTCAGGTTTTTGGGACCTTTCCTGGCAGCAGGATCAGGCAGTTGGGAGAGGGAAGGTTGTAGGAGCCTCCTCTGTGGCATACTTAGCCCAGCTTAACCCTGCTGAAAAGCATTTGTCAAGCTGAGTGAACTCCTGGAGAAGGCCTCTGGGTGTCAAATGTGTCTGGCCAGTAACTGTGTGTGTCCAGAGGAACCTGGACAGCCTGGAGAGGTGGCTGAGGTTCAGCAAGGCCTCAAGAGGTTCAATAAGGCAAAGTGTAAAAACCTGCACCTAGGTCAGGGCAATTTTCAATATCAAGTCACGCTGAAGGATGATGAGATTGAGAGCAGCCCTGCAGAGAAGGACTTGAGGGTGCTGGGGGGAAGAGCCAGCAATGGGCACTGGCAGCACAGAAGGCCAAGGGCAGCCTAGACTGCATCCAAAGCAGTGTGGCCAGAGATTGAGAGAAAGGATCCTGCCCCTCTACTCTGGGGAGAACTCACCTGCAGGGATGAGTCCAGATATGGGACCAAACACATGAAGGACATGGACCTGATGAAGAGGGTCCAGAGGAGGCCACAAAGCTGATCAGAGGCTGGAGAACCTCTGTTATGGGCACAGGCTGGGAGAGCTGGGGCTGTTCAGCTTGGAGAAGAGAAGGCTCCAGGCAGACCTCAGAGCTGCAGTTCAATACCTGCAGGGGAGCTGCAGGCAGGCTGGGGAGGGACTGCTCAGAAGGGGCTGTGGGGATAGGACCAGGGGCAGTGGTTTGAAAGTGGAGCAGGGCAGAGTTAGGTTGGCCATGAGGAGGAAGTTCTGCACAGGGAGGCTGGGGAGACACTGGCACAGGCTGCCCAGGGGTGGGGTTGAGGCTCTCTCCCTGGAGACGTTCAGGCTCAGCCTGGCTGTGTCCCTGGGCAGCCTCCTCTAGCTGGGGGTGTCCCTGCTGCCCGCAGGGCTTGGCCAGGATGCCCTTGGAGGCTCCCTTGCAAGCCAACGCAGCCGGTGAGTGCGGCAGAGGGCAGCCGCCAGGTGGCGCTCTGGGCCCGGCCGCGGCCTGGCTGGGCGCGCAGGGGCTGGGGGCAGCAGGCGAGCGGCCGCGGGGTGACAGCAGCGGCGCTGCTGCGGACAGCCAGCCCCAGCCTGCCGCGCCGCCTGCGGGAGGTGTCTGACCGGAGCCAGAGCCCCGTGCCAGGCGCAGCGGAGTGCAGGGCGAGAGCCGCTGCCGTGCCCAGCGCAGGAAGCCTGCGGCTGGGGCAGAGTTTTGGTACCATTCAGAGCGTATTCTGCAGCTGCCCGGCAGTGCTTGTCTTGGGGCTTCGTGGTGACAGTGTCCATCAGCAAAGCAGAGCTGTCAGCTGCCTCCGTGGTGGGCAGGCGGGGATTCATCCGGATGGCAGCATGGGACACGTAGAGCCTCCCCCATCGATAAAAGGCTCAGTTGTAAGACTGCTGCTCGGGGTGGGGGCTGGGGGAGGTGCAACACAACGAGGTGAGGGACACTTGCACAAGGCTGTGGCTCTTGTGCCTTTAGCTGAATAAATCTTCATGACCCAGCAGAAGGGCTGAAGCAGGAGTCTGCCTGTGGTATACTCTGGTAGCCTGAAACCTCTGGGGCCTGTGGTCACTGCCTGTCTGTCTCCCAGCACCTCTGGACAACTGGTGGGACAGGAGAGGAGTTACTGGGGAAAGCATGGCACAGAGTCCCAGTTTCTGTACACTCTGTGCCTGTAGTGGGGTTAGAATTCACATGTCACAGCATCCCAGCGTGGTGGGGCTGGAAAGGGACCTCTGGAGCTCACCCAGTCCAACCCCCTGCCAGAGCAGGACACCCAGGGCAGCTTGCCCCGGATCACAGTCATAGAATGGTTTGGGCTGGAAGGGACCTCAAGGCTCAACCAGTTCCAACCCCCTGCCATGGGCAGGGACACCTCACACCGCAGCAGGTTGCTCACAGCCACATCCAGCCTGGCTGCAAACACCTCCAGGCAGGAGGCTGCCACCACCTCCCCGGGCAGCCTGTGCCAGGTTCTCACCACCCTCATGGGGAACAACTTCTTCCTCACATCCAATCTCAATCTCCCCACTTCTAGTTCTGCTCCATCCCCCCCAGTCCTATCCCTCCCTCACACCCTCCAAAGTCCCTCCCCAGCTTGCTTGGAGCCCCCTGCAGATCCTGGAAGGCCACAATGAGGTCTCCTGGGAGCCTTCTCCTCTCCAGCCTGCACAACCCCAACTCTCTCGGTCTGTCTCCAGAGCAGAGCAGCTCCAGCCCTCTGCTCCTCCTCGTGGCCCTTCTCTTGACACCCTCCAGATCTTTCCTGTAATAGGGGGTCCAGAACTGGCTGGGAGGGGGTTTGGAAAGTCTCCAGAGAAGGAGACTTCACAGCCTCTTTGTGCAGCCTGCTCCAGGCCTCCAGCACCCCCACATTAAAGAAGTTTCTCCTCCTGTTAACTAAGTTGGAGTGGTCCTTCAGCACGAGTGCCCCAAACCTTGCTGTGCTCTTGCTTCAAGGGGAGCAGGTGCAGGGGAGGGCTGGTGAGAGGAACAGGGCAGCAGAGAACCACAAGTGGGAGGGAAGGCTGAAAGCCTTTGGTGTGGTTTGCCACGCAAACCAGAAGGGATTGGATTACTCTTTATAAACACTGGGACAGGAAAACACTGAGAGAGGAGTTAGCTGAAGCAGGAAAGTATTAGCAGGCCAGGTGGGTCCCATGATGAAATGCCACTGAAGTTACTCACAATGCATGAGGCACAAGGTGAAGGCTTTCAGACTCTGATACAGTGAAGTAAAACGCTCCAGAAACCAAAGGCTCTGGGCTGCAGCTGCCTGGCTGCCTGGGGAGCAGTGCCCATGGCCTGACTGCCAGCAGCTGCTGCTATGCCAGTGCACACTGAGGCCTCAGCTCCAACCCTGGGGTCACTTTTGGGCCACTCACTCCAAGAAGGACACTGAGGGGCTGGAGTGTGCCCAGAGAAGAACAACAAAGGTGGGGAAGGGTCTAGAGAAGAGGGCTGGGGAGGAGCAGCTGAGGGAGCTGGGGGTGCTTGGTGTGGAGGAGGCTGAGGGAGACCTCCTTGCTCTCTGCAGCTCCCCGAGAGGAGGCTGCAGGGAGGTGGGGGTTGGGCACTTCTCACATGCAGCAAGTGACAGGACAAGAGGAAACAGCCTCAAGTTGTACCAGGGGAGGTTTAGGTGGAACACTGGGAAAAATTTCTTCCCCAGAAGGGTTCTCAGGCATGGGGACAGGCAGCCCAAGGATGTGGTGGAGTCACGGGAGGTGTTTCCAAGAGGCAGCAAGGGTTGGATTGTGAGCTCTAGACAAGTAATGAGGGGGCTTGGTGATCTCAAAGGTCTCTTCCAAGCTCAGCAGATCTGTGATTCTGTGATTCCAGCCTGCTCAAAACAAGTGCAAGAAGGAAGCAAAATGTAGGGAGAAGTCTGAAAATGACAATGAGAGACTTCAGAAAGAGCTCCTCAAAGAGCCACAGGTTCAAAACTGAGAGGGAAGGAACACTGGCAGCTCTGCTTTATTAGTGGAGAGATCAGACAGGAAAGATAAAGAGCCTGGGGGGGGAACACAGACTCACAGATGGCACTGGGTTGGAAGGGACCCTCCAAGGGCATCCTGTCCAACCACCCACGGGGCCACATCCAGGCTGACCTTGAAGGTCTCCAGGGCTGGAGCCTCAACCACCTCCCTGGGCAGGCTGTTCCAGTGTCTCCCCACTCTGGAAGTGTCGGTGCAAAGCAGAGGTTCTGAGCAGCAGAGCAGTGACTGGAAGTGGAGCTCATGAGGGGCTATCCATCCCCGGCCAGGCCAGATCCCAGCAAGCCCTGCTGGTGGGAGGGGGCCATTACCAGATGGCCAGGACTGAGAAGTCAATACTGGTGCAGTGTTGATTGGGCATGGATGATCTGTGCTTGTGCAGAGGCAGGAAGACCTGTGGGTGGATTACTTAACAGTGACAGGAGACATCTCAGCTCATTAGGAATCAATGAGCTCTTATCTTCTAGGGGCCCAGTAGCTCAGGAGCAGCTGCTAATGGAGCCCCTTTGTCTGGTGAGGTTCCTCTCTGGGCAGCCTGATGCACTGGGGGCTCCTAGAAAGCTATCCAAGGGCCAGGCTGGTGGCTGGCATCAGGAGGGACGGATGTGTGGCAGGCAGGACATGCAGAGGCAAGAACAGTTCCTGCCTAATTAGCATGGAAAGCTGGGGTGTGACCCGGTGTGGTGGGCTGAACATTCCCCCAGCATTACATTTTGCCAGAGCAGCTCAGCTGGAAGCAAACGAAGCTGTGTTTACAAGCAGAACTACAATCTACACTGGAATGCAATGAGTGTGTACAAACACACAATATTTGCAATGCCTACAGGTGGTTACAAGTAACAAACAGCACAAAGACCCCCTGGCCAAGGAGCAGGGGAAACTGCTAGCTTCTGCCTCCCTGACCCCCTGTACTAAAGGGACAACAGAAAGAAGCAGAGAAGTTAACAGCAGTCACAACAAAAGCAGTGCAGCCAAGGTCAGGCAGAAGCAAGTTAGGATCTGCCAGCCTGAGGAAGCAAGAACAGAGAGATTATAGACTCACAGAGCTGCCAGGGCTGGAAGGGAGCTCAAGGCTCAGCCAGCTCCAACCCCCTGCCATGGGCAGGGACACCTCACACCACAGCAGGTTGCTCACAGCCACATCCAGCCTGGCTGCAAAGACCTCCAGGCAGGAGGCTGCCACCACCTCCCTGGGCAGCCTGTGCCAGGCTCTCACCACCCTCATGGGCAACAACTTCTTCCTCACAGCCAATCTCAATCTACCCACTTCTGGTGCTGGTGCGGGCACAGGCGGACGGATGCCTCGGATGCCGTACCCTCGGCAGGCAGCTCCCCCGACCACCCAGCGGACACGGCAGACCCCCAACGGAGCTCCTTCCGTCCCTCCCGCCCCACGAGTCCATTCGGCCGGGCGGGGTCCCGCTCCCGGTCCCGCCCCCGCCGCGGGTGGTGTGCGCCGCCGGCCCCGCCCCGCGGGCGCGCAGGAGCAGCCACGTCTGCAGCGAGGCCGAGGGCCGGCCGCCAGGGGGCGGGACAGCGCTGCCCGGCGCGCCAGTCAGCGGCGCGCTTGGTGTCGCGACCCGGCCAATCCCGGAGCAGGTCGGTGAATCATGCGCTCCCGATTGGCCGGAGCAGCGGAGGAGGGAGGGGAGAGAGCGGCGTGACTCCAATTGGCCCGGCAGCTCTGTTGACAAACACCGCTGCTTCCCGCCTTCCCCGCCAGTCTCACCAATCAGAAGGAAGAGGCGGGCGGAGTGGCGTGGCTCTGGCCCAATGGGCTGCGTCCCCGCCGCGGAAGGGCGGGCGGCGGTGCCGGGGGCGACCGCGCGCGGGGTGCCGGTACGTGGCGGGCGGGGCGGGGCGGGGCGGGGGCAGCGCGGGCGCCCATTCTGTGGCGGCGGCAGCGGCGCTGGCGGCAGCGTTCATGTCCTAACGGCTGTGCGGCGGCGGGCGAGGCGGGGCCCCTCCATGCGGGGCTTGCGGTGCCGCAGCGCTCTGGCCGCCTTCACCTTGCTGGTGCTGTTCGGCGTGGCGGCGGGCGGCCCGGAGCCGCCAACGGGCGATGCCGCGGCTGTGGAGGCCGCTTTCGGACTGGGGCGGCCGCCGCTCCCGCGGTTTTGCCGGCCGGTTCCGCTGACGTGACGGTGGAGGATGATGAGGCCGGGATGGCCACGGCGGCCCCCGGCGAGCAGGAGGCTGAGGAGAGCGGAGAGGCCCGGAGCGGCGGCAGGTGGGCCGGGGCGGGCGGACCGGGGGCTGCGAGGGAAGGCACGGGGGTCAGCTGCTCGGCCGAGGGCCGGTGTCTGCGGCTGCTGGGGGCAGGGGTCGGCCTTCTGGGCGGGGGATCAGTGCGTGGAGATGCTGGGGAGGAGGCTAGCGCCCGGTTAGGGGATGCTTGGCGGCCACCGGTACCCGGGGCGGGGGTCGGTGCCTCAGGAGAGAAGGGAGCAGAGACCGGGGCCGGTGTGCGGCGCTGCTGGGACGGGGGAGGGGAGCGGGCTGTGTACCGGCAGGAGATCAGCAGCTGGGGTGCTGCTTAAGGAGCTGCTCGGTCCGGGGGCTCGTGTGTGGGGAAGGGGTCGTGCGGCGGTGGGGTTCGCTGGAGGGGCTCCTGGCAGGGTCGGGAGGGCTGGAGTGGGGAGAAGGGAGGAGCGAGGCGGCAGAGCTGGGCTGTGTGGTGCCGGGTGCGGGAGCGCTGCGCTGGGAAGGGCTGCCTGAGAGCCAAGGGCGCTGCAAGCCGCTGCCCCGGCTGAGCTGCGGGGACACGCAGGGCAGGCTCTGAAGGTGGGAGGAGAGGCAGAGGAGATGTGTCCTGTGCTGGGGAGCTGCAGGGATGGACGGGCTGGACCGGGAAAGGCTGTGGCAGGAAGGAGAGGGAACTTCAGGACCAGCGTTAAGGCGCTTGTTCCTTTCCGCGGCTGTTAGTGAACGGAGCGCTTTAGTGCTTAGACAAATAAGCTGCCAGCTGTCACCCCGTGCGGCAGCCATCCGCCCGCTCCTCACCCCCAGCACCGAGCCTCACTGCCTGCCTTGCCTCTGCCCGAGCGGCCGCGCCGCGCCAGCGGGAGGGAAACCCAAAAGCAGAGCTGCTGCCGGCTGAACTCTGTCCGGCACCTGCACTTCGCCCTTGCTCAGAGCAGCCCTCTCTGCCTTCTCTCCGAGTTCTCGTAAGGAAAGCGCGGTCTTTGTGGCGCTGTTTGTTAAGCACGGCCACTGGTGTGTGCCTGAAGGGAAGCCAGACGCGTGAGACAAGTTGCCGGGCGGGTTGTAGAAGCTAGCAGGAGGAAACGATGGGCTCTGTAATCACATGTAGCGAGCAGCCGTGGCCAAAGGAAGGCTTTCATCCCTGACTCAAGCGCAGAAGTGTTGCTGAGCTGTTTGCATTCTGCTTTCACATTGGCTGAGGCAGATGGGATGAGAAGCCGCAGGCAGAGGTTGAAGGAAGAGGACATGACTAAGTGCTTGCTGCGTTTGAGAGCCCATTCTGAAAGTGAAAGGCTTTTAGGTCAGGATACCCGAGCCAGAAACCAGCTGAGAACTTGCCATCGGGTGTGCTTTGAGGAGAGTCACAGAACTGTCAGGGCTGGAAGGGACCTCAAGGCTCATCCATCTCCAACCCCCTGCCATGGGCAGGGACACCTCACACCGCAGCAGGTTGCTCACAGCCACATCCAGCCTGGCTGCAAACACCTCCAGGCAGGAGGCTTCCACCACCTCCCTGGGCAGCCTGTGCCAGGTTCTCACCACCCTCATGGGCAACAACTTCTTCCTCACAGCCAATCTCAATCTCCCCACTTCTAGTTCTGCTCCATTCCCCCAGTCCTATCCCTCCCTGACACCCTCAAAAGTCCCTCCCCAGCTTGCTTGCAGCCCCCTGCAGATCCTGGAAGGCCACCAGAAGGTCTCCTGGGAGCCTTCTCATCTCCAGCCTGCACAACCCCAACTCCCTTAGGCTGTCCTCACAGCAGAGCAGCTCCAGCCCTCTGCTCCTCCTCGTGGCCCTTCTCTGGACACCTTCCAGCCCCTCCAGAGCCTTCCTGGCACAGAGGCTCCAGAGCTGCAGCTGTGGTCTCAGCAGAGCGGAGCAGAGGGGCAGAATCCCCTCCCTGGCCCTGCTGGCCACACTTCTCTTGCTGCAGCCCAGGCTCTGCTTGGCTCTCTGGGCTGCAAGTGCTCACTGCTGGCTGCTGCTGAGCTTCTCCTCCCCCAGCACCCCCAAGGCCTTTTCTGCAGGGCTGCTCTCCAGCCAGTCCCTGCCCAGCCTGGATCAGTGCCTGGGATTGCCCTGCCCCAGCTGCAGGACCTTGCCCTTGGCCTTGCCGAACCTCATGAGGTTGTGAGAACCTCTTCACCTCTTAGCAGCAGGATCATTCTTTTGTCTGGCAGGCTCCTCAGGAGCCAATCTGCTTTGCTGTGCTTCTGGTGGATTCAGTTTTTCTTGGGACTTCTGTGTAGCCCCTGACTGTGTGTTTCAGAATGAGTCTTCTGTGTTGACTACGAGAGCCGAGTCGAGTGCACTGAAGCTCTTCAACTGAGTGATTCAAGGCTGAGATTAAATGTAGCTGTTCTCTAATTGGTTAGTGCATAGGAATAGACTTGCTGTCATCAAATAAAAATAGAACATCTGCCTGGCCATAGTATTTGCCTCATTTCTCTCTTTTTTTTTTTTTTTCCCCTTCCATCTGAATTTGTCACTTCCTTGTCCTTTAGCAGTGCAGTGTCCATGTGGTCTGGCAGGTCAGCACAGCCTGAGCAAAACCCCAACCCCAGCTGCTCTTGCTGCAGGCAGAGGAATGTGATCAGCTTTGGTTTGAGGCTGCTTTGTTTAAGTTGCCAGAAGGAAATGTGAGGCTTAATTTACAATTCTGTGAGGGCTGGGGGTCAGGAGGGAGGGGACAGGGACAGGCTCTGCTCACTTGCTCCCTGGGATAGGACAAGGAGCAAGGGATGGAAACTGCAGCACAGGAGGCTCCAGCTCAACATGAGGAGGAACTTCTTGGCTGTGAGGGTGCCAGAGGCCTGGAGCAGGCTGCCCAGAGAGGTTGTGGAGTCTCCTTGTGTGGAGCCTTTGCAGCCCTGTCTGGATGCGTTCTGTGTGCCCTGTGCTGGATTCTCTGCTCCTGCTCTGGCAGGGCTGGACTGGAAGACCTCCAGAGTCCCTTCCAACCCCTGACATCCTGTGAGCTGTGCCCCCTGCTGCTCTGTAGCTGCACTCAGGCAGGCTTTGGACCTGGCATCGCTGCTGGGAGCTGGAGTGTGACTGGCAGCTGTGCCTGCAGTGGCACAAATGCCTTTGGAGGGTTCTAAGGTTGTGGAGCTTTTGAAACTGCAGCCAGAGCAGGGGTAAAGGTTGTGCCACAGTGATGCCAAGTGCTGCTTTGTTCTCCTGAAAGAACCCAGCTTAGTGGAGTGCATGCAGAGGGGTTGCCCAGTGGCAGGGTGTAGGGGGCTCCAGACGTGTTCCTCCTCTGCTGTGTACATCCAGTACCTGAAGAGGCTCCAGGAGAGCTGGGGAGGGACTGCTGGCAAGGGCTGGGAGTGCCAGGCTGAGGAACAATGGCTTTGAGCTGGGAGAGGGCAGACTGAGACTGCAGATGAGGAAGAAATTGTTGGCAGTGAGGGTGGGGAGACTCTGGCACAGGCTGCCCAGGAGGCTGTGGCTGCCTCCTGCCTGGAGGTGCTCAGGGCCAGGCTGGATGAGGCCTGGAGCAGCCTGTGCTGGTGGGAGGTGTCCCTGCCCATGGCAGGGGGCTGGAACTGGATGAACTTCATGTCCATTCCAACCCAACCCATTGTGTGATCTTCCCTTGCAGTCGTAGCTCTTCTGCTCTTGGGTGGAGCTGATGCCTTGAGCAGAGCTCGGGCCGCCTGCTGCCAGGGTGAGCCGTCCCCGTGGTGGCAGCGGCCTGCAGGGCCAGGGCTGGCCTCCTGTCAGTGCCTGTGGCAGCCTGCAGGAGGTGCTTTGCCTGGCTCCAAGGGGCACCATTACAGCTGCACTTCAATAAGCAGCTCCTGGCTGTGAGCAAAAGAGGACAGGAAACGGTAACCCAAACCCCTGCCAGTGAGCTGTGGAGACTGTCTGTAGGTGGCTGGGGTGGGGGAGGTGTGTCCAGAGGTGTTCTCATATTGCCAAGGTGCCAGTGAGGTCAGACTGTGTGCTGCTGGTGCTGGCTCTGCCAGCTGCTGTGATTACTGATACCTCTGTGTGTGCCACCTTGTCCTGGCCCCCTGCTTTGGTCCTGCTGCTGCCCATCTGTGAGGGCACAGAAGGCATTTTCTCCTCCATCACTTGGTCCATGTGCTGTGGAGCAGCAGCTGGAGGCCAGGGCACGTGTGTGAGTGCCTTCAGTGTGCGCTGCCGGCCGGCTGAGCAGCCTGCTGGGCTTGCAGCAGCTGCCTGGCTTGGAGTGATACCTTCCTGTGAGGTCATTTGCCTGGTTTTGTCCTGGTCCAGGCTTGTGGAGACTCTTTACAGCCCTGGGCTTGTGGTGGTGGATTTTTTTCCCCCTCCCTTCTGTAGTATCTGTGATGAGATTCACTCTCTGCTAGAGTCCATGATTAACTCTCAACAAAATTCCTGCCCCTCCAGGGACCTGCAGCCTGGGTGCTGTTTGGTTCTCTTCTCCTTGCTTGCTTGGCACTACAGTTGTGACTTTTGACCTCCAGCCTTAAGCTGAGTTAGGCTCTGTGGTTCAGGTGGGGTGATGTGCCAGGACCCAGGGCTGCTTTGGCAGTGCTCTTGGAACACTTGGCTGTCGTTGGCAGCTGCAGGCTTTGATCAAGGCAGTCCTGAGGCTGTCCCCAGTCAGGGGGTGGTGAAGCCACTGAGAAGGAATTGTTTTGCAGAGTTTGTCAGGCACATGAGACTGGAGATCAGGGCAGGTGGAGGCTTGAAATGGCTTCTTCTGTGCAGGTGGTGCTGAGAGCAGGACCTGCCCCGTGCACACTCTGCTCTGCTTCTGGCCAGCCTCTGCCCTGCCCTCTGCTTGGGGTTTGGGCTGCTTTTGCCCGTGGCCTGGCTGGGCTTGGAGCTGAGGAGGGAGAGCTGGGAGCTGCAGAAGGGCAAACTTTGTGGCACTGCTGGGCTAGGCTGGCTTAGAGTCTTTGTGGGAACCTCACTCCGCTCAGGGTCTTGCCCCTGCCCAGGGGAGGAAGCTTAACCCTCCTCCCTGCTGGAGCTGTTCAGCCTGGAGGAGAGAAGGCTGCAGGGAGACCTTAGAGCAGGCTTCCAGTGCCTGAAAGAGCTGGGGAGGGACTTTTGACAAGGGCTTGGAGTGGCAGGATGAGGAACAATGGCTTTGAGCTGGGAGAGGAGTGATGGAGACTGGAGATGAGGAAGAAGTTCTTGGCAGTGAGGGTGGGGAGACTCTGGCACAGGCTGCCCAGGGAGGCTGTGGCTGTCCCCTCCCTGGAAGTGTTGAAGGCCAGGCTGGATGAGGCCTTGAGCAAGCTGTGCTGGTGGGAGGTGTCCCTGCCCATGGCTGGGGACTGGCACTGGCTGGTCTTGCAGGTCCCTTCCAACCCAACCCATTCTGTGACCATTTCCCAGGGCAGCAGCTGGCACAGAAATGCCTTTTCCCTGTACCCTGTCAGGAGTCCCAAGGCTGCCTCCAGAGCATGGCTGCTGCAGTGAAGTGTGATGGAGCTGCAGGTGCAGCTCTGACCTCTGCAGCCAGCAAAGCCTCACAGGGACAGCTAAAAGCACAGCTCTTCACCCTCCAATTAGGGCCAGATGCTGCTGGGGTGCTGTAAGAACGGGGCATAATGCACTACAGGAGGCTTGTGTCAGCACAGTGGGGTCACAGAAGCCAAGCTGCCTGCTGCAGAACACTCCAAGCTCCAAAATAGTTCCTTGAAGCAGCTGCTTAAATGGGGTTTTGTCAGAGCTCATTGGTCTGGTGCCTGAAAACTGGAAGGTCTCTTGTCAGCACCTCACACTCCCAGCAGGCAAAGGTGCAAGCAGCAGAGGCTCACAGAGTGGTTGTGAACATGAAACAGGGAAGTCTGGTCCTGAGAGTGTAGCTCCAGCCCTGGGCCCTGGGACACACTGCAGCATTTACACTGCTTCAGTTCAGGGGGAGAGGATTCCACCTCACTGCAGGGTGGGAGAAGGCTTAAGCCTCATCCAGATTTTGATTTGCATTAAAGCAGAGTAGGAAACAAAGGGGTCTGTGATGGAGCAGGGCTCTTCTGCAGGCTGTCTCTGGCAGGGTTGTTCTTGAAGAGCAAGAGAAGATGGAACCAGAAACATGAGTGTTAGGTTCAGAACCCAGAGTGCCAGGCTGGAGGGCCCCCAGGCTCCTCTGTTCCCAGCTCTGCAGGTGATGGTGCAGCTGAAATGAGCTGGCCCAGCACCCTGGCAAGCTGAGGCTGCAACCTCTCCCGTGCAAGGGACTCCACTGCTGCCCTGGGGAGCTGCTCCCAGGTCTGGCTGTGCTCAGGGGAAACCTTTTCTCCTGGGGTGCAATGGGAATGGCCCCAGCAGTACCTTGTCCCCATCACCCCTGGGCTTTGCCATGGCACTCCTTGTACCAAGGGAGTCTCCATGCCCCTGGTAGCCACCCTTGGTGTGCTGGTCCGTGGTGATAAGGTCTGCCCTGAGCCTGCTCCTCTCCAGGCTGAACACCTCCAGCTCTCCCAGCCTCTCCTCACAGAGGGAAGCTGAAGCTGCTCTTGCAGCCAGTTCCATTGCGAAAGGCAGATTGATGGTTGCACCTTCTGGCTCTCTACAGCTCCAAGAGGAGGCTGCACTGAGGTGGGGCTTGGTGTCTTCTCCCTAGTCTCGGGTGAGAGAAGGAGAGGAAGTGGCCTGGAATTGTGCCAGGGGAGGTTAGGTTGGAGAGGAGGAAAAATCTCTTTGCTGCCAGAGTGGTCAGGGCCTGGCACAGGCTGCCCAGGGAGGTGTTCCAGAACCCTGTGGCACTTGGGGCCATGGTTTGGTGGCCGTGGTGGTGCTGGGCTGCTGGTTGGACTGGATGATCCCAGAGAGCTTTTCCAAGCCCAAGCACTCCCTCATGCTGTGTGGTTCAGGTGTGGCTGAGCTGGTCCTGTTCCTGTGTGTCAGAGCAATGTTTGCTCAGCAGGGCAACTCGGGAAGCAAAGTCTGTCCCGGAGCTGCTGGCCAAGGGGGGTGATGAAAGGCTCCCTCTGCCCTGGAGGGGTGTCAGCACTGTGGCTGCTGCAGAGCCGGTGGCTGAACCTCCTCCAGGGGTGTGCTGCTGGCAGGAAGGTTCCCTCAGCAGCTGTGATCGGAAGGTGTGATCCTCCCCCCTCCTCCTCAGCTCAGGGGTGGGCACCCCACCACTGGGGTGACCACAGGTACACATCCCAGGGCTGCTGCCTTGGGTGGTGCTGCTGAGGCTTAACTAGTGAGGCAGCTCTTGGGGAAGGTTGAGGTTTGCATCTGCTGGGGACAGATAATAGATGGAGGAGAGCTGCACAGAGACATCAAACATGGAGGAGAAGCCAGGCAGGAGGGGAGCATCTCACAGGCAGCTTTGGGGGAGGCTTCTGCACTGCACTCACTGTCACTGCCCCTCTCTCTCAGCCACCCTGCTGCCTGTCCTCATCTTCCACTTGGCAGCTGCACCAAGGTACCACTGCACTGGAGCCACCCGGGATATGCTTTTGTGCAGTGCTAGAGGGCTTCAGAGAAATGGTTGTAGCATAAAGCAAACAGCTTCTGTCCTGTGGCCAGAGCCTTGAGGCAATCTCAGAATTGCTTCTGTGATTCTAAGATTCCTGGGTCCAACCATCAGCCCAGCCCTGCCATGGCCACAGGGCCCTGGAGCACCCCCAGCCATGGGGACTCCACCACCTCCCTGGGCAGCCTCTGCCAGGCCCTGACCACTCCTGCAGCAAAGACATTTTGCCTCCTCTCCAACCTCAGCCTCCCCTGGCACAATTCCAGGCCAGTTCCTCTCCTATCACCTAAGCCTAGGCAGCAGAGCCCAACCCCCACCTGGCTGCAGCCTCCTCTCAGGGAGCTGCAGAGAGCAGGGAGGTCTCCCTCAGCCTCCTCTGCTCCACACCAAACCCCCCAGCTCCCTCAGCTGCTCCTCCCCAGCCCTCTTCTCCAGACCCTTCCCCAGCTCTGGTGCCCTTCTCTGGCCCTGCTCCAGATCCTCAGTGTCCTTCTGGGAGTGAGGAGCCCAAACCTGAACCCAGCCCTCAAGCTGTGGCCTCCCCAGTGCAGAGCCCAGGGGCACCATCCCTGCCCTGCTCCTGCTGCCCACAGCACTGCTGCTCCAGGCCAGGCTGCTGGTGCCCTTCTTGCCCAGCTGGGCACCCCCTGGCTCCTCTCCAGCTGCTGGCACCCAGCACCCCCAGGGCTTTCTCTGCTGACTAGTGTCCAGCCACTCTTCTCCAGACCTGGAGCCTCCATGGGGTGCTTGTGACTCAGGTTCAGGACCCAGCCCTTGGCTCTGAACCTCATCCCACTGGGCATGGCTCATCCAGGTCCCCCTGCAGAGCCTCCCCACCCTCCAGCAGATCAATACTGCCTCCCAGTTTAGTGTGTGAGCTTTGTTTGCCCTGCCTGAGAACAGTCTCCTGCCCCCTGGTTTATCATTAACCTGCTCTTGGTTTCTGCACAGTTGGAATAATTGTCTGCTCAGCTCATGAAGGCTGCTGGAGGCTGCTGGTCAAATATTTGCTCAGTTGGTATTTTCCTAACAGTTTCCTTGAGCTGCTGGAGGAAGGAGCTTCTTGGCCACCTCAGGAGTGGCAGCTGCCAGGGGACCTTCTGTGCAGCTCCCAGCTGTGGGACGTCCTAGTTGGTGACCATTCACACACTGATGGAATGGGTTGGGATGGAAGGCACCTTCAAGCTCATCCAGTTCCAGCCCCCTGCCATGGGCAGGGACACCTCCCACCAGCTCAGGCTGCTAAAGGCCTCATCCAGCCTGTCTTGAACACCTCCAGGCAGGGGGCAGCCACAGCCTCCCTGGGCAGCCTGTGCCAGAGTCTCACCTCCCTCACTGCAAAGAATTTCTTCCTAACCTCCACTCTCAATCTCCTCTCTTCAAGCTTCAATCCATTGTTCCTCATCCTGGCACTCCCAGCCCTTGTCCAAAGTCCCTCTCCAGCTCTCCTAGAGCCCTTCACCTTCCCTGGAGGTGTTCAAGAGGGGATTGGATGTGGCACTTGGTGCCATGGTCGAGTTGTGGGGTTGTGGTTACAGGTTGGACTCGATGATCTTCGAGGTCTCTTCCAACCTTGGTTATTCTATTCTATTCTATTCTATTCTATTCTATTCTATTCTATTCTATTCTGGTACTGGAAGGATGCTCTAAGGTCTCCCTGGAGCCTTCTCCAGACTGAACACAGCCTCCCTGGGCAGCCTGTGCCAGTGTCTCACCACCCTCAGTCTAAAGAATTTCTTCCTCATCTCCAGTCTCAGTCTGCCCTGCTCAAGCCTCTCCATCTCAGTCTCTGGTCCCCCCAGGTGTTTGGGTCACTCTTCTGTGTGAAGCTGCAGGGTTTCCCTTGCCCTTTGCTGGGGGTGGTACAATGAACCCCCTCTCCTTGTGCATGTGTCTGAAGACAATGACTTCAGTCCTGAAAGGCAAACGGCAGCTGCTCTCCTCCCCTCTGCACAGTGCCCCAGCTCCCTGCACTGGCAGTTTGGGACCTTTGGCTTCAGTTCCCCACAGCACTGCAGAGTCCTTTCTTGTCTGACACAACCAAGTCACACCCACAGCCTGTGCCTTCACTGCCACCCCCTGCCCTTGCACCCTCACCCACAGCCAGCTTGGTTTGCACAGTTCTTCCTTCCCACTCCAGGCAGTGTCGCTGGCTGCAGGCTGCTCGAGCTGCACTCCCCAGCAGAGTGGGGAGCCTGCTGCAGGCCAAACCTGGCCCTACAGGCTCACAGGTTGCCAGGGGTTGGAAGGGAGCTCTGGAGACTTCACACAGGATCACCAAGGTTGGAAGAGACCTCGAAGATCACCAAGTCCAACCTGTCACCACAGACCCCATGACTAGACCATGGCACCAAGTGCCACATCCAGTCCCCTCTTGAACACCTCCAGGGACGGTGACTCCACCACCTCCCTGGGCAGCACATCCCAATGGCTAACAGCTCTCTCTGGGAAGAACTTTCTCCTCACCTCCTGCCTGAACCTCCCCTGGCACAGCTTGAGACTGTGTCCTCTTGTTCTGGTGCAGGTTGCCAGGGAGAAGAGACCAACCCCCAGCTGGCTACAACCTCCCTTCAGTGAGTTGTAGAGAGCAATGAGGTCTCCCCTGAGCCTCCTCTTCTCCAGGCTAAGCAACCCCAGCTCCCTCAGCCTCTCCTCACAGGGCTGTGCTCCAGACCCCTCCCCAGCTTTGTTGCCCTTCTCTGGACACCTTCAAGTGTCTCAAAGTCCTTCTTAAACTGAGGGGCCCAGAACTGGACACAGGACTCAAGGTGTGGCCTCAGCAGTGCTGAGCACAGGGCAGAATGACCTCCCTGCTCCTGCTGGCCACACTGTTCCTGATGCAGGCCAGGATGCCATGTCAAGAATGGATCTTCCAGTCCAAGCCCCTGCCAGAGCAGGAGCAGAGCATCCAGCACAGGGCACACAGAACACATCCAGACAGGGCTGCAAAGGCTCCACACAAGGAGACTCCACAACCTCTCTGGGCAGCCTGCTCCAGGCCTCTGGGACCCTCACAGTCAAGAAGTTCCTCCTCATGTTGAGCTGGAGCCTCCTGTGCTGCAGTTTCCATCCATTGCCCCTTGGCCTATCCCAGGGCGCAACTGAGCAGAGCCTGTCCCTGTCCCCTCCTTCCTGACCCTGATCCCAGCCCTCAGCTATTGATGGACATTGATCAGATCCCTCTCAGCCTTCTCCTCTCCACACTAATCAGCCCCAGGGCTCTCAGTCTCTCTTCACAGCAGAGCTCTTCCTCTCCCTTCAGCCTCCTCACAGCCTCCCCTGCACTCTCTCCAGCAGCTCTCTGTCTCTCTTGAGCTGGGGAGCCCCAAGCTGGCCACAGCAGTGCAGCTGTGGTCTCAGCAGGGCAGAGCAGAGGGGCAGCAGCACCTCCCCAGCCCTGCTGGCCACACTTTGCTTGCTGCCCCCCAGGATGTCTTTGGCTCTCTTGGCCCCAAGGGCTCCTTGCTGTCCCATGCAGAACTTGCTGCCCACCAGCCCCCCAAGGTCTTTCTCCCTGGAGCTGGAGTTCCAGGCTGAGGTGATTCTGAAGGGATGTTAGAGATGTGTGGAGGGCCTGGAAAGCAGTCAGCTCTGCTGTGGATGTATCCCAGCAGGTGATGCCATCCAGGCTTGCAGTGGTCACACCTGCCCCTGGGAGCAGAAAGGCAGCTCTGCTCCTCTCCAAGCCCCTGGCTCACAGCCTGGAGGGGGAGTGTGGAGCCTGCAGCCAGGGGCCCGCTGCAGCTCTGACAGTCTCCCCCCTGCAGGTCTCTGGTGATCATCAGCACCCTGGACGGCCGGATTGCTGCCCTGGATCCGGAGAACAGCGGCAGGAAGCAGTGGGACCTGGACGTGGGCTCAGGCTCCCTGGTGTCATCCAGCCTCAGTAAACCAGAGGTAAGGCTTAGTCCCCTCCCTGGCTAAGGCTTGGAGCCCTGGCTTGCAGGTGATGAGATGAATGCAATGCCCTCCCTGTCACAGAGTGCTGGGGTCATGGAGGGTGGACCAGAGCCTTGAGATCCTCAGGTCCAACCTTCAGCTCTGCCAAGGTCACCACTAAGCCGGGCCTTGAGAGGCCAGGGTAGTGTGATAGAATTGTTTGGCCTGGAAAAGCCCTCTCAGACCAGCCAGTCCAACCACTGACCCAACCCCACCATGGTCAGGGATGGGGACTCCACCACCTCCCTGGGCAGCCTGTGCCAGTCCCTCACCACTCTGGCACTGGAAGCATTTTCCCTAATGCCCAGCCTCCGGCCTGACCCTCCCCTGCTACAGCCTGAGGCCATCCCCTTGTTCCATCACCAATTCCTTGTGAGAAGAGAGCAGCACCACCTCTCTGTTGTCCTTTCAGGGGTGATAAGGTCTCCCCTCAGCCTCCTCTTGCTCAGACTAAGCAGTGTCCCAGTTCCCTCAGCTGCTCTTTGTCAGACTCCTTCTCCAGGCTTAGTTGCCCTTCTCTGCAGCCCCTCAGTGTCCCTCTGGGTTGAGGTGCCCAGGACTGAATGCAGCACTCCAGGAGTGGTCTCCCCAGTGCTGAGCACGCAGGGGGACAATCCCTGCCCTGAGGAATGTTGAACAGTGCAGCAAATGTGGTGTGGGTAAGGTCTGGGAGCTGCTCCCCAGCCCCTTTTTTGGGGTGCTTACATCATGTTGCCATTCTGAACCCACTGAGCATGTCAGAGGCTGAGGTAAGTGATAACTACCAAACCAGCTGATGCAAGTGAGCTTGGGAATTGTTTGCAGTGGCTGAGTGAAAACAAGTCCCTGGTAATCTGAAGCCAAGGGAAGGATCATCTGCTTTACCTCTGGCAAGTGCTGCCTTTGTGTCTGGGCTTTTTTGTCCCCTCAAGAGAAGCACAAGTCCTTGTGGCTGACTAAATGAACAAAGGGCTGTGGGGGCTTTTGTCTCCTGGGGAAGCAGGCTGGCAGGACACACAATGAGCAGAGTGCTGAAGGTCAGCCTGGAGCACTGAGTGCTGGAGGCTTGCATCACCCCTCAGTGAGCTGAGAGCCCACCTGAGGGGTTGGGTGCCTTGCCTGGGGCTCTGTGCACAGCACTGCAGGTGCCCTGAGGCTGCAGGTTGGAAGGCAGGGCTTGGGGTTTATTCCCTGCACCGAAGAAGTGGCACCCAGAAATCATTGCTGCCTAGGGTTAGGAGGAGTAAGTGCCCCAACTGGGACACTTCGTGGTGGGGACAAAGGGCCCTTGAGTCACAGAGTCACTCCCCTTGGAGAAGACCACTGGGGTCAGATCCAAGCCTTCTCTAGCCCTGCCCGGGCCGGGGCTAAGCCGTGGCCCTCAGTACCACAGCTCTGCCTCGGAGATGCCTCCAGGGATGGGGATTCACACACCTCCCTGGGCAGCCTTTCCCCCTCTCCAGCCTTCCTCTGGGATCCCTGCAGGTGTTGGAAGGCAGCTCTAAGGTCCCCTGAACACCCCCAGCTCCCTCAGCCTGTGCTCACAGCAGAGCTGCTCCAGGCCCTTGGATCCTCTTTGTGGCCTGCTCTGGAATCACTCCAGCTGCTCTCTGTCCTCCTCCTCCTGCTGGGGACACCAGAGCTGGAGGCAGGATTGGAGGTGAGGTCTGAGCACAGCAGAGTCCAGGGGCAGAATCCTCTCTCACCAGAGCCTCACCTGGCCTCCTTGGCCCCTCAGGACTGCCCCCCAAGGGATTCTCTCCACCAGCTTGCAGAAGGAATGAGAGTGGTGACTCATGGCCCACTCATGGTCCTTCAGCTCTGAGAATGAGTTGGTTATTCATGGGTGCCACTGCTTTTGCCTTTCCAGATCTGTTTCATTTCCTAAGGAAAAGCACTACCAGAAGAGCTTTTCCTTAAATATGTTCTGGAGTGGAACTGAAACCCCCAGGTCTCAGTGCAGAGCTCTGTGCAGAGGCAGGTGGCAGCTGTAAGCTGTGCTCCTTCACAGCTGGTTTCAGTGCTAGGCACTGACAGTGATGCTCTGGCACCCTTGGGGAGCTGCTGATCAAGAGCAGCCTGGCCAGCAGGTCAAGGGAGGTGACTCTGCCCCTCTGCTCTGCTGAGACACCACCTGGGGTTGTGTGTCCAGCTCTGGAGCCCCCAACACAAGAGGGACCTGGAGCTGCTGGAGAGGGTCCACAGGAGGCCACAAAGCTGATCAGAGGCTGGAGAACCTCTGCTGTGGGGACAGGCTGGGAGAGTTGGGGCTGTGCAGCCTGGAGAAGAGAAGGCTCCAGGGAGACCTCAGAGCTGCAGTTCAATACCTGCAGGGCAGCTGCAGGCAGGCTGGGGAGGGACTGATCAGAAGGGGCTGTGGGGATAGGACCAGAGGCAGTGGTTTGACACTGGAGCAGGGCAGAGTTAGGTTGGCCATGAGGAGGAAGTTCTGCACAGGGAGGCTGGGGAGACACTGGCACAGGCTGCCCAGGGATGGGGTTGAGGCTCTGTCCCTGGGGCCATAGAAGCTCAGCCTGGCTGTGTCCCTGGGCAGCCTGCTGGAGCTGGGGGTGTCCCTGCTGCCTGCAGGGGCTTGGCCAAGCTGCCCTTGGAGGCTCCCTCCCAGCCCAGTGCAATCTGTGAGTCTGATGAGCTCAGTGCAAACAGAACCCCTGGCTGCAAGACACAGATCTGAATTCTGTGCAGGTCTAAACTTCATTTTCCCTACTGCTGATGCCCTGAGCCCAGGGCTTTAAAGGTGCTGAGAAGGCAAAGATGGAGCAGGGCAGGAGTGGGTTCCCACAGCTGGATGCTGTCACTCAGCTGCTCTGCCCAGAGCCTGAGCATTTCCTGAGTGCTGTGACTGCAGAAACCAAAGGCTGCTGCTCAGACAACACAGCCTGTAGCCTCTCCCACACAACACTCCCTTCCCTATGGTGGCTGCAGCCAGTGACTTGTGGAGCTCCTGAAATCCCTTTGTATTTTCCAGTGTTGGTCCTGCAGAGAGGAAGCCTTCAGATGGGCTCCCAAATGGTTTCTACAACTGTGGCCAAAGAGGCTGATGGATTTTGGCAGTTCAGATGCAGAGCCTAGGAGAGGACTAATTTGGGAAGTCAGACTCGTGGCTTGGACAGCAGCACTCTGAGCTGGGTTAGGAACTGGCTGGAGGCTGAGCCCAGAGAGTGGTGGTGAATGGTGCCACAGCCAGCTGGCAGCCAGGCACCAGTGGTGTGCCCCAGGGATCAGTGCTGGGCCCCATCCTGTTCAGTATCTTCATTGATGATCTGGATGAGGGGAGTGAGACAGCCATCAGCAAGTTTGCAGATGACACCAAGTTGGGAGCAGATGTTGGTCAGTCAGAGGGCTGAAGGGCTCTGCAGAGGGACCTCGACCCACTGGACAGATGGGCAGAGGCCAACAGGATGGCATTCAACAAGTCCAAGTGCCAGGGGCTGCACTTTGGCCACAGCAACCCCAGGCAGAGCTACAGGCTGGGGGCAGAGTGGCTGAGAGCTGCCAAACAGAGAGGGACCTGGGGGTGCTGGGTGACAGCTGCCTGAACACGAGCCTGCAGTGTGCCCAGGCAGCCAAGAGGGCCAATGGCATCCTGGCCTGCATCAGGAACAGTGTGGCCAGCAGGAGCAGGGAGGTCATTGTGCCCCTGTACTCTGCTTTGGTTAGGCCACACCTTGAGTCCTGTGTCCAGTTCTGGGCCCCTCAGTTTAAGAAGGACATTGAGAGACTTGAAGGTGTCCAGAGAAGGGCAACAAGGCTGGGGAGAGGCCTTGAGCACAGCCCTGTGAGGAGAGGCTGAGGGAGCTGGGGTTGCTTAGCCTGGAGAAGAGGAGGCTCAGGGGAGACCTCATTGCTCTCTGCAACTACCTGAAAGGTGGTTGTAGCCAGGTGGGGGTTGGCCTCTTCTCCCTAGCAACCAGCACCAGAACAAGAGGACACAGTCTCAAGCTGCACCAGGGGAAGTTTAGGCTGGAGGTGAGGAGAAAGTTCTTCCCAGAGAGAGTCATTTGCCATTGGGATGTGCTGCCCAGGGAGGTGGTGGAGTCACCGTCCCTGGAGGTGTTCAAGAGGGGACTGGATGTGGCACTTGGTGCCATGGTCTAGTCCTGGGGTCTGTGGTGACAGGTTGGACTCGATGATCTTTGAGGTCTCTTCCAACCTTAGTAATACTGTGGTACTGTGATACTCCCTTGCAGCCTCCCCGAGGCCCTGGAGTGTGAGGAGCAGAGGCCTTCCCAGACTGCCTGCCGTGGAAGCCAATGCTGCTGAGACCAGGCAGGGTTGGGCAGGCAGCACAAGTGCTGAGTGCTCCAAACAAGCTTCACTTAAACATCTAGAGCCTTGCTTTAATCACTTCATTGTTTCATCTGCTGTCATTGTCAGCTGGCAGACTCCATGCAGTGAGCTTAGACACTGCTGCAGTGAGCAATTGGCCTCATTACAGCTTTGGGGCAAGTCTGGTTTGGGTCAAAATGTCAAATTCATTCAGGTCTCAGCCTGGCATCTCCCCACTCTGCAGCATTTCCTCTCTGCTTTGGGCATGGGACATGGGAAGCTTTGCTCTCACAAACTCAGCCAGGGAGGCTTTCTCTTCCTTTTTAGCATGGAGGGAAGAGATCCATCCAGAGGCACCTGGACAGGCTGCAGAGCTCGGTCCAAGCCAACCTCATGAAGCTCAACAAGGCCAAGGGCAAGGTCCTGCAGCTGGGGCAGGGCAATCCCCAGCACAGATCCAGGCTGGGGGAGGAGTGGCTCCAGAGCAGGCTGCAGGAGAAGGCCTTGGGGGTGTCAGGTGGTGACAAACTCCCCAGGAGCCAGCACTGGTCCCTGGCAGCCCAGAGCCAGCTGAGTGCTGAGCTGCAGCCAGAGCAGGGAGAGCAGCAGCACAGGGAGGGGATTCTGCCCCTCTGCTCTGCTCAGAGCCCACCTGCAGCACTGCCTCCAGCTCTGGGGCCCCAGCACAAGAAGGACCTGGAGCTGCTGGAGAGGAGCCAGAGGAGGCCACAGAGACAATCTGGGGGCTGCAGAACCTCCCCTGTGGGGCCAGGCTGGGACAGTTGGGGCTGTTCAGCCTGGAGAGGAAAAGGCTCCAGGGAGACCTCAGAGCAGCCTTCCAGTACCTGAAGGGCTCCAGGAGAGCTGGGGAGGGACTTTGGACCAGGGCTGGGAGTGTCAGGCTGAGGAACAATGGATTGAAGCTTGAAGAAGGGAGATTTAGAGTGCAGATGAGGAAGAAATTGTTGGCAGTGAGGGAGGTGAGACTCTGGCACAGGCTGCCCAGGGAGGCTGTGGCTGCCTCCTACCTGGAGGTGCTCAGGACCAGGCTGGATGAGGCCCTGAGCAGCCTGTGCTGGTGGGAGGTGTCCCTGCCCATGGCAGGGGGTTGGAGCTGGATGCTCTGGAAGGTCCTTTCCAAGCCAGAGCAGTGTGTGGCTCTGTGCATCTTCAGCCTCCAGCAGGATGATGTCAGCTGGTAGCCTACATCTAGCAAGAGAAGGCAGGTGAGGAGCTCCCTGTGTTCCACTGGCAGCATCAAAGGCTTGTGTCCTTTAGAGGGGGGAAAGGCTGCTGCTCTCTTGTAGTTGTTCCTCTGGGTGAGTTTTGAGCTGTCTTGGGTGAGAGTGCAGGGAACTGGTCCTGGCATGAAAGCCTGAGTTGAATTTCCTGCTGCCTTTGAAGAGCAGACCTCAGATCTTCAAACCCTGGGAGTGGAGCAGAGCTGCTGCCTTTGCCTGGCTGTCAGCTGTCAGCTCTGCTCTCTGGAGCTCATGTGTTAATTAGGAGAGTGAGGCAGGGAGATTTCAACTGTTCCAGCAGCTCTGTCAAACACTTCAGCTCTCCAAACTGCTGCTCTGAGCTGCTGACAAGTGAGATGTTCATCATTTGTCATGTGAACAGATCAATTAGGAGGGAAGAGCTGCTCCTGGTGTGTCTGGGTAACTGCAATGGGAACCTTCCTTCCCTGGCCCCAGCTGCAACAGGAAGCATCCAGGGCAGGCTGGCAGTGCTGGAGAGGTGGCAGCTGCACTTCAGGCTTCTGCAGAAGAGTTTCAGAAGTTTCCTTTGCTCTCCCCTGGGAAGATGAAAAGCCTCCTGCTTGCAGCTCCCTGGCTTCCTGCTCCTTGCACAGGAAGGCTGCTGCTGGGCTGGGGCTGAAGTCACTGCATCTCAGCCTGCATACAAGCACAGGATGGGCTGGGCTGGAAGGGAGCTCCAAAGCTCCTCCAGTCCAACCCCTGCACCCAGCAGGGACATCCTCCACTGGATCAGGCTGCCCAGAGGACAGAACAGGCATGAGGCCAGCAGGACTTTTCTGTGGCAGCACCACACAACTGATGTGAATCTGAACTTAGTGACTGGCTAAGCAATTCACAGCTTCTGATCTCCCGGGGAAAGCTGAAGAGAACAGGAAAATACCAGAGGTTCATGATCTGTCTCCTCCCCCAGTTCCTCTCAAGGCCTCTTCATCACCAGGGTTTGTGCTTCCTTGTCAGCAAACTGTTACAGGTTCTGAAGCAAAAGCAATGAACTCTTTCTCTCCAGTCCCCACAATAGCTTAGTTGGGAAGGGAGCTGAGAGATCATAGAATGGTTTGGGTTGGAAGGGAGCTCCAAAGCTCCTCCAGTCCAAGCCCTCTGCACTCAGCAGGGACATCCTCCACTGCATCAGGCTGCCCAGAGCCCTCTCCAGCCTCACCTTGAAGCTCTCCAGGGCTGGAGCCTCAACCCCCTCCCTGGGCAACCTGCTGCAGTGTTCCAGCAGCCTCCTGGGGCAGAACTTGTTCTTCACATCCAATCTCAATCTCCTCCAGTTTCAAAGTATTGCCCTTTGTCCTGTCACTGCAGCTCTTTGGACATAGTCTCTCTGCAGCCTTCATGTGGCTCCTTTCAGGTACCGACAGGCTGCTCTAAGGTCCCCCTGGAGCCTTCTCTTCTGCAGGCTGAACCCCCCAGCTCCCTCAGCCTGTCCTCCTAGCAGAGCTGCTCCAACCCCCTGAGCATTTTCATGGCCTCCTGTGGACCCTCTCCGTCAGGTCCAGGTCCTTGTGTTGAGGGCTCCAGGGCTGGTCACAGCCCTGCAGGTGAGGTCTCAGCACAGCCAAGGAGGAGCTTCCTTTTGATGAAAGCAGGGCAGCTGACTCTTGTGGTGAGTGCATCATCTGAACTCAGCCAGAGGAGCAGACTCAGGAAGAATCAGCTCCTTAAATCTGATGCTTAATGAGAGTGACAGTAGAGAGGTGTCTGTCAGGCAGGGAGGTGGCTTCCAGCACAGTGCTGAGGCTTCTGTCATTGCCTAGCCAGGGTGACAGCTCCTCTTACCTGCACAGCTCTGTACTGAACTGCTTCATGGGCTTCTGTCTCCTGCTTCCATGGGGATCTGTTCCAGGAAGCTGTGACCTTGCCCTGGGTATTGCAGTGGCTGCCCAGGAGTGGCTGATCACAGAGTCTGGGTTGGAAGGGGCCTCCAAAGCTCATCCGGTCCAACCCCTCTGCACCCAGCAGGGACATCCTCCACTGGAGCAGGTTGCCCAGAGCCCTCTGCAGCCTCACCTTGAAGAGCTCCAGGGATGGAGCCTCAAGCACCTCCCTGGGCAACCTGCTCCATGCTGCCATGTTCCCCAGCCATGGTGAACTGCAGCCTGGGAAGATGAAGCCCCTGGGCTGGGCTGTGTCCCAGCACCTGGCACCATCCTTGGCCCTCCAGAGGCTCTCAGGCTCTCTCGTGGCCCTGGGGCTGTATTCCTCAGGGCTGGGTCCACTCTTGGTCAGTATCCTCATCAGTGATCTGGATGAGAGGACAGAGAGGAGCCTCTGGAAGTTCAGTGATGATGCTAGCCTGGGAGGGGTGGCTGCCACCCCTGAGGCTGTGCTGCCATCCTGTGACACCTGGGCAGGGAGAAATCCAATGGAACTCACTAAGGGCAGGGGAAGGGCCCTGCAGCTGGGGAGGAACAGCCCAGCCCCATGGGGCAGTACAGCCTGAGGGGTGGGGAGCAGCTCTAGGGAGTCCTGGGGGGCAGCAGCATGGCCATGGGACAGCAATGTGATCTTGTGGCCAAGAAGGCCAAGGGCAGCCAGGGGTGCTTTAGGAGGAGTGTGGCCAGCAGGTGGAGAGGGGTTCTCCTCTCCCTCTACTCTGCCCTGCTGAGGCCACATCTGGAGCACTGAGTCCAGTTCTGGGCACCCCGGCTCAGGAAGGACAAAGACCTACTGGAGAGAGCCTGCCCCAGGGCCAGTGAGCTGCTGAGGGCACTGGAGCAGCTCTCCTGTGAGCAGAGGCTGAGACAGCTGGGGGTGGGTAGCCTGGAGAAGAGGAGGCCGAGGGGGATCTGATCAGGGCTTACCAGTATCTAAGGGGTGGGGATCCAGGGGATGGGGCCAGACTCTTCTCAGTGGTCCCCAGCAACAGGGCAAGAGGCAGTGGACCTGAACTCAAACACAGCAAGTTCCATCTGAGTATGAGAAGGAACTTGTTGACTTTGAGGGTGCTGAGTACTGGAGCAGGCTGCCCAGGGAGGTGATGGTCTGCCTGGATGTGACCCTCTGTGATCTGTTTGAAGGTGATCCTGCAGGAGGGTTGGGCTGGATGATCTTCAGAGGTCCTTTCCACCCCCTCCCATTCCATGACTCTGATTCCTGCCATTTTGTATGGTGAGAGCCACACAGGATAAAGCTTTCTGCACCCCTGGGCAGAGGTCTGACCTCCCTGGGCTCAGCAGGTTGCTGGGGAACAGCCCAGTGTTCTGTTGGGGTTTTTTCTCCTGTAAGACAGCTTGGGAGGGAATCCTTACAAGGACTTGTAGTGCCAGGGTGAGGAGACTGGGAGAGTTGGAGTTCTTCTCCTGGAGAAGGCTTCAGGGAGTCCTCAGAGCAGCCTTCCAGTACCTGAAGGGCTGCAGGAGAGCTGGGGAGGGACTCTGGACCAGGGCTGGGAGTGCCAGGCAGCAGCACAGGCTGCTCAAGGCCTCATCCAGCCTGGTCCTGAGCACCTCCAGGCAGGAGGCAGCCACAGCCTCCCCGGGCAGCCTGTGCCAGAGTCTCACCTCCCTCACTGCCAACAATTTCTTCCTCATCTGCAGTCTCAGTCTCCCTCTCCCAGCTCAAAGCCATTGTTCCTCAGCCTGGCACTCCCAGCCCTGGTCCAGAGTCCCTCCCCAGCTCTCCTGCAGCCCTTCAGGTACTGGAAGGCTGCTCTGAGGTCTCCCTGGAGCCTTCTCCAAGAGAAGAACTCCAACTCTCCCAGCCTGTCCCCACAGAGGAGGTTCTGCAGCCTCTGATCACCTTGGTGGCCTCCTCTGGCTCCTCTCCAGCAGCTCCAGGTCCTTCTTGTGCTGGGGCCCCAGAGCTGGAGGCAGTGCTGCAGGTGGGCTCTGAGCAGAGCAGAGGGGCAGAATCCCCTCCCTGTGCTGCTGCTCTCCCTGCTCTGGCTGCAGCTCAGCACTCAGCTGGCTCTGGGCTGCCAGGGACCGGTGCTGGCTCCTGGGGAGTTTGTCACCAGCTGACACCCCCAAGGCCTTCTCCTGCAGCCTGCTCTGGAGCCACTCCTCCCCCAGCCTGGATTTGTGCTCTGTCACACGTGTGGTAGCAGAGCTCTCAGCCCCAGTCCTCCCAAGTGCTGCTGTGCCCTGGACAAAGCCAGGACAGTTCCTCAGCCACTGGGGGCTAATGTTTGTCAGCAGCTTTCATCTGTCAGCCTCCCAGGCAGGGTCAGGATGCATTGCTGCAGAGCTTGGGAAGGTCATCTGCCATCAGGTCGCTTTCTCTGGGCTGCCTCTCTTGTTTAGTTCTCTTTATAGCAGCCTGTGATTTAATTACTTCTGGCCCATTGCATGTTTTGTGTTGGCTGTTGCACAGCTCTGCTGTTGGCAGATCATGAGTGGCTCACACTCCTGATGCCCAGCCAAAGGCCTGCTGCAGCACAGGGCATGGCTGCCTTGGGTGCCTGCAGCTCAGCTACCCACAACAGAGGCAGTGCCCTGCCCTGAGGCCTCCTGGAACTTGCAGCTTAAATCTTCCCTTGCAAAGGGAAGTGCCCTTTTCAGGCAGGCAGCTTGCAACCAGAATGGTTTGGGTTGGAAAAGGCCTCTGAGATCACCCAGTCCAACATCAACCCAACCCCAAGTGCCATGGCCACAGGGTTCTGGAACCCCTCCAGCCATGAGGACTCCACCACCTCCCTGGGCAGCCTCTGCCCCTGTTTGAGAGTCCTTTCAGTGAAGACATTTCTCCTTGTACCCACACTGACCCTCCCCTGGCACCACGTGAGGCCATTTCCTCTCCATCACCTGAGAGTAGGCAGCAGAGCCCAACCCCCAGCTCGCTGCAGCCTCCTCTCAGGCAGCTGCAGAGAGCAGTGAGGTCTCCCTCAGCCTCCTCTTCTGCAGGGAGTGTAGCACTGGGGCAGTTTATCAGATGCCTGACAGCTCATTTCCAGTTTCCCTGCACAGGCAGTAACTCCTCATCTGGCTCTGAGCCCCTGCCTGTTCCCTGCACTCCTCCTTCCAGCCCTGGCAGGGGAGACTCTGCACTTGCTGCCTTCTCTTCTCCTCTGTTATCTTTGTGGCTTTGTGACTTACTGCCCCAAGACACACAGCCTCTGTCTCCTTATCTGCACACCCCCTGAGCCAGGCAGGGCCAGGGAGCAACAGGTGAGGTCTGGCAAAGATCACCTCAAACCCTGGGCCCCCAAAGCAAGCTGGGGCTCTGCTCTTGCCCCTCCTCTCCATCTCTGAAGAGAAGCACTTTGCTCAGCTCCCAGGTAGGGCTTTAGGAGGCCAGGAGTCTGCAAAGGAGCATTGAGGGGTTAGGTATGGGGAAGGGTCTGGAGAAGAGGGCTGGGGAGGAGCAGCTGAGGGAGCTGGGGGTGTTTGGTGTGGAAAAGAGGAGGCTGAGGGAGACCTCACTGCTCTCTACAGCTCCCTGAGAGGAGGCTGCAGTGAGCTGGGCTCTGCTTCCAAGTAACAAGTGGTGGGAGGTGAGGAAATGGCCTGAAGCTGCCCCAGGGGAGGCTTAGGTTGGAGGCTTAGGTTTCTTTGCTGCAGGAGTGGTCAGGGACTGGCACAGGCTGCCCAGGGAGGTGGTGGAGTCCCCATACCTGGAGGTGTTCCTGCGGCCATGGCAGCTGGGGCCATGGTGGGTTGGGTTGATGTTGAACTGGGTAAGCTCAGAGAGCTTTTCCAGCCCAAACAGTTGTGTGAGCCCATGAGGTGGTGGTGGAGTTTAAAACATGGATTCATAGAATGCTTTGGGTTGGAAGAGGCCTTTAAGCTCATCCAGTTCCAAACCCCTGCTGAGGGCAGGGACACCTCCCACCAGCCCAGGTTGCTCCAGGCCCCATTCAGCCTGGCTTTGAATAGCTCCAGGCTTGGAACCTTCACAGCTTCTCTGGACAGCCTGTTCCAGTGCCTCCCCACCCTCCTGGGGAAGGAGTTCTCCCTAATGCCCCATGTGTGCCTCTAGCATCTTCCAGTTGGCAGCCACCTCCCCCTGTCCTATCACCACACTGGGCTTCAGCATCCCAGCGCTGGACCAGTGCCAGCCTTGCTGGGCTGGCTGCTGAGCTTCTGCAGGAGTTCCTGTTCCTGCAGGGTTCAAGGCCGGGGGCTTTCTCAGTGTCTCCTGGGGGGTTAGTTTGAAGCAGCTGAGGGCTGCCGAGGAGCAGCAGCAGCAGCAGCTGTGTTTGCCTCAGCAAGGCCTGCACCCATGCTCCAGCCCACTGCTGCAGCCTTTTCTTCTCGGCAGAACTTCGGGAGGGGGGATGGGAGCCTGTCACAATGAAGTCTCTCTTCAGCACCCTGCATTTTTTTTGATGATGATGGTTATTAAAGAGCAGAGTTTTTAAAAGTCTGTTGCCATGGCGGCAGAGCAGCCTGGCAGCTCTGTGCTCAAAGCCCCAAGTCGTGCTTGAGTGTGATTACAGGAGCAGTGGTGCTCTGCTCTGCCAGCCTGCAGAGCAAGGGGCTCGGGAGCGCTCAGGCCTGGGGCCTGGCCTCTTCTGAGGCTGGCTCACTGCAGTTACCCTGCTGCAGCTCTCTCCTGCCCTGCTCAGCTGCTCACGGCAGGACAGGAGACAGAGGAGGTCTCGAAACTCAAGTCTGACAAGGTCCTGTGGCCCCCAGCACCAGAGGGACATGGACCTGCTGGAGAGGCTCCACAAAGATCATCAGAGGCTGGAGACCCTCTGCTATGGGGCCAGGCTGGGAGGGTTGGGGCTGTTCAGCCTGGAGAAGAGAAGGCTCCAGGGTGACCTTAGAGCAGCCTCGCAGTACCTGAAGGGGCTGCGGGAGAGCTGGGGAGGGCTGGGAGAGATAGGATGAAGGGGAATGCCTTCAAACTGGAAAAAGCTGAGGGTGGTGAGACGCTGAAGAAGTGCCCTGGGAGGCTGTGGCTGCCTCCTCCCTGCGGATGGCCAAGGCCAGGTTGGGCAAGGCCTTGAGCGGCCTGGGCTGGTGGTCAGGGGTTGGAACAGGCTGCCCGGGGGCGGAGTCCTCGTCCCTGGAAGTGTTGGATCCACCTGTGGCCGTGGTGGTGTCGGGTTGCTGGTTGGAGTGGGTGAGCTCAGAGGCCTCTTCCACCCCAGACCGTTCTCTGGCTCCATGCAAGCTTGGCTCCCCAGCTGTGCCTGCAGGGCGGCAGCCTCGCTTTGCCCTTCCTGTGCTGGGCATGGCCAAGGAAGGGCACAGCTCCTGCCCCAGCTCCTGCAGCCAGCTCCTGCAGCCTTCCCTGCCTCAGCTCCTGCAGCCAGCTCCTGCAGCCAGCTCCTGCGGCCTTCCCTGCCTCAGCTCCTGCGGCCTTCCCTGCCTCAGCTCCTGCAGCCTTCCCTGCCTCAGCTCCTTTTGCTCTCTGTTGACATCGATTTTTGTGGGGGTGTTGTGTGCCTTTTGTTGTTTGTTGCTCTGGGGCTGTAACTCCGCAGTTCTCCGCCTGCCCCGGCAGCTGCCTGCGGTGCCCCGCAGCGCCGGGCACAGCCTGGGCAGCCCTGCCCTGCCTGCCGGTGCGCCGGGGCCGTGGGGCCGGCGGCGGGCCGGGGCCGCTCGGCAGCAGCCGCATTACCTCAGCCCCTGTCGGCCCGGAGATTGAGCAGCCCCCGGCGCTGATAGGGCCGCGGCAGCCGTGGCGCAGCCAATGGCGAGCTGGAGCTCCCCGGCTGGGGCGCGGCGGCGCGGGGCCGGCCGCTTGCTCCGCGGCGCGCCTGGGGGCTGGGTTGCTGCCTTTGCAGCCTGCCTTCGTCTGGGGAGGGCGCTGGGCGAGGCGGTGCCGTGTGCGGGGCGGCCGAGCTGAGCGAATCGCTGTTCGGGGGGAGAGCGGAGCGGCGCGCATCCTGCTAACCTACATTTGCTGTGCCAAGAGATTTGCAGCTGACTGCCTGGGTGAGTCACTGCCTGGCTGAGGAGATGAGGTAATGCTTCAGAGATACAGGCTGATGTCATTCCTCTACCTGAGCCGCATGCCGATGCTGCCTGCCTGTGCTTTCAAGGAAAGTCCCCTCCCCGCCCCCTGCGCTGCGGGCAGAGCCGAGAGCAGTTGCTGTGCAGAAGGATGGAGTCACAGAATGCTTTGGGGACCTTCCAGATCAGCCAGTCCCAACCCCCATGCCTATGGTCAGGGGCACCTTCCACTAGACCATGGCCCTGACCAACCTGGCTTTGAACACCCCCAGGGAGGGGGCAGCCACAGCATCCCTGGCCAACCTCTGCCAGTGTCTCACCACCCTCCCTGGAAAGAATTTCTGTATAATGTCAAGTCTCAATCCTGCTCTCCTCAAGTTCAAGACTCACAGACTGCAGTGGGTTGGGAGGGAGCCTCCAAGGGCAGCTTGGCCAAGCCCCTGCAGGCAGCAGGGACACCTCCAGCTCCAGCAGGCTGCCCAGGGACACAGCCAGGCTGAGCCTCACTGTCTCCAGGGACAGAGCCTCAACCCCACCCCTGGGCAGCCTGTGCCAGTGTCTCCCCAGCCTCCCTGTGCAGAACTTCCTCCTCATGGCCAACCTAACTCTGCCCTGCTCCAGCTTCAAACCACTGCCCCTGGTCCTATCCCCACAGCCCCTTCTGAACAGTCCCTCCCCAGCCTGCCTGCAGCTCCCCTGCAGGTATTGAACTGCAGCTCTGAGGTCTGCCTGGAGCCTTCTCTCCTCCAGGCTGCACAGCCCCAACCCTCCCAGCCTGTCCCCACAGGGGAGGTTCTTCAGGCACCCCAAACTAAGCTGTGAGGTTTGAGCATCCAGCATTTGATGGCTTGGATGGCTTCATATTCATATGGCTGTGCCCTGCTGTCGGGGAATTTGAAGCCATCCAAGCCATGACCTGACTTGACCCATGGCCTGGAAGTGTACAACAACATTTGCCTGTTGTTGCTAGTGGAAAAGTTCCAAGTGAGGCCCTAGAACAGCACCTTCAGGACGAGGGAAATGCCCAAGGTGCCTCCCTGGTAACTGCAGGTGTCTGTCCCACCTGAGAGGGTTTCTGAAAGCAAAGGAACAGCTGCAGAGGCTGAAAGTTGTTCTGCAGTGCTGCAAGAGTGGAGTGCAAAGCAGTTTGTGACATCCCTGTGCTTGGGGAATGTTAGAAGAGAATCCAAGCTGGATGGGGTGGAGAGGAGAAGGAGGCCACCAGCAGCCTGGCCTGGAGCAGCAGTGCTGTGGGCAGCAGGAGCAGGGCAGGGATTGTGCCCCTGGGCTCAGCACTGGGGAGGCCACAGCTGAAGTGCTGGGTTCAGTTTTGAGCTCCTCACTCCCAGAAGGACCTTGAGGAGCTGGAGCAGGGCCAGAGAAGGGCAAGAAGGGTGGGGAAGGGTCTGGAGAAGAGGGCTGGGGAGGAGCAGCTGAGGGAGCTGGGGGGTTTGGTGTGGAGCAGAGGAGGCTGAGGGAGAGGCTCTCTGCAGCTCCCTGAGAGGAGGCTGCAGCCAGGGGGGTTGGGCTCTGCTGCCTGGGGTCAGGTGAAGATGAAATGGCCTCATGTCATTCAGGGGAGGTTGAGGTTGCACATGAGAAGAAATGTCTTGACTGAAAGGGTTCTCAGAGGCTGGGAGAGGTTGCCCATGGTGGTGGTTGAATGCCCATCCCTGGCAGAGATGTGGTGCACGGGGACCAGCCTTGGTAGAGCTGAAGAATGGTTGGGCTGGGGCTCTGAAAGGACTTTTCCAGCCCAACTGGGTCTGTGATTGTGTGTTTTAACAACAACGCTGCAGCTTTGGACCTGGCACCTTTTGTCCCTCAAAAGACAGATGCCCCAGCCTGCCTGGCTGTGGCTGTGGACACCCCCAGGCTGCTCTGGGATGTGAACGTTGGTGCCGACCTTACTGCTCTGTCTCCTTTGTCACTGCTGAGGTGATTAGCACAGGGGAGCCCTCCCTGCACAAGGGGAGGACATTTGTTGGCCCATGTCTGTGTGTTGGGTGTGCACAGAGCTGGCTCTGGCTGTGGTTACCTCCCCAGTGCCAGGCCACCCTGCAGCATTTGTCACTGCCAGGTGTTTGCACTTTTTTGCCAGAAGGTCAATATCTGGAAGGGATCCAACGTTCCCAGCAGGTCAGGAGAGGGGACCCTGCCCCTCTGCTCTGCAGTCACCTGCAGTGCTGGTGACTGCAGAGCTCTGGCCCCCCAGCACAAGAGGGACATTAAACTGCTGGAAAGGGTCCAGAGGAGGCCACAGTGGGCTGGAGAACCTCCCCTGTGAGGACAGGCTGGGAGACTTGGGGCTGTGCAGCCTGGAGAAGAGAAGGTTCCAGGCAGACCTCAGAGCTGCAGTTCAATACCTGCAGGGGAGCTGCAGGCAGGCTGGGGAGGGACTGCTCAGAAGGGGCTGTGGGGATAGGACCAGGGGCAGTGGTTTGAAAGTGGAGCAGGGCAGAGTTAGGTTGGCCATGAGGAGGAAGTTCTGCACAGGGAGGCTGGGGAGACACTGGCACAGGCTGCCCAGGGATGGAGTTGAGGCTCTGTCCCTGGAGACACTGAGGCTCAGCCTGGCTGTGTCCCTGGGCAGCCTGCTGGAGCTGGAGGTGTCCCTGCTGCCTGCAGGGGCTTGGCCAAGCTGCCCTTGGAGGCTCCCTCCCAACCCACTGCAATCTGTGAGTCTTAAGCAGTCACCAGCACTGTGGGGCAGCTCAGTGACATTTTCTTCTTGCTTGAGCTGTGCCAGGCAGTGCCAGGAGAGGTGCTAGGTGTGGCATGCACATCTTGGCAAGATTTGTCTCTCCCACTCTTTAGGTGAATCCCAGCTTTGCTTCATGCTGCTTGCTCCTCTGTGACCCACTTAGAGGAATGAAGAAGTGTCATGCCAGAGGGGATTTTAGTGATGCAGCAGCTCTGGTTTCAGATCCTCACACTGCTTCCAGAAATAATAACCAGGAACCTTCTGACTCTGTTGGCTTCAGCATTCTGTTTGAGCATTTCTGGTGTGCTGCTGAGCCTCTGTCACACACTCACAGATTGCTTTGGCTTGGAAGGGACCCTCCAAGGGCATCTTGTGCAGGCAGCAGGGACACCTCCAGCTCCAGCAGGCTGCCCAGGGACACAGCCAGGCTGAGCCTCAATGTCCCCAGGGACAGAGCCTCAACCCCATCCCTGGGCAGCCTGTGCCAGTGTCTCCCCAGCCTCCCTGTGCAGAACTTCCTCCTCATGGCCAACCTAACTCTGCCCTGCTCCACTTTCAAACCACTGCTGCTTGTACATCCCCACAGCCCCTTCTGAACAGTCCCTCCCCACCAACCCCTGTGTGCTGGAGTCTGGGCAGCAGTACTGTGTTGGGAGGAGGATTGTCTCTCCTATGAGGCCAGGCTGAGGGAGCTGGGGGTGTTCAGCCTGGATAAGAGATGACTCTGGGGGCACCTTAGAGCTGCTTTCCAGTATCTGAAGCGATCCTGCAGGAAGGCTGTAGAGAGACTTTTCCTGAGGGTCCTTAGAGACAGTCCAAGGGGGAATGGTTTGAAGCTGAGGCAGAGCAGGGTTAGAGAGGAACTGAGGAAGAAGTTCTTCAGTACAAGGGTGACTCTGGCACAGGCTGCCCAGGGAGGCTGTGGGTTTCTCCTCCCTGGAGGTGTTCAAGGCCAGGCTGGGTGAGGCCTTGAGCAGTCAAGTCTAGTTGAGAGGTGTCTCTGCCCATGGCAGGGGGGTTGGAATAGATGATCCCCTGCTGACTGCTGAGGGGTTGGAGCTGATGACCTTTGGAGCTCCCTTCCAACCTGGACCATTCCATGATTGCCCATTATGGGCAACAAGGCTGGTGAGAGGCCTTGAGCACAGCCCTGTGAGGAGAGGCTGAGGGAGCTGGGGTTGCTTAGCCTGGAGAAGAGGAGGCTCAGGGGGAGACCTCATTGCTCTCTCCAACTACCTGAAAGGTGGTTGTAGCCAGGAAGGGGTTGGCCTCTTCTCTCTAGCACCCAGCACCAGAACAAGAGGACACAGTCTCAAGCTGCGCCAGGGGAAGTTTAGGCTGGAGGTGAGGAGAAAGTTCTTCCCAGAGAGAGTTGTTAGCCATTGGGATGTGCTGCCCAGGGAGGTGGTGGAGTCACCGTCCCTGGAGGTGTTCAAGAGGGGACTGGATGTGGCACTTGGTGCCATGGTCTAGTCATGGGGTCTGTGGTGACAGGTTGGACTCGATGATCTTTGAGGTCTCTTCCAACCTTGGTGATACTGTGAGACTGTGATTCTAAGGTTGTGTTGGAGATGATCACTGCACATGCACCAGAAGTACTTGCACCCTGCCCTGGGGCATGGCTGAATCCATTCTCATCATGCTGTGGAGGGCTGCCCAAATGGACAGGGCTTGTAAAGAAGCCTCATTAACATCACCCTCCTAATGCATGTTCTGAGAAGCTGAGCTGCTGTGGGTTGCAGTTCCTCCGTGCTGTGGGTGGGCACAGCCACTGTGGCTCCAGCCAGCAGTGCTGTGTATTAGTTATGGTCTCTCACGCTGCTAATGAGCTTCTCAAGCAGTCCCTTAGCACTCATTGGCAATGAGTCATGCTTCCCAACAAGGGTCTCCCTGCAGATCTCGGTGTGATGGATGGGCAGCAGGGCCTGGGCAAGCTGGGGCTCTGCCCTTTCCCTTTTTGTGATTTGTGTGTTCAAGAAAAGGCCAAGGGGCAGTGTGCTGACAGCTGAGCAGCTCTGGGGAGAGGAAGTTGGGTTTGACTCTCTGTAAAGGCAAGGGGGGAGGGTGGGCAGGGAGACTCTGCTCTGGGGAGACCTCCCCTGCAGAGCTGTGTCCAGCTATGAGACCCCCAAAACAAGGACACAGACCTGCTGGAGAGGGTCCAGAGGAGGCCACAAAGATGATCAGAGGGCTGGAGGACAGGCTGGGAGAGTTGGGGCTGTTCAGCCTGGAGAAGAGAAGGCTCCAGGGAGACCTCAGAGCTGCAGTTCAGTATCTGCAGAGCAGCTGCAGGCAGGCTGGGGAGGGACTGTTCAGGAGGGGCTGTGGGGATAGGACCAGGGGCAGTGGTTTGACACTGGAGCAGGGCAGATTAAGAAGAAATTGCCTCTCATCATCTTTGTGACCTCCTCTGGACCCTCTTCAGCAGCTCCAGGTCCCACTTGTGCTGGGGGCCCCAGAGCTGGAGGCAGTGCTGCAGGTGGGGGCTGAGCAGAGCAGAGGAGCAGAATCCCCTCCCTGTGCTGCTGCTCTCCTGCTCTGGCCGCAGCTCAGCACAGGGCTTAGCAGTGACCTGGCTGTGGGAGCAGCAGTGCAGCAGAACCATCCTTGCCACTGCCATTGTCTGGGAACTCTCAGAAGTGATCTGCACAGCTTGCAGTGGAGCCAGGGCCTGTGTCCTCAGGAGTGCTTCTCCCCATGTCAGACTCTGCAGTGTGTCTGAATTCAGATCCATGAACTGATTGAGCTCTGAAGTGTTTGGCCTCGAGTGGAGCAGGTGTCACACTCTGAACTGCTGCTTAACTGGGAGTGGAAGCCAGCTGTGGTCTGAATGCCTGAACAGCTCCTGTCTCCAGCAGAGCTTGGAGAGAGAAGCCTTTGGGTTCCAAACAGGAGGCTGGAGTGCAGTGCAGTGTCCCTGCTTGGACAGCCTTAAAATTAGAGAACTGTCAGGGCTGGAAGGGACCTCAAGGCTCAGCCAGCCCCAACCCCCTGCCATGGGCAGGGACACCTCACACCACAGCAGGTGCAAACACCTCCAGGCAGGAGGCTTCCACCACCTCCCTGGGCAACCTGGGCCAGGCTCTCACCACCCTCCTGGGCAACAACTTCTTCCTCACATCCAATCTCAATCTCCCCACTTCTAGTTCTGCTCCACCCCCCCCAGTCCTGTCCCTCCCTCACACCCTCAAAAGTCCCTCCCCAGCTTGCTTGGAGCCCCCTGCAGATCCTGGAAGGCCACAATTAGGTCTCCTGGGAGCCTTCTCCTCTCCAGCCTGCACAACCCCAACTCCCTCAGTCTGTCCTCACAGCAGAGCAGCTCCAGCCCTCTGCTCCTCCTCGTGGCCCTTCTCTGGACACCTTCCAGCCCCTCCAGAGCCTTCCTGGCACAGAGGCTCCAGAGCTGGACCCAGAGCTGCAGCTGTGGTCTCAGCAGAGTGGAGCAGAGGGGAAGGGCAGAGCCTTGCTGCTTGCAGCTGTGATCTGTGTGTTTTGAACAGCTGTGGGTTGATGGTAACCACCCTTCCCTGCCATCCTTGCAGGTGTTTGGCAATAAGATGATCATCCCTTCCTTGGATGGGGACCTGTTCCAGTGGGACAGGGACCGGGAGAGCATGGAAGCTGTGCCCTTCACCGTCGAGTCCCTCCTCGAGTCCTCCTACAAATTTGGTGAGGACGTTGTCCTGGTTGGGGGAAAGTCTTTGACAACCTATGGGCTGAGCTCATACTCAGGGAAGGTAAGAGCCTGAGCAGTTGTCTTCTGTCTCTGTGTTCTGAGCACTGTTGCACATAAGATGCTCCTGAGATGTAAACCGCAGGGCAGCTCTAAGCACACAGCCGAGGGGAGCGGAGTCTGAGCTGCCTGGGGAGCCAGGGCCATGGGTTGCAGCTGCTGCACAGAGATAGAATCATAGAATGGTTGGAAAAGCTCTCTGAGCTCACCCAGTGAACCAGCACCCCAGCCCCACCATGGACACCTAACCACGGCCCCAGGTGCCATGGCCACAGGGTTCTGGAGCACCTCCAGCCATGGGGACTCCACCACCTCCCTGGGCAGCCTCTGCCAGGCCCTGACCACTCTGCAGCAAAGACATTTTGCCTCCTCTCCAACCTCAGCCTCCCCTGGCACAATTCCAGGCCAGTTCCTCTCCTTCTTTCACCTGAGACTGGGCAGCAGAGCCCAACCCCCAGCCCACTGCAGCCTCCTCTCAGGGAGCTGCAGAGAGCAGGAGGTCTCCCTCAGCCTCCTCTGCTCCACATTGAACACCCCCAGCTCCCTCAGCTGCTCCTCCCCAGCCCTCTTCTCCAGACCCTTCTCCACCTTTCTTGCCCTTCTATGGCCCTGCTCCAGCTCCTCAATGTCCTTCCTGGAGTACAGAACCCAAAACTGAATCCAGCACTCAAGCTGTGTCCTCAGTGCTGAGTCCAAGAGGCCAATCCCTGCCCTGGCCTTGCTGCTCCAGGCCAGGCTGCTGGTGGCCTTGGCCACCTGGGCACTGCTGGCTAATCTTCAGCTGCTGTCCCTCTGCACCCCCAGGTCCTTCCTTGCTATACAGCATTGCAGCCACTCTGCCACAAGCCTGCTGTGTTTCTTGATGCAGGACACAGCCCTTGGCCTTGTTGGCCTTGGCTCCTGGATCCAGCCTGGCCAGATCCCTCTGCAGAGCCTCCCAAGCCTCCAGCAGATCCCCACTGGCACCCGGTGCAGTGCCATCTGCACCCTGAGGGAGCTCAATCCCTCACCCAGATCACTGATGAAACCTCAAAGAGACCTGGCCCAGCACTGAGCCCTGGGGACAGCACTGGTGAGCAAGCAGCACTGGAGCTTGCTCCATTGCCCAGCTCCCAAGCTGTGCTTTGCACAGGTGAATTTTCTCCTTGGATTGCAGTGTAGGCCAGTTGCAGTGGGGATCAGTGGTGATGAAGAGCAGAGAGCCAATGTGAGTGTGATGGAATCACCTTGAGTTCCTCTCTGATAGCAGGGGGCACTGGGCACCAACAGATTGCTGCTCCCCCAGCGTGCAGGAGGTGGACCTTGGGGCTTCTCATTTTACAGAGGCACAGAACTGTCAGGGCTGGAAGGGACCTCAGGGCTCAGCCAGCTCCAACCCCCTGCCATGGGCAGGGACACCTCACACTGCAGCAGGTTGCTCACAGCCACATCCAGCCTGGCTGCAAACACCTGCAGGCAGGAGGCTTCCACCACCTCCCTGGGCAGCCTGTGCCAGTGTCTCTGATTGCAGCCCTGTGCCCCCAGCAGCAGAGCTGCCTCTGCCAGGCAGTGGTGCCTGGCTCTCTGCAGGAGCTGTGGAGGCAGGACCATGGCAGTGCAGCCTTCCTGGGACCCTGCAGCAGGCTGCCCAGAGAGGTTGTGGAGTCTCCTGCTCTGGAGCCTTTCCAGCCCCCCTGGATGTGTTCTGGGTGCCCTGCCCTGGCAGGGGGTTGGGCTGGGTGAGCTCTGCGGGTCCCTAAGGTTCTGTGACTCTTTGGGAGTGTCCGGCTCCCTTTGCCAAATACTGCCCATGGCATCCAGCTGCTGTGAGGCCAGAGGTAGGTAGGGGCCTCATTCCTCTGTAAGAGCTAGCCAAGCAAAGGGGAATCACACAATTTGGGAGGTGCGGGGTTTGGGGGGTACCTCCAGAGCTCACCCAGTCTAACCCTCTGCCAGAGCAGGGCACCCAGGGCAGGGCACACAGAACACATCCAGGGGGGCTGGAAAGGCTCCAGAGCAGGAGACAGGGCAGCCTGCTCCAGGCTCCAGCAGCCTCACAGGTAAAGTTTTCCCTGCTGTGTGCATGGCCCCTCCTGGGCTCCAGTTTGTGCCCAGTGTGCCTTGGCCTGTTCCTGGGCAGCAGTGGGAAGAGTCTGGCTCCGTCCTCCTGCCGCTCACCCTTCAGCTGTTGATGAGCATTCCTGAGATCCCTCCTCAGGGCTGAGCAGCCCCAAGGCCCAGCCTGCCCTCCTGAGGTCGACGTTCCCTCCTCACCCCAGTGGCTCTCTGCTCCTCCATCAGTTAACAGCACTTGGTGTGGAGCTGAGGGATTTGTGCTGGCACAAGCGTGGCAGAAGGCAAAGTCACACTGTGGGGCTCCCAGAGAAACAGAGGGCCAGGCTGGGAGGGACCCCAAGGATCATCTGCTGCAACCCTTCCAGGTCACAGGCTAATGGAAATGAGCTGGCTCAGCACCCTCTCAGCCTCAGTCTTCAAACTACCCAATGTAGGGGACTCCACTGCTTCCCCTGGGAGATGGTTCCAACACCCAACTCTTCCCATGGGAAGCATTTTCTTCTGGAATCCAATAGGAATCTCCCCAGGGGCAACTTCTCCCCATCACCCCTTGGCTTCTCCACGGCACTCCTTGTAACAGGGAACTCTCCATCCTGGTAGCCACTCTTTATGAACTGGTCCATCACAGGATCTCAGGGGTTGGAAGGGGCCCAAAGAGATCATCAAGTCCCAGCCCCTGCCAGAGCAGGAGCAGAGAATCCAGCACAGGTCACACAGGAACACATCCAGATGGGGCTGGGAAGGCTCCAGAGGGGGAGACTCCACAACTTCTCTGGGCAGCCTGCTCCAGGGCTCTGGGACCCTGACAGTGTTGAGGTGGAACCTCCTGTGCTGCAGTTTCCATCCACTGCCCCTTGTCCTATCCCAGGGAGCAACTGAGCAGAGCCTGTCCCTGTCCCTCCCTGCTGACCCCCAGCCCTCAGCTATTGAACATTTATTAAATCCCCTCTCATTCTTCTCCTCTGCAGACTGAACAGCCCCAGGGCTCTCAGCCTCTCCTCCCCAGGCACTGCTGCAGTCCCCTAATCATCCTCCCAGCCCTCTGCTGGACTCTCTCCAGCAGATCCCTGTCCCTCCTGAGCTGGGGAGCCCAGAACTGAAGGCAGTACTCAAGATGAGGTCTCAGGAGGGCAGAGCAGAGGGGGAAGTCCATGGTAATAAGGTCTCCCCTGAGCCTTCTCCTCTCCAGGCTGAACAAATCTGAGAGCCTCAGGAGGTTCCAGAAGGCAAGGGGCAAGGCCCTGCACCTAGGTCAGGGCAAGCCTCAGCCTCAGTGCAGGGTGAGAGTGGTGGCTGTGGAAGCAGGCCAGAAAGACAGAGCTAAGATTGCGTTCTGTTGGAAGCAGAAATGCAGCAGAGCGTAGTCCAGGGGAAGTCAGAGCACCCCAGGGTGGAGATGGCTCACAGTCTGCTGCAGATTGTGCTTGTGCCAAGCCCTGGCCTGTGCCCCAGCCCCGGAGCAGAGCTCCCCGCGGCCGTCAGCCCGCAGCGGCCGGGCAGGCGGGGGGCTGTCGGTGCCTTCGGGTTGCCTCGGAGCCCCTCCTCGGGGGCTGGGAGCGTGTGCCAGCCTCTCGCCTTGTGCCCCAGGTGAAGTACATCTGCTCGGCCGTGGGCTGCCGCCGCTGGGACGACGAGGAGGCGGAGCAGGAGGAGACGCTGCTCTTGCACCGCACGCAGAAGACCGTGCGGGCGGTGGGACCGCGCAGCGGCACCGAGAAGTAAGTGCGGGGCGTGCGGAGAGCCCGGCCGTGCCCTGTGCCGTGCCCCGGGCTGGGCCGTGCCCCGGGCCGCGCCCCCGGGCTGTGCCCCGGGCTGTGCCCGGTGCCCCGGGCTGTGCCCCGGGCTGCACCCCGTGCCCCCGGGCTGTGCGGTGCCCCGGGCCGTGCGGTGCCCCCGTGCCGTGCCCCGTGCCGTGCCCCGGGCCGTGCGGTGCCCCCCGGGCCGTGCCGTGCCCCGGGCCGGGCCGTGCCCGGGCCGTGCGGTGCCCCGCCCCGGGCCCCGTGCGGTGCCCGGTGCCCCGGGCCGTGCCGTGCCCCCGTGCGCCGGGCCGTGCCCCGGGCTGTGCGGTGCCCCGGGCCGTGCTGTGCCCCCGGCCGTGCCGTGCCCCGGGCTGCACCGTGCCCCGGGCTGTGCGGTGCCCCGGGCTGTGCCCCCGGGCCGTGCTGTGCGTGCCGTGCCCCGGGCTGCACCGCTGGGCTGTGCGGTGCCCCGGGCCGTGCTGCCGTGCCCCTGGCCGTGCCCCGGGCCGTGCTGCCCCGGGCTGCACCCCCGGGCTGTGCCCCGGGCTGTGCCCCGTGCCCCGTGCCGTGCCCCGGGCTGTGCCCCCCCGGGCTGTGCCGTGCCCCGGGCTGTGCGGTGCCCGGTGCCCCGGGCCGTGCTGTGCCCCCGGCCGTGCCGTGCCCCCGGCCGTGCCGTGCCCCGGCCGTGCCGTGCCCCGGGCTGCACCGTGCCCCGGGCTGTGCGGTGCCCCGTGCCGTGCCGTGCCGTGCCCCGGGCTGTGCCGTGCCCCGGGCTGTGCCGTGCCCCGGGCCGTGCGGTGCCCCGGGCCGTGCCGTGCCCCGGGCCGTGCGGTGCCCTAGGCCGTGCGGTGCCCCGGGCTGCTGCCTTCACCCCAGGGCAGGGGCGGGAAGGGATCTCCACAGCTTGAACGCTCCCCACAAGCTGCTTCGGGAGCCAGCCCTCAGGTGCTGCCTGCCCCTGGAGGCTGAGCGCAGGCTCTGGCTGCAGTGACTCTCCCGGGCAGGGCAGCGCGGGGCTGTCTCCAGGCAGTCCCCAGCCCCAGCAGCAGCCTGCTGCAGGAGAGCTGTGGGACTGGGTGTTTGGCTCCTGTTGCTACCCACTGACACCAGGCTGCAGTCCTGCCCTCCCAGGGTGGTCCTGCAGTGAGGTGCTCCCTGGCCTGCCTGCAGGCAGCTGCTGCTGCTTCTTGATGCTGCTTGGGGTCCAGGCAAGTGCTTGGTACTGATAACAATGACCATGCTCCCTGGCACAGAGCCCCGGGTTGGAAGTGAGCTCCAGAGCTCATCCAGTCCCACCCCTGCCAGAGCAGGGCACCCAGGGCAGGGCACACAGAACACATCCAGGTGGGGTTGGAAAGGCTCCAGAGCAGGAGACTCCACAACCTCTCTGGGCAGCCTGCTCCAGGCCTCCAGCAGCTTCACAGTGAAGAATTCTGTCATGTTGAGAAGGAACTTCCCGTGTTCCAGTTTGTGTCCATTGCTCCTTGTCCTGTCCCTGGGCACCAGTGCAAAGAGCCTGGCCCCTTCTACTTGCCAGATACTATCATTCAGGTGTTGTCATTCCCAGCTGGGCTGGACTTCCCCATAACTCCAAGGAGTTCACTAAGCAGAGGTACAGCCAGGGCTGTGTCTGTGTGCTGCTAACCTTGCATGCTTGCTCTGACGGTGAACTGCAAGAGCTTCATTCCAGTCCCAGGATCAGGGAATGGGCTGGGTTGGAGGGACCTTGCAGCTCATCCAGTTCCAACCCCCTGCCATGGGCAGGGACACCTCCACCTGCCCTGGCTGCTCAAGGCCCTGGCTAAAATGTTTTCAGCCTTAGTTTTTAGAAGTCCCACTCTGAAAGCTGCTGTGGGGATGTTCAGAGCCTGCTCCTGCTCAGAGCACAGGTGAGCTGTCCTTCAGCTGCTGGAGAAACAGTTCAGGCTGTGGCTTTGCTGTGTTAATGCAGCAGGGTGTCTCTAACAAAGTCCAGACACCTTTTCTACTCACACCCTCCCCCAGACCTGCCCCATAGAATCCAGGCTGGGAAGGTTGCTTGTCTTGCACGGCTACAGCCTTGGAGTCACAGATGGGGTTGGGCTGGAAGGGACCTCCAAAGGCTGTCTACTCCAACCCCCCCCCCATGGGCAGGGACACCTCTCATCGAGCCCATCCTTGGACACCCCCAGGGAGGAGGCAGCCACAGCCTCCCTGGGCAGCCTGTGCCAGTGTTTCCCTACCCTGAAGAACTTCTTCCCCAGCTCCAGTCTCACCCTCAGCTTCAAACCATCCCCCCTTGTCCTGTCTCTAGACAGCCTGATGAAACGTCCCTCTGCAGCCTTCCTGTGGGCTCTCTGGGGAGCCCAGAGCAGCCATTCCCTGTGCCCCTGCTCCCTCTCCTGTCTGCCGCAGGCTCTGCAGCTGCTGTGTGGCACAGCTCACCCCCTTAGAGCTGCCACGGACCTGCTGCCTGCAGAGGGAGGCCTCGGGCTCCATGGGGCCTGGGGGCTGTTCCTGGCGGGGGAGAGATCTGCTCCCTCCTCACAGCTCCTGCAAAACCAGGCTGGCATCTGCACCAGAGCCCTCCTCTCCTTGTAGGCAGCAGCAAAGATGCTTTCCTGGTGACACAGTAGAGCTGCTGTGGAGCTCACAGGATAGAGCTGGGGGGAGGGTAAGCCCTGAACATATGAAAGATGCCAAACTTCTACCTGAAGGGAGTAAATTCTTCCAGCAGAGAGTGTGGGCTCCTCCTGGGGGCAGAGTGGCCTTGAGAAGCCTTGGGTAGCAAAACACAGTGTGCCAGAAATGTTTCCCCCTTGCTGGTCAAGACACAAATTTGCCATCCCTGCCCCTCTGTGTCCTCTCCCCAACACTGGGGAAAGAAGAAATAACGGAGGAGGGGAGAGGGGGGAAGAGGAGGGGTAGGGAGAGGGGGGGAGGAGGGGAGGGAGGGAAAAGGAAGAGAGGGAGGGGAGGTAGGGAAGAGGAGAGGGAGGGGAGGGAGGGGAGGAAGGGAGGAGGGGAGGGAGGGAAGAGGAGGAGAGGGAGGTGAGGGGAGGGAGGGAAGAGGAGAGGGAGGTGAGGGGAGGGAGGGAAGAGGAAGAGAGGGAGGGAGGGGAGAGGGAGGGAGGGGAGGGGAGGGGAGGGGAGAGGAGAGGGAAGGGAGGAGAGGGAGGGGAGAAGGGCGGGAGAGGAGATGGCCTGGGATTGTGCCAGGGAGGCTGAGGTTGGAGAGGAGGAAAAATGTCTTTGCTGCAGCAGTGGTCAAGGACAGGCGCAGGCTGCCCAGGGAGGTGGTGGGGTCCCCATGGCTGGAGGGGTTGCAGAACCCTGGGGCCATGGTTTGGTGGCCATGGTGGGGCTGGGTGACCTTAGATAACTTTTCCAACCCAAACAATTCTGTGGTTCTGTGCCATGCAGAATGGTGCTTCCTGAGTGCTTTACACTTGGGTGTTCATCAGCTGCATGAATGCTTTCCTCCTACCCCCCAGCTGTGCTGCCTGATGAATTGCTCGTTCTGTGCACTAAACTTTGATGCCATTGGCCCTATTTCAGCTGCCTTCTCACCCTGCCCAGCATCTCTGGCCAGATTTCTTAGCTTGTTTGGTGTGGTCCAGTTCTGGGCCCCTCAGCTCAAGAAGGACCACAGGGAACTGCTTGAGAGAGTCCATCCCAGAGGCACAGAGCTGCTGCAGGCAGTGGAACATCTCCCTGTGAGCACAGGCTGAGGGAGCTGGGGCTTGGAGCTGGGAGCAGAGGAGCCTGAGGGCTGCCCTTATGGCTGGGCATAAAGATGTGCAGGGCTGGAGCCAGGCTCTGCTCAGGGATGGCCAAGCACAGCACAAGGGGCACTGGGGGCAAGCTGGAGCAGAGGAGGTGCCAGGGGAACAGGAGGGAAAACTTTGTCCCTGTGAGGCTGCTGGAGCCTGGAGCAGGCTGCCCAGAGAGGTTGTGGAGTCTGCTGCTCTGGAGCCTTTCCAGCCCCCCTGGATGTGTTCTGCTTGCCCTGTCCTGGCAGGGGGCTTGGGCTGGATGAGCTCTGGAGGTCCCTTCCGACCCCAACCATTCTGTGCTTCTGGATTAGCACTCCCCATCCTGGTACAGCTGTGTTCTGTGGGCCAAGCCTAGGTAATCAAGGTTCAGAAGCTCCTGATGGCGAATGTGGAGCCTGCCTGGGGTCAGTCAGCTCCCTGCCTGGGGTCAGTCAGCTCCCTGCCCCTCTGCCCTGTTTCCCGTGCAGGTGGAATTTCAGCGTCGGTCACTTCGAGCTGCGCTACGTCCCCGAGCTTGAGACCCGAGCTGGGTACCTGGAGAGCACTTTGAAACCACCTCTGAGCAAGGAAGAAACCAAAATCATTTCAGATGTGGAGGAGCAGGAAGCTCTGATGAAAGACACTGTGATAAAGGTCTCAGTAGCTGACTGGAAGGTGATGGCTTTCAGCAGGCGAGGAGGACACCTGGAATGGGAGTACCAGGTAGGGGGAAAGGCACTGCAGGCCGTGCTGCAAGCCAGAGCTTGCATGGAGGATGTCTTGTCAGCCTTGGGGTCAGGTGGGGGCTCCACAAAGCAGCAGGCATCTGCTGGGCACTTTGTTGACTTGGAAGCTCTACAGGAACGCCCCCAGGAAGGTTAGCATGGTGCTCAGCATTGCCCTCATCTCCTCTCTGCTTCATCCAACAGTAACTTGCCACTTACCTCTCTCTCTCCTTCAGTTCTGCACTCCAATTGCCTCTGCATGGCTGGTGAAGGATGGCAAAGTCATCCCCATCAGCCTGTTTGATGACACAAGTTACACTGCCAGCAGTGAGGTGCTCGAGGATGAGGAAGATCTGGTGGAAGCTGCCAGGGGGCCACAGAGTCCAGCGTCTATTTGGGTGAGACACTGCCTGCAGCCTGCTCTGTGGTGAACGTGGCTGAGTCTTTTCCCTGCTCAGGCTGGAGGAAAGCAGAGCAGGCAGTCCAGTCCTTGTCTAACTGCCCAGGCTGGGGCTGAGTCGTGGCCCTCAGCACCACAGCTCTGCCTCTGGAACACCTCCAGGGATGGGGATTCAACCACCAACCTGGGCAGCCTGGGCCAGGCTTTGAGAACCCTTTCAGTCAAGAAGTTTCTTCTAATGTCCAACCCAAACCTCCCCTGGGGCAAGTTGAAGCCATTTCCTCTTGTCCTGGGAGCAGAGCCCAACCCCACCTCACTGCAGCCTCCTCTCAGGGAGCTGTAGAGAGCAGTGAGGTCTCCCTCAGCCTCCCCTTCTCCCCACCAAACACCCTCAGCTGCTCCTCCCCAGCCCTGTTCTCCAGACCCTTCCCCAGCTTGGTTGCCCTTCCCTGGACCTTCCAGCCCAAAGCAATCTGAAGCTGTGAGCTCCTTCCACTGACGTTTTTCACCACCTGTTTTCCCTGGGCGATTTTCTTCCGCGGGTGAAGAGAGCTAAACCGAAGGCCTGTGCTCTCTCTGTCTGTCGCTCAGGGATGTACAGGGGCCAGCTGTACCTGCAGTCATCAGTCAGGATTTCTGAGAAGTTCCCAAGCAACCCAAAGGCTCTGGAATCCAGGAGTGACAACTCCATTATCCCTCTGCCCAAGATCAAGTGGAAGCCTTTGATCCGTGAGTACCAACTGAGAGCCCTGAAGCACAGCACAGCTTCCTGCTGTCCCAGGGGCTTCAGACCAGGAGAATGTTTGCTCCTGGAAACCACTTCAGGAACTCTCTCTCTGCTCTATTAATGGTTATTTTGGGGGTAAATGAATGCCTAGTGGTTGCTTGCTTTTCCTGGGAATTGGACAGGATCCAAACCAATAAAACATTTTTGTCTTTGCATCCAAGTTTTCATCCCCAAGAGTTTTGCAGCGATGGGAATGAGGGAATTGCCTTGTCCCAAGCCAGGGAGAGGTATTCACAGCTTCACAGAATGCACTGGGTTCCAAGGGAGCCTCCAAGGGCATCTTGTCCAAGCCCCTGCAGGCAGCAGGGACACCTCCAGCTGGACCTGGCTGCCCAGGGACACAGCCAGGCTGAGCTTCAATGTCTGCAGGGTATTAGTAACTGACCATAAAATGCCCTCAGTGTTTCCTTGCATTCATTGTGGTGCTCATGATCTGTTCCAGGAGATGTTTTCTGAACTTCTGCACTTGGGGTTCTCATTTGAAGCCATCCAGGGACAGAAGTTTTCTAACCATTCAGCTCAGGAAACTCTGTCTTCTCTCTGCTTAGATTCTCCTTCCAGGACTCCAGTGCTGGTGGGCTCTGATGAGTTTGACAAGTGTCTCAGCAATGACAAGTACTCTCATGAGGAGTACAGCAATGGAGCACTCTCAGTTCTGCAGTACCCATACGGTAGGTGGAGATTCCAGCTTGGGAAGTGTTGCATGCAGGCAGGTTCCATGGATCACAGAGTCCTGGGATGGTTTGGGGTGGAAGGGACCCTAAAGATCATCCAGTTCCAACCTCCCAGCTGTGGGCAGGGACAGCTTCCCCCAGTCCAGGTTGCTCAAGGCCTCATCCAACCTGGCCTTGAACATGAGTCTGAGCGGAGCAGAGGGGCAGAATCCCCTCTCTGTGCTGCTGCTCTCCCTGCTCTGGCTGCAGCTCAGCACTCAGCTGGCTCTGGGCTGCCAGGGACCAGTGCTGGCTCCTGGGAAGTTTGTCACCAGCTGACACCCCCAAGGCCTTCTCCTGCAGCCTGCTCTGGAGCACTCCTCGCCCAGCCTGGATTTGTGCTGGGGATTGCCCTGCCCCAGCTGCAGGACCTGGCACTTGGCCTTGTTGTACTTCATGAGGTTGGCTTGGGCTTAGCTCTGCAGCCTGTCCAGATCTATCTGGAGGGATCTCTTCCATCCATGCTGTTGTGGTTGCAAGCAAAGACCTTTCTTACCTCTAAAGTGTTGGAAGAGGAAGAGAAAGCCTCCCTGGCTTAGTCTGTGAGAGCAAAGCTTCCCATGTCCCATGCCCAAAGCAGAGAGGAAATGCTGCAGAGTGGGGAGATGCCAGGCTGAGACCTGAATGAATTTGACATTTTGACCCAAACCAGACTTGCCCCAAAGTTGTAATGAGGCCAATTGCTCACTGCAGCAGTGTCTAAATTCAGTCACACCATCCAGCTTGGTGTCATCCACAGACTTGCTGAGAGTGCCTCAGTCCCAGTGCCCATGGCACTGACAAAGATGTCTGACGGCACTGGTCCCAGCACCAGCCCCTGAGGGACACCACTCGTCCCTGGTCTCCATGTGGGCACTGATAGAGACCAGTTATAGAACCATAGAATCACAGCATTGTTAGGATTGGAAGGGACCTCAAGGCTCAGCCAGTCCCAACTCCCCTGCCATGGGCAGGGACACCTCACACTGCAGCAGGTTGCTCACAGCCACCTCCAGCCTGGCTGCAAACACCTCCAGGCAGGAGGCTTCCACCACCTCCCTGGGCAGCCTGTGCCAGGCTCTCACCACCCTCATGGGCAACAACTTCTTCCTCACAGCCAATCTCAATCTCCCCACTTCTAGTTTTGCTCCATCCCCCAAGGCCTATCCCTCCCTCACACCCTCAAAAGTCCCTCCCCAGCTTGCTTGGATCCCCCTGCAGATCCTGGAAGGCCACAATTAGGTCTCCTGGGAGCCTTCTCCTCTTCAGCCTGCACAACCCCAACTCCCTCAGTCTGTCCTCAGAGCAGAGCAGCTCCAGCCCTCTGCTCCTCCTCGTGGCCCTTCTCTGGACACCTTCCAGCCCCTCCAGATCCTTCCTGTAACAGAGGCTCCAGAACTGGACCCAGAGCTGCAGCTGTGGTCTCACCAGGGCAGAGTACAAGGGAGAATCACCTCCCCCTCTACACAGTTGCCCACAGCCCTGACTCAGTGCCTTTTCTGACCTGCCATTGGACCTGCCATGAGCATGCAAACAAAAGCCCTCTGTGTCTGCTGGGGACACCTGCCAGGGGGAAGGCAAAGCAGTCGTGTGGTTGCCTCTGAGTCGCTGTGGCCCTCTCTGTGTCCTCCCCACCAGACAATGGCTATTACCTGCCCTACTACAAGAGAGAGCGGAGCAAGCGCAGCACCCAGATCACCGTCAGGTTCTTTGAGGACACAAGCTACAAGAGCGTTCGCAAGAAGGATCCTGTGCTGCTGCTCCACTGGTGGAAGGAGATCGTGGGCACCATTCTCTTCTGCATCGTGGCCACCACCTGCATCGTGCGCAAGCTCTTCCACCCGCCCCCGCACAGCAGGGTGAGTCCTGCTCTGCCCCAGCTCCAGCGCGGCCCCAGCGCAGCTCCAGCACGGCTCCCAGCACGGCCCCAAGCACAGCCCCTAGCGCGGCCCCAGAGTGAGCTCCAGCGCGGCCCCAGCGCGACCCCAGCGCGGCTCCAGTGTGAGCTCCAGCGCGGCTCCAGCGCAGCCCCTAGCACAGCCCCAGCGTGAGCTCCAGCGCGGCTCCAGTGCAGCCCCTAGCACGGCCCCCGCATGAGCTCCAGCACGGCTCCAGCATGGCCCCAGCGTGGCTCCAGTGTGAGCTCCAGCGGGGCTCCAGCGCAGCCCCTAGCACAGCCCCAGCGTGAGCTCCAGCGCGGCTCCAGCGCAGCCCCTAGAACAGCCCCAGCGTGAGCTCCAGCGCGGCTCCAGCATGGCCCCAGCGCAGCCCCAGCGTGAGCTCCAGCGCGGCTCCAGCGCAGCCCCTAGCACGGCCCCAGCGTGAGCTCCAGCGCGGCTCCAGCGTGGCCCCTAGCATGGCCCCAGCGTGAGCTCCAGCGCGGCTCCAGCGCAGCCCCTAGCACGGCCCCAGCGTGAGCTCCAGCGCGGCTCCAGCGTGGCCCCAGCGCAGCCCCAGTGTGAGCTCCAGCGCGGCTCCAGCGTGGCCCCAGCCCGGCCCCAGTGTGAGCTCCAGCGGGGCTCCAGTGCAGCCCCTAGCACGGCCCCAGCGTGAGCTCCAGCGCAGCTCCAGCGTGGCCCCAGCGCGGCCCCAGTGTGAGCCCCAGCGCGGCTCCAGCGCAGCCCCTAGCGCAGCCCCAGCGTGAGCTCCAGTGTGGGCTCCAGCGTGAGCTCCAGCGCGGCTCCAGCGCAGCCCCTAGAACAGCCCCAGCGTGAGCTCCAGCACGGCTCCAGCGCAGCCCCTAGCGCAGCCCCAGCGTGAGCTCCAGCGCGGCTCCAGCGTGGCCCCAGCGCGGCCCCAGTGTGAGCTCCAGCGCAGCTCCAGCGCAGCCCCTAGCACGGCCCCAGCGTGAGCTCCAGCGCGGCTCCAGCGCAGCCCCTAGCACGGCCCCAGTGTGAGCTCCAGCGCGGCTCCAGCGTGGCCCCAGCGCGGCCCCAGTGTGAGCTCCAGCGCGGCTCCAGCGCAGCCCCTAGCGCAGCCCCAGCGTGAGCTCCAGTGTGGCTCCAGCGAGCTCCAGCGCCTCCAGCGCAGCCCCTAGAACCCCAGCGTGAGCTCCAGCGCGGCTCCAGCGCAGCCCCTAGCGCAGCCCCAGCGTGAGCTCCAGCGCGGCTCCAGCGTGGCCCCAGCGCGGCCCCAGAGTGAGCTCCAGCGCAGCTCCAGCGCAGCCCATAGCACGGCCCCAGCGTGAGCTCCAGCGCGGCTCCAGCGCAGCCCCTAGCGCAGCCCCAGCGTGAGCTCCAGTGTGGGCTCCAGTGTGAGCTCCAGCGCGGCTCCAGCGCAGCCCCTAGCGCAGCCCCAGCGTGAGCTCCAGTGTGGGCTCCAGCTCCAGCGCGGCTCCAGCGCAGCCCCTAGAACAGCCCCAGCGTGAGCTCCAGCGCGGCTCCAGCGCAGCCCCTAGCGCAGCCCCAGCGTGAGCTCCAGCGCGGCTCCAGCGTGGCCCCAGCGCGGCCCCAGAGTGAGCTCCAGCACAGCTCCAGCGCAGCCCCAGCACGGCCCCAGTGTGAGCTCCAGCGCGGCTCCAGCGCAGCCCCTAGCACGGCCCCAGCGTGAGCTCCAGCACGGCCCCAGTGTGAGCTCCAGCGGGGCTCCAGCGCAGCCCCAGCGCAGCCCCGTGAGCTCCAGTGTGGGCTCCAGTGTGAGCTCCAGTGCGGCTCCAGCGCAGCCCCTAGAACAGCCCCAGCGTGAGCTCCAGCACGGCTCCAGCGCCGCCCCTAGCACAGCCCCAGCGTCAGCTCCAGCGCAGCTCCAGCACAGCCCCTAGCACGGCCCCAGCGTGAGCTCCAGCGTGGCCCCAGCGTGGCTCCAGTGTGAGCTCCAGCGCGGCTCCAGCGCAGCCCCAGCGCGGCCCCAGCGTGAGCTCCAGCGCAGCTCCAGCGCAGCCCCTAGCACAGCCCCAGCGTGAGCTCCAGCACGGCTCCAGCGCAGCCCCTAGCGCAGCCCCAGCGTGAGCTCCAGCGCGGCTCCAGCGTGGCCCCAGCGCGGCCCCAGTGTGAGCTCCAGCGCGGCTCCAGCGCAGCCCCTAGTGCGGCCCCAGCGTGAGCTCCAGCGTGGGCTCCAGTGTGAGCTCCAGCGCGGCTCCAGCGCAGCCCCTAGTGCGGCCCCAGTGTGAGCTCCAGCGCGGCTCCAGCGCAGCCCCTAGCACAGCCCCAGCGTGAGCTCCAGCGCAGCCCCTAGCACAGCCCCAGCGTGAGCTCCAGCGCGGCTCCAGCGCAGCCCCTAGCGCAGCCCCAGCGTGAGCTCCAGCGCGGCTCCAGCGTGGCCCCAGCGCGGCCCCAGTGTGAGCTCCAGCGCGGCTCCAGCGCAGCCCCTAGTGCGGCCCCAGCGTGAGCTCCAGCGTGGGCTCCAGCGTGGCCCCAGCACAGCTCCAGTGTGAGCTCCAGCGCAGCTCCAGCGCAGCCCCTAGTGCAGCCCCAGCATGAGCTCCAGCGCGGCTCCAGTGCAGCTCCAGCAGCCCCTAGCGCAGCCCCAGCGTGAGCTCCAGCGCAGCTCCAGCACAGCCCCTAGTGCGGCCCCAGCGTGAGCTCCAGTGTGGCTCCAGTGCAGCTCCAGCACAGCCCCTAGTGCGGCCCCAGCGTGAGCTCCAGTGCGGCTCCAGTGCAGCTCCAGCACAGCCCCTAGCACGGCCCCAGCGTGAGCTCCAGCGCGGCTCCAGCGTGGCCCCAGCGCGGCCCCAGTGTGAGCTCCAGCGGGGCTCCAGCGCAGCCCCTAGCACGGCCCCAGCGTGAGCTCCAGCGCAGCTCCAGCGCGGCCCCAGCGCGGCCCCAGTGTGAGCTCTAGCGCGGCTCCAGCGCAGCCCCTAGCGCAGCCCCAGCGTGAGCTCCAGTGTGGGCTCCAGTGAGCTCCAGCGCGGCTCCAGCGCAGCCCCTAGAACAGCCCCAGCGTGAGCTCCAGCACGGCTCCAGCGCAGCCCCTAGCGCAGCCCCAGCGTGAGCTCCAGCGCGGCTCCAGCGTGGCCCCAGCGCGGCCCCAGAGTGAGCTCCAGCGCAGCTCCAGCGCAGCCCATAGCACGGCCCCAGCGTGAGCTCCAGCGCGGCTCCAGTGCAGCCCCTAGCACGGCCCCAGCGTGAGCTCCAGCCCCAGTGTGAGCTCCAGCGGGGCTCCAGCGCAGCCCCTAGCGCAGCCCCAGCATGAGCTCCAGTGTGGGCTCCAGTGTGAGCTCCAGTGCGGCTCCAGCGCAGCCCCTAGAACAGCCCCAGCGTGAGATCCAGCACGGCTCCAGCGCAGCCCCTAGCACAGCCCCAGCGTCAGCTCCAGCGCAGCTCCAGCACAGCCCCTAGCACGGCCCCAGCGTGAGCTCCAGCGTGGCCCCAGCGTGGCTCCAGTGTGAGCTCCAGCGCGGCTCCAGCGCAGCCCCTAGCGCGGCCCCAGCGTGAGCTCCAGCGCAGCCCCAGCGTGAGCTCCAGCGCAGCTCCAGCGCAGCCCCTAGCACAGCCCCAGCGTGAGCTCCAGCACGGCTCCAGCGCAGCCCCTAGCGCAGCCCCAGCGTGAGCTCCAGCGCGGCTCCAGCGTGGCCCCAGCGCGGCCCCAGTGTGTGCTCCAGCGCGGCTCCAGCGCAGCCCCTAGTGCGGCCCCAGCGTGAGCTCCAGCGTGGGCTCCAGTGTGAGCTCCAGCGCGGCTCCAGCGCAGCCCCTAGTGCGGCCCCAGTGTGAGCTCCAGCGCGGCTCCAGCGCAGCCCCTAGCACGGCCCCAGCGTGAGCTCCAGCGCGGCTCCAGCGCAGCCCCTAGCACAGCCCCAGCGTGAGCTCCAGCGCAGCCCCTCACAGCCCCAGCGTGAGCTCCAGCGCGGCTCCAGCGCAGCCCCTAGCGCAGCCCCAGCGTGAGCTCCAGCGCGGCTCCAGCGTGGCCCCAGCGCGGCCCCAGTGTGAGCTCCAGCGCGGCTCCAGCGCAGCCCCTAGTGCGGCCCCAGCGTGAGCTCCAGCGTGGCTCCAGCGTGGCCCCAGCACAGCTCCAGTGTGAGCTCCAGCGCGGCTCCAGCGCAGCCCCTAGTGCAGCCCCAGCATGAGCTCCAGCGCGGCTCCAGTGCAGCTCCAGCACAGCCCCTACGCAGCCCCAGCGTGAGCTCCAGCGCGCTCCAGCGCAGCCCCTAGTGCGGCCCCAGCGTGAGCTCCAGTGTGGCTCCAGTGCAGCTCCAGCACAGCCCCTAGTGCGGCCCCAGCGTGAGCTCCAGTGCGGCTCCAGTGCAGCTCCAGCACAGCCCCTAGCACGGCCCCAGCGTGAGCTCCAGCGCGGCTCCAGCGTGGCCCCAGCGCGGCCCCAGTGTGAGCTCCAGCGGGGCTCCAGCGCAGCCCCTAGCACGGCCCCAGCGTGAGCTCCAGCGCGGCTCCAGCGCGGCCCCAGCGCGGCCCCAGTGTGAGCTCCAGCGCGGCTCCAGCATGGCCCCAGCGCGGCCCCAGTGTGAGCTCCAGCGGGGCTCCAGCGCAGCCCCTAGCACGGCCCCAGCGTGAGCTCCAGCGCGGCTCCAGCGTGGCCCCAGCGCGGCCCCAGTGTGAGCCCCAGCGCGGCTCCAGCGCAGCCCCTAGCGCAGCCCCAGCGTGAGCTCCAGCACGGCTCCAGCGTGAGCCCCAGCACGGCCCCAGCGTGAGCCCCAGCGCAGCCCCAGCGTGAGCTCCAGCGCGGCTCCAGCGCAGCCCCTAGCGCAGCCCCAGCATGAGCTCCAGCACGGCTCCAGCGCAGCCCCTAGCACGGCCCCAGCGTGAGCTCCAGCACGGCTCCAGTGCAGCCCCTAGCGCAGCCCCAGCGTGAGCTCCAGCGCCTCCAGCGTGGCCCCAGCGCGGCCCCAGTGTGAGCTCCAGCGCGGCTCCAGCGCAGCCCCTAGTGCGGCCCCAGCGTGAGCTCCAGCGTGGGCTCCAGTGTGAGCTCCAGCGCGGCTCCAGCGCAGCCCCTAGTGCGGCCCCAGTGTGAGCTCCAGCGCGGCTCCAGCGCAGCCCCTAGTGCAGCCCCAGCGTGAGCTCCATCGTGGGCTCCAGCGTGGCCCCAGCACAGCTCCAGCGTGAGCTCCAGCGCAGCTCCAGCGCAGCCCCTAGTGCGGCCCCAGCGTGAGCTCCAGCACGGCTCCAGCGCAGCCCCTAGTGCGGCCCCAGCGTGAGCTCCAGCGTGGGCTCCAGCACAGCCCCAGCACAGCCCCAGCGTGAGCTCCAGCGCAGCTCCAGCGCAGCCCCTAGTGCGGCCCCAGCATGAGCTCCAGCGCGGCTCCAGCGCAGCTCCAGCACAGCCCCTAGCGCAGCCCCAGCGTGAGCTCCAGCGCAGCTCCAGCACAGCCCCTAGTGCGGCCCCAGCGTGAGCTCCAGCGCGGCTCCAGTGCAGCTCCAGCACAGCCCCTAGCGCGGCCCCAGCGTGAGCTCCAGTGCGGCTCCAGTGCAGCTCCAGCACAGCCCCTAGCACGGCCCCAGCATGAGCTCCAGCGCGGCTCCAGTGCAGCTCCAGCACAGCCCCTAGCACGGCCCCAGCCTGAGCTCCAGCGCAGCTCCAGTGCAGCTCCAGCACAGGCCCCAGTGTGGCCCCCAGCACAGCCCCTAGCGCGGCCCCAGCGTGGGCTCCAGCGCAGGCCCAGCGTGGCTCCAGCGTGGCTCCAGCGCAGCCCCCAGCACCACCCCTAGTGCGGCCCCAGTGCAGTCCCAGTGTAGGCTCCAGTGCAGGCCCAGTGCAGCTCCAGCGTGGCTCCAGAGCAGCTCCAGTGTGGCCTCTGGCACGGCCCCTGGCGTGGCCCCGGCACAGCTCCAGTGCAGCCCCAGCCTGCTCAGCCTGGCCTCTGAGAGGGGAGGCAGGACTGCGCGGGGAGGCACACAGCGCGTTGGGGTGGAAGGAGCAGGAAGGTCACAGAATGGTTTGGGTTGGAAGGAGCTGGGAGGTCACAGAATGGTTTGGGTTGGAAGGAGCTGGGAGGTCACAGAATGGTTTGGGTTGAAGGCAGCTGGGAGGTCACAGAATGGTTTGGGTTGGAAGGAGCTGGGAGGTCACAGAATGGTTTGGCTTGGAAGGAGCTGGGAGGTCACAGAATGGTTTGGGTTGGAAGGAGCTGGGAGGTCACAGAATGGTTTGGGTTGGAAGGAGCTGGGAGGTCACAGAATGGTTTGGGTTGGAAGGAGCTGGGAGGTCACAGAATGGTTTGGGTTGGAAGGAGCTGGGAGGTCACAGAATGGTTTGGGTTGGAAGGAGCTGGGAGGTCACAGAATGGTTTGGGTTGAAGGCAGCTGGGAGGTCACAGAATGGTTTGGGTTGGAAGGAGCTGGGAGGTCACAGAATGGTTTGGGTTGAAGGCAGCTGGGAGGTCACAGAATGGTTTGGGTTGGAAGGAGCTGGGAGGTCACAGAATGGTTTGGGTTGGAAGGAGCTGGGAGGTCACAGAATGGTTTGGGTTGGAAGGAGCTGGGAGGTCACAGAATGGTTTGGGTTGGAAGGAGCTGGGAGGTCACAGAATGGTTTGGGTTGGAAGGAGCTGGGAGGTCACAGAATGGTTTGGGTTGGAAGGAGCTGGGAGGTCACAGAATGGTTTGGGTTGAAGGCAGCTGGGAGGTCACAGATTGGTTTGGGTTGAAGGCAGCTGGGAGGTCACAGAATGGTTTGGGTTGAAGGCAGCTGGGAGGTCACAGAATGGTTTGGGTTGAAGGCAGCTGGGAGGTCACAGAATGGTTTGGGTTGGAAGGCAGCTGGGAGGTCACAGAATGGTTTGGGTTGGAAGGAGCTGGGAGGTCACAGAATGGTTTGGGTTGAAGGCAGCTGGGAGGTCACAGATTGGTTTGGGTTGAAGGCAGCTGGGAGGTCACAGAATGGTTTGGCTTGAAGGCTCTGAGGCAAAAGCAGTGAGCTCTTTCTCTTCAGTGCCCACATGCCCGCCTTGTGTTGGCCCAAGCAGGCAGCCTGTTTACAACCCAATACCCCTGGCCTGCAGCCAGCCTGGCAGACAGGGAGCACAGATTGAAATATGAAATGAAAAGTAGCAAACATTCTAACCCCAGTTTTGCCACCTGTGAAACCCATCCTGGCAATCCTCCAGCAACACCTCCAACCAGACTGGCTCCATCATCCTGGCTGAGGATTTTATCCCCATCTTGCACATCTCCAGAAGGCTCAGAGTGATCAGAGATTCCCACAACACAACCCAGTCAAACCTGGGCAGCCACCACCCTGTGCTAGCAATGGCACATCTCCAGCTGCTCTGCCCTCCATGGGGAGCAGAATCCACTCAGAGCTGGGCAGGTGGCTTTGTTTTGGTTTGATAGCCAGCACCCCAGTTTATGCAGAGTGCCCAGGGCCTTGGCCACTGCCACTCCTGGAGGGAAGAGAGATGCTGCTGCAGGTTTTCCTGGCCCCCAAAATCCAGATTGTCTTTACAGGCTGCTTCAAAGGCAGGGAGGTTTCACCTCTGCCTTTTCCTAAGGTGGTTCAAAATCATGGAGTGGTTTGGTGTCAGCATGGCAGTGTTCCACCCTCCCTCCCTTTGGGGTTTGCACGGTAGGTTTTACAGGGCACCTTCCATTCGTGAGAGTGGTGGTGAATGGTGCCACAGCCAGCTGGCAGCCAGGCACCAGTGGTGTGCCCCAGGGATCAATGGTCAATATCTTTATTGATGATCTGGAGGAGGGCATTGAGTCCATCAGCAGTAAATTTGCAGATGACACCAAGCTGGGGGCAGGAGTTGATCTGTTAGAGGACAGGAGAGCTCTGCAGAGGGACCTGGACAGGCTGGACAGATGGGCAGAGGCCAAGGGCAGGAGATTGAACACATCCAAGTGCCAGGTGCTGCACACTGGCCACAGCAACCCCAGGCAGAGCTACAGGCTGGGGGCAGAGTGGCTGAGAGCAGCCAGGCAGAGAGGGACCTGGGGGTGCTGGTGGAGAGCAGCTGAACATGAGCCAGCAGTGTGCCCAGGGGGCCAAGAAGGCCAATGGCATCCTGGCCTGCATCAGGAAGAGTGTGGCCAGCAGGAGCAGGGAGGTCATTGTGCCCTGTGCTCAGCACTGGTCAGGCCACACCTTGAGTCCTGTGTCCAGTTCTGCTCTCAGCCACTTTGCCCCCAGCCTGTAGCTCTGCCTGGGGTTGCTGTGGCCAATGTGCAGCACCTGGCACTTGGATGTGTTCAATCTCCTGCCCTTGGCCTCTGCCCATCTGTGCAGCCTGGCAAGGTCCCTCTGCAGGCAACAGAGAGTTTTAAAATCATGAGTTACCCAACACAACCTGTGTCAGCTCCGGGGTGCAGGGAGCACCCAGTCCGTGGTCTGAATCTGTTTGGTGAAGATCTTTTGTCACAGAGGCCCTTCCCGGCCAGGGGCTGGCTGTGGAGCCTGAGTCCCTGGGGAAGCTGAGAGCAGCTCCCTGGCGCCGCCTTTCTCTGCTTCCCTTCCAACAGCTGCCACTTGTCAGCAGGATCAAAGAGACAGAGCCCAGGCTCCTCAGGCTGCTCTTTGCGAGCAGTTATGTCGGCAGGCTCGGGAAGCTCTGGCTCAGCAGGGGGTGAAGCTGCCGAGGCTTGCGGTGCTGGCCCTGTGTCGGGAGCAGCCACAGCGCCACTTAAGGGCACAGAGGCTGAGATTGCTTCTGGTGACCCAGCCCGGGTGTTCAACGCTTCACAGAGTGTTTGCCAAGTACTGAGCAGCCCTGTTGGCAGTTTATCATCCTTTGCAGCAGAGTCCCAAAGCTTTGCCCCAGTCTTATCCCAGACTTCTGGATCGTGCAGTCTGACAAGTGATGGAAGGGTGATGCTCAGTAGCACACAGAAGCATCTGCTGGAGCACAGAGGGACTGATGGGCTTCCCATGCTGCTGAAAGATTTGCTGGAAGGCTTCCAGGACAGAGTTCTGTTCCTGAGTTAGAGTATTCCCCATCTTTGTTGTCCTCAGCAGCTTCCCTTGTGTTCAGGGAAAAGGAGCTGAGCTTTTCAAGGCTTTTATCTTCCACTGTGAGTTCAGCTGAGACAATCACTTTGTCTCCTGGTCCCTGATGTTATGCAGCACACTGAGGCACAGAGCCCTGCAGCATCCTGGGAGGAGGGGCTGGACACCATGGGTAGCTCAGAGACAGGGCAGGATCCAACTTCCTCGCTAGCACTCAGGGCTTATGTATATTTCTACTACAGCACAGAACAGGCATGAGGCCAGCAGGACTTTTCTGTGGCAGCACCACACAACTGATGTGAATCTGAACTTAGTGACTGGCTAAGCAATTCACAGTTTCTGATCTCCTGGGGAAAGCTGAAGAGAACAGGAAAATACCAGAGGTTCATGATCTGTCTCCTCCCCCAGTTCCTCTCAAGGCCTCTTCATCACCAGGGTTTGTGCTTCCTTGTCAGCAAACTGTTACAGGTTCTGAAGCAAAAGCAATGAACTCTTTCTCTCCAGTCCCCACAATAGCTTAGTTGGGAAGGGAGCTGAGAGATCATAGAATGGTTTGGGTTGGAAGGGAGCTCCAAAGCTCCTCCAGTCCAAGCCCTCTGCACTCAGCAGGGACATCCTCCACTGCATCAGGCTGCCCAGAGCCCTCTCCAGCCTCACCTTGAAGCTCTCCAGGGCTGGAGCCTCAACCCCCTCCCTGGGCAACCTGCTGCAGTGTTCCAGCAGCTTCCTGGTGCAGAACTTGTTCTTCACATCCAATCTCAATCTCCTCCAGTTTCAAAGTATTGCCCTTTGTCCTGTCACTGCAGCTCTTTGGACATAGTCTCTCTGCAGCCTTCATGTGGCTCCTTTCAGGTACTGACAGGCTGCTCTAAGGTCCCCCTGGAGCCTTCTCTTCTGCAGGCTGAACCCCCCCAGCTCCCTCAGCCTGTCCTCCTAGCAGAGGTCTTCCAGTCTCCTGATCATTTTCATAGCCCTCCTCTGAATCATCTACTCCAACCTCCCCATCATAGGCAGGGACACCTCCCACCAGCCCAGGTTGCTCAAGGCCTCATCCAGCCTGGCTTTGAACACCTCCAGGCAGGAGGCAGCCACAGCCTCCCTGTGCAGCCTGTGCCAGAGTCTCACCACCCTCATGCTGAAGAACTTCCTAATCAGAGCTTTGGAGATGCTTTCAGTGCTATCATTTATTGCCATAGCCAGGGGTACAAATTGGTGTCAAGTCCCTGAGGAGCTGATTGCTTGGGTTGGTTTTTATTGTCGTTGTCTTGGTGTCCCTCCTCAGCTGCGGAAGGAGTCGGAGACGCAGTGCCAGACGGACAGCAAGTACGAGCCTGCTGCTGGAGACACCCAGGAGAGCAGCTGGAGTGAGGGCAAGAGCTCCGGATATGTGTCCAGGTGAGCTCATCCAGCACTGCACTTGCAGGGCTTTCAGTCATAGAATCACAGCATTGGGTTGGAAGGGACCTCAAATATCATCTTAGTTCCAGGGACACCTCCCACCAGCCCAGGTCCTCAAAGGCCTTATCCTGCCTGGCCTTGAACACCTCCAGGCAGGAGGCAGCCACAGTAAATCAGAATCGCAGAACCAGTCAGGTTGGAAAAGACCCTCAGGATCACCAAGTCCAACCAAGAACTCTACTCTAGAAAGTTCACCCCTGAACCATATCCCCAAGCACCACATCCAGACAACCCCGAAGCACCTCCAGGCTTGGGGACTCCACCAGCTCCCTGGGCAGCACATTCCAGTCCCTGACCACTCTTCTGTGAAAATTTTTTTTCTAAACCTGCCCAGTTGCAGCTTGAGGCTGTTACCTCTTGTTCTGTCACTAGAAGAGACCAGCACCAGCCTCTCCACACATCCTTTCAGGGAGCTGTAGAGAGCAGTGAGGTCTTCCCTCAGCCTCCTCTGTTTCACACTAACCATCCCCAGCTCCTTCAGTCACTCCTCATCAGATTCATTGCCCAGGCCCTTCCCAGCTTCCTTGCCCTCCTCTGCCCTGGCTCCAGCACCTCCACAGCTCTCATGTATTGAGGTGCCCAGAACTGAACACAACAGTCGAGGTGTGGGCTCACCAGAGCTGACTACAAGGGGACAATCACCTCCCTACTGCTGAACACAGCATTTCTAATCCAAGCCAGGATGCCTTTGGCTTTCTCGGCCACCGGGGCACACTGCTGGCTGATACCCACAGCTGAGCAGGTATTTCCATTTCCTAGGAACTGAAAACATTCTATTGATTGATAGATCAATAGAATTGAGACAGTCATCAGCAAATGTGCAGATGACACCAAGCTGGGAGCAGATGTTGGTCAGTCAGAGGGCTGAAGGGCTCTGCAGAGGGACCTTGACCGGCTGGACAGAGTCCAACAGGATGGCATTCAACAAGTCCAAGTGCCAGGGGCTGCACTTTGGCCACAGCAACCCCAGGCAGAGCTACAGGCTGGGGTCAGAGTGGCTGAGAGCTGCCAAACAGAGAGGGATCTGGGGGTGCTGATTGACAGCTGCCTGAACATGAGCCAGCAGTGTGCCCAGGTGGCCAAGAAGGGCAATGGCATCCTGGCCTGCATCAGGAACAGTGTGGCCAGCAGGAGCAGGGAGGTCATTGTGCCCCTGTACTCTGCATTGGTTAGGCCACACCTTGAGTCCTGTGTCCAGTTCTGGGCCCCTCAGTTTAAGAAGGACATTGAGACACTTGAAGGTGTCCAGAGAAGGGCAACAAGGCTGGGGAGAGGCCTTGAGCACAGCCCTGTGAGGAGAGGCTGAGGGAGCTGGGGTTGCTTAGCCTGGAGAAGAGGAGGCTCAGGGGCAACCTCATTGCTCTCTGCAACTACCTGAAGGGAGGTTGTAGCCAGGTGGGGGTTGGCCTCTTCTCCCTAGCAACCAGCACCAGAACAAGGGGACACAGTCTCAAGCTGCACCAGGGGAAGTTTAGGCTGGAGGTGAGGAGAAAGTTCTTCACTGAGAGAGTGATTTGCCATTGGGATGTGCTGCCCAGGGAGGTGGTGGAGTCACCATCCCTGGAGGTGTTCAAGAGGGGACTGGATGTGGCACTTGGTGCCATGGTCTAGTCATGGGGTCTGTGGTGACAGGTTGGACTCGGTGATCTTTGAGGTCTCTTCCAACCTTGGTGATACTGTGAGACTGTGGAATCAATATTCCCAGTGGCACACATTAAAAACTGCATTTGTGGTTAGAATGTAATGGGAAATGTCTCAAATGTTAACAGAGTTATCAGTAACACCTGGTAGAAAAAAGCCATTTCAAATGAGCTTAATTACCCTGGCTTCTTGGATGGAACTTCTGTGCTGAGCTTCGTGAGGCACAGCTGGTTTTTCATACTGCTACCTGAGCCAGACCTCTTAGAAAAGGTTGGGATTATTGTCACCAAGTTGTTTGCTGTTTTAGGGTTCTTACTTAAAGAAGGAAGTGCTACCTGCTCAAATACAACAGGCAAAACCACTGTGGTTTTAAAGTTTGGTTTCTGGAAGAATGAATGGATTACATAGCAAATTCCTGCTGAAGCACAGGAATTCTCCTGGGCAGCCTGTGCCAGAGTCTCACCACCCGCACTGCTAAGAATTGCTTCCTCATCTCCACTCTCAGTCTCTCCTCTCCCAGCTCACAGCCATTGTTCCTCAGCCTGGCCCTCCCCTGTCCAAAGTCCCTCCCCAGCTCTCCTGAAGCCCCTTCAGGTACTGCAAGGCTGCTCTGAGGTCTCCCTGGAGCCTTCTCTTCTCCAGGCTGAACAGCCCCAGCTCTCCCAGCCTGTCCCCACAGAGGAGGTTCTGCAGCCTCTGATCATCCTGGTGGCCTCCTCTGGACCTGCCCCAGCAGCTCCAGGTCTCTCTCTTTGTTTTAAAGTTATGGGTTTAAAAAAAACAAACAATCCAGAGGTACTCTAAAGAATTTCTCCCTAATCTCCAGTGTAAGTCTGCCAGCTTGCAGACCCAGTCCATTGCCCTTCTCCTGTCACTGCAAGCCCTTGGGAAAACTCAGAGAATCACAGAATGGTTTCAGTTGGAAAGGACCTTCCAGATCATGTAGCTCCAGCCCCCTGCCATGAGCAGAGGGACATCTCCCACCTCCCACTAGACCAGGGTCCTCAAAGCCTCACCCAGCTTTCTTGTAGCCCCCTTCAGGCACTGGAAGGCTGCTCTGCGGTCTCCCTGGAGATATCAGTGTGAGACCTGTCCAGAGGAAAGAGCAGCTGATCAGTTGTGATCTCCTTGTTCTCCAGCTCAGCAGGATAATCAGCAGCTGACACAAAGCACCCTGGCAGCCCACTGCCAAGGGCAGCCTGCAGCTATAAGCAATCCCAGAGAGTCTCCAGGACACCTGTGAGCAGGAATGTTGCTCTTGTATGTCCTCCTCATCCATGGGATGGGAGACTGCTTCTTGAATCAGTTGTGTCCCACTTGGTGCCCATTGCCCCTTGTCCTATCAGTGGGCACTACTGAAAAGATGCCAGCCCCACAGGTCCTTTAGCTCTTGCTGAGCATTGAGTAGAGGGGGAGGAGAACCTCCCTGGACCTTCTGCCCACACTCCATAGATCACAGAATCACAGAACATTAGGAAGGGACCTCCAGAGCTCATCCAGTCCAACCCCCTGCCAGAGCAGGGCACCCAGGGCAGGGCACACAGAACACATCCAGGGGGGCTGGAAAGGCTCCAGAGCAGGAGACTCCACAACCTCTCTGGGCAGCCTGCTCCAGGCTCCAGCAGCCTCACACCAGAGAAGTTTCTCCTCATGTTGAGCTGGAACCTCCTGGCTTCCAGCTTGTCCCTGTTGGTCCTTGTGCTGTCCCTGGGCCCCACCAAGCAGAGCCTGGCCCCTTCCTCCTGACCCCCAGCCCTCAGCTATTGATAGACATTGATCAGATCCCTCTCAGCCTTCTCCTCTCCACACTAATCAGCCCCAGGGCTCTCAGTCTCTCTTCACAGCAGAGCTCTTCCTCTCCCTTCAGCCTCCTCACAGCCTCCCCTGCACTCTCTCCAGCAGCTCTCTGTCTCTCTTGAGCTGGGGAGCCCCAAACTGGCCACAGCATTGCAGCTGTGGTCTCAGCAGGGCAGAGCAGAGGGGCAGCAGAACCTCCCCAGCCCTGCTGGCCACACTTTGCTTGCTGCCCCCCAGGATGCTGCTGGCCACAAGCCTGAGCTGCTGCCCCATGCACCACCTGCTGCTTCACTTTGCTCCCTCTGCTTCCCAGAAAGGTTTTGCTCTGAGTGGTAAATGCCTTGGGGTTTCTATCTGTACTAACACATTTTTCTCCTCCCTCCTTTCTTCTGTCCCTGCCTGCTCTCCTCTCCCAGGTACCTGACAGACTTTGAGCCCATTCAGTGCCTGGGCCGTGGCGGTTTCGGGGTGGTCTTTGAAGCCAGGAACAAAGTGGACGACTGCAACTACGCCATCAAACGCATCCGGCTGCCCAACCGGTGAGGGAGCAGGGCTGCTGCACCAGGGGCTGCCGCACCAGGGGCTGCTGCACCAGGGGCCGCCGCACCAGGGGCTGCTGCACCAGGGGCCGCTGCACCAGGGGCTGCTGCACCAGGGTCCGGCGCTCCAGGGGCCGCTGCACCAGGGGCTGCTGCACCAGGGTCTGGCGCTCCAGGGGCCGCCGCACCAGGGGCCGCCGCACCAGGGGCCGCCGCACCAGGGGCCGCCGCACCAGGGGCCGCTGCACCAGGGGCCGCTCCAGCTGCTGCACCAGGGCCGCCGCACCAGGGGCCGCCGCACCAGGGGCCGCCGCTCCAGGGGCTGCTGCACCAGGGGCCGCCGCTCCAGGGGCCGCTGCACCAGGGGCTGCTGCACCAGGGTCCGGCGCTCCAGGGGCCGCTGCACCAGGGGCTGCTGCACCAGGGTCCGGCGCTCCAGGGGCCGCCGCACCAGGGGCCGCCGCACCAGGGACCGCCGCTCCAGGGGCCGCCCAGGGGCCGCCGCACCAGGGGCCGCCGCACCAGGGGCCGCCGCACCAGGGGCCGCCGCACCAGGGGCCGCCGCTCCAGGGGCCGCCGCACCAGGGGCCGCCGCTCCAGGGGCTCCTGCCCTGCCTGCCCAGCACCCCTCTGCCCTCCAGGACACACCTCTCGTGGCGGGGCTGACTTGCTTTTGGCATGGAGAATTTGGCATCCCAGCAGAGGGTGACCTGCTTGGCTGAAGTGCTGGCAGAGCAGGACCCTTGTGAGGATGCTGCAGCTCCATGGCAACTCAGAGATCCATGGAGTGGGTTGGGTTGGAAGGCACCTCAAAGATCAGCCAGTTCCAACCCCCTGCCATGGGCAGGGACATCTCCCACCAGCCCTGGTTGCTGAAGGCCTCATCCAGCCTGGCCTCTAACACCTCCAGGTTGGATGAAGCCCTGAGCTGCTTTGATTCCCTTGTTGATTAGAGCCTTTGACAACAGCACCACTCATTTGTAGCACTGTTAATTTGCTTCTCTCCTTCCTCTCCTTACCTTTCCTACCTTCTTTTTTTTTTTTTCCTCTCTCCCTGCCCAGCTTTTCTGACTCCATTTGCCCATTTTGTTTCATTTTTTGGTCCCACAACCCCTCCCTTTTCTTTCAGCCATAGGTGCTCAAGCCAGGCTGCTGAATTCCCCTACACAGAGCTTGCAGCAGTTCCTTTTAGTGGGAGATGGGAGACACTGCTTCTGGAAATCTCAAGTTAGGACAGCAACAGGCAGGCCAGTAGAGGGAGGGGTAAAGCCATGACATCCAGAGTGCCTCTGTTTTGAATGTGTTACACAAGTGTGACTCTTTTGACAGTAAAGACATTTAAGGTAGCCTAAATTCTTCTTTTCCCAGCATACTCAAACCCAATCAAACCATCTGACTTGATTTGATCCAGTTGTGGTCTTCTGAAGAGAAATTAATGAGGTCAGGATACCAGCAGGCTGCCTGCTTGCCTGTCCATAGCATTGCAGAACACAGGGCTTGGAAGGGACCTCCAGAGCTCATCCAGCCCAACCCCCTACCAGAGCAGGGCACCCAGGGCAGGGCACACAGGAACACATCCAGGTGGGGCTGGAAAGGCTCCAGAGCAGGAGACTCCACAACCTCTCTGGGCAGCCTGCTCCAGGCCTCCAGAAGCCTCACAGCAGAGAAGTTTCTCCTTATGTTGAGCTGGAACCTCCTGGCTTCCAGCTGGTCCCTGTTACTCCTTGTGCTGTCCCTGGGCACCACCAAGCAGAGCCTGGCCCCTTCCTCCTGACCCCAGCCCTCAGCTATTGATAGACATTGATCAGATCCCTCTCAGCCTTTTCTCCTCTCCACGCTAGTCAGCCCCACTCTGGAGATGGTCATCCTGGAGTCTCCTTATTCCGTGCCAATGAAAAGAGAAGCACCAAGGCGTCCCTGCCTGCCCCCTCTGCTGTCAGTGTCTCCTGCAGGCCTGTAGAGCACTGCTGCTTAGGGCTCTTTTTTCTGTCCCTTGGAAGAGCGGGGAGCCTGAAGCTGTCCTGCTCAGCTCCGCTGCCTGCCCTGATCTGAGTGCTGAGCTGTTGGGAGCAGGCCCTGCTGCCGCAGCCCTCTGAAGGCGTTCGCAGGGGGCGGGCGGGCTGGCTGGCTGTGCGAGACGCAGCTGCCGGCCTCTCGGGCTGTGCCGAGCCGCCCTGCGGCGCTGCCTGCGCCACGCCGCTGCCCTCTGACCCTGCCCCTGTTGTGTGCTGGCCCGGCAGGGAGCTGGCCCGCGAGAAGGTGATGCGGGAGGTGAAGGCGCTGGCCAAGCTGGAGCACCCTGGCATCGTGCGCTACTTCAACGCCTGGCTGGAGGCTCCCCCGGAGCGCTGGCAAGAGAAGATGGATGAGCAGTGGCTGAAAGATGAGAGGTAACTCCTGGCGGGGGGGAGCTTAGCAACTCAGTTGGAGGCTGGACAGCAACAGAACTGGAGAGCTGGTGGAGGGCCCAGGGGCTGTGCAGCAAAGGGAGGGCTGTGCCGGGAGAGCTGGGGCTGCTCAGCCTGGGGAGGCTCCAGGGAGGCCTCAGAGCTGCAGTTCAGTATCTGCAGGGCAGCTGCAGGCAGGCTGGGGAGGGACTGCTCAGAAGGGGCTGTGGGGATTGGATGAGGGGCAATGGACTAAAGCTTGAGGAGGGCAGATTAAGGCTGGATATAAGGAAGAAATTCTTGGCAGTGAGGGAGGTGAGACTCTGGCACAGGCTGCCCAGGGAGGCTGTGGCTGCCTCCTGCCTGGAGGTGTTGAAGGCCAGGCTGGATGAGGCCTTGAGCAGCCTGTGCTGGTGGGAGGTGTCCCTGCCCGTGGCAGGGGGTGGAACTGGATGAGCTTGAAGGTCTCTTCCAACCCAAACCACTCTGGGATTCTGTGATGTGTTTCTAGTAGCAGCAGTGGTTAAACCTGGGCTCCTGGCAGTGCCTTTGGGTGGCTTGCAGGCCCAGAGTGCTGACCTGTCTGTTGTGTTCCTCTAGCACTGACTGGCCTCTCAGTTCTCCCAGCCCCATGGATGTGCCCTCCTTCAAGATCCGAGCAGAGCCCTTCTCTGCCAGGGAGCACATCGAAGTCGTCGCCACCTGCTCGGAGCAGGAGCTGGCCCTGGGAATACCCTGTGCTCAACATGACACATCTGCAAGCCACTTTTCCCCTCTGGAATTCTCTGCCACCGACAGCAGGGAGCTGCAGCAGTCAGAGGACCCTCTGCTGAACCTGCAGGACAGCGTCCTCACAGGCTGTGAGGGAGAAGACAGCACCATCAACAGCAATGGCCTGGAGCACTCCCTGGAGATGTGCTCCTCGGCTGCTCCTGGAGGGCACCTGAGGGAAGGGACCTCCTCTTCTATTGTGTTTGAGGACTCTGGCTGTGGCAATGCCTCCAGCAAGGAGGAGAAAGTTGATGTTTCACACGGGGAGAGCTTCCCTGAGGAGAAGGCAAAGGGTGCAAAGGAATCTGAGCACAAGAAGTCTGCCTCGGGCAGTCCTCTCTCTGTGTCTCCACCAAGGCCAACAAGTTTAAGCCTGGACCTTTCTAAGAACATTGCAGACAAAGTCAAGCCCCCCTCCCCAAAGGTCTACCTGTACATCCAGATGCAGCTCTGCAGGAAAGAGAACCTCAAGGACTGGATGAGCAGAAGGTGCAGGATAGAGGAGAGGGAGAGGATGGAGTGCCTGCAGATATTCCTGCAGATAGCTGAAGCTGTTGACTTCCTGCACAGCAAGGGATTGATGCACAGGGATCTGAAGGTTTGTGCTCAAAGGTCACAGTGGCAAAGGAGTTAGGGGTTGGGGGTTAAAGCTATTTATTGGCATGATCACCAGGGAATGCAGCAGGGCCAAGGGCTGGGTGCTGGCCTTGAGTCACAACCACCCCAGGAAGGCTCCAGGCCTGGGGCAGAGGGGTTGGAAACTGCCCAGCAGAGACAGCCCTGGGGGTGCTGGGTGCCAGCAGCTGGAGGGGAGCCAGGGGGTGCCCAGCTGGGCAAGAAGGCCACCAGCAGCCTGGCCTGGAGCAGCAGTGCTGTGGGCAGCAGGAGCAGGGCAGGGATTGTGCCCCTGGGCTCAGCACTGGGGAGGCCACAGCTTGAGGGCTGGGTTCAGGTTTGGGCTCCTCACTCCCAGAAGGACATTGAGGGCAGGAGCAGGGCCAGAGAAGGGCACCAGAGCTGGGGAAGGGTCTGGAGAAGAGGGCTGGGGAGGAGCAGCTGAGGGAGCTGGGGGGGTTTGGTGTGGAGCAGAGGAGGCTGAGGGAGACCTCCTTGCTCTCTGCAGCTCCCTGAGAGGAGGCTGCAGCCAGCTGGGGGTTGGGCTCTGCTGCCTAGGAACAAGGGACAGGACAAGAGGAAATGGCTTCAACTTGCCCCGGGGGAGGTTGAGGTTGCACATGAGAAGAAACTTCTGGCCTGGAAGGGTTCTCAAAGCCTGGCACAGGCTGCCCAGGGAGGTTGCTGAGTGCCCATCCCTGGAGGTGTTCCAGAGGCAGAGCTGTGGTGCTGAGGGCCATGGCTCAGCCCCAGCCTGGGCAGAGGCAGAGCATGGTTGTGCTGGGTGCTCTGGCAGGGCTTTGCCAGCCCAGACAGTGCTGTGATTCTCTGCCTGCCTCAACTCTCCACATGCTGGCTGGAGCTGGACACCTGCCTGGCTGTGTCCTGCAGGCAAACAGCTCCTCCTTGACTGCTGTCAGAAGGTCTTTGCTCTGAAACAGGGCATGCTGCAGAAGCCTCTGGTGCTGTAGTTTCCTGGGAGGCCTGAACTGACTCAAATGACATCACGGGGTGCTGGTCCCTCTGCTTCACATCAGACCTGGGCAGCAGCAGTTCCAAACTTGCCTGCTGCTTGTGCAGTGCCAGGCTGGTAGCTCAGTGCCAGCCCCTGCCAGCTTTTAACTGGCAGATCCTGAGTGTGGACACTGGCCACAATCTCTGTGTGTGTGAGCAGCGTGGCAGGGGAGAGAAACCCTGCTGGAGCAGCTCAGTCTCATCAGTGACCTCAGCAGGGGGTTACAGGAGCTGAGTTAAGGTCTGCACAGTCACCTGGAGGTGCAGTGCCCCAGGGCATGAAGAGGAATCATCCCCCAGGGCAGGGCAAGCCTCTCTGGCAGCAGGGCAGCTGGCACACAGCACTCCCATGGCTGTATGGCAATTTGTGATCCAGGTTCCCTATTCAGGGATGCTCACTGCTGAGCTGGGAGCCAAGGAAAGCTGCTTTGGATCCACCTCTGCCAGCTGAAGTGAAGCAGATAATTGGCACTGTTAAGTCTCCAGATAGACTCAGTGATCTTGATACCAGTCCAGGCTGGGGGTGAGGAGATTGAGAGCATCCCTGCAGAGGAGGCCTTGGGGGTGCTGGGGGGCAGAAGCTGGACAGGAGCCAGCAGTGGGCACTGGCAGCACAGGAGGCCAAGGGCAGCCTGGGCTGCAGCCAAAGCAGTGTGGCCAGAGCTGGAGAGAGGATCCTGCCCCTCTGCTCTGCTCTGGGGAGACCTCACCTGCAGGGCTGGGGCCACCTGTGGAACCCCAGAACAAGAGAGACCTGGAGCTGATGGAGAGGGTCCAGAGGAGGCCACAAAGCTGATCAGAGGCTGGAGAACCTCCCCTGTGGGGACAGGCTGGGAGAGTTGGGGCTGGTCAGCCTGGAGAAGAGAAGGCTCCAGGGAGACCTCAGAGCTGCAGTTCAGTATCTGCAGGGGAGCTGCAGGCAGGCTGGGGAGGGACTGATCAGAAGGGGCTGTGGGGATGGGATGAAGGGCAGTGGATTAAAGCTTGAGAAGGGCAGATTCAGGCTGGATTTTAGGAAGAAATTGTTGGCAGTGAGGCTGGGGAGACTCTGGCACAGGCTGCCCAGGGAGGCTGTGTCTGTCCCCTGCCTGGAGGTGTTCAAGGCCAGGCTGGATGAGGCCCTGAGCAGCCTGTGCTGGTGGGAGGTGTCCCTGCCCATGGCAGGGGCTGGGACTGGATGATCTTGCAGGTCCCTTCCAACCCAGCCCATTCTGTGACTCTGAGTCCATGTCAGTGTCTGTTCCTGCTGCAGCCTCCAGCACTGGCAGGGTGTCTGTTACTGAAGAGCAGCACATGCAGAGCTGAAAAAGCTCTGAGAAATGATGGATTGCCTCTGCTGGACTCCTGGGAGGCAGCTCCTGCTCCTCCCTCCTGACCTGAGGAGGCTCTGGCACCTCCATCAGTGGAGTCAGTGCTGCAGAGTGTGATCCTTGGTGTAGCTTCTCAGGTGCTGATCATTTGGTGGTGGTAGGAGCAAAAGATGCAAATGTCATCTCTGCTGTGGCAGGGCAGGGGCTGCAGAGTCACCCTGCAAGAAACTCACATGGCCCAGGAGGCCACCAGCAGCCTGGCCTGGAGCAGCAGTGCTGTGGGCAGCAGGAGCAGGGCAGGGATGGTGCCCCTGGGCTCAGCACTGGGGAGGCCACAGCTTGAGGGCTGGGTTCAGGTTTGGGCTCCTCACTCCCAGAAGGCCATTGAGGAGCTGGAGCAGGGCCAGAGAAGGGCAAGAAGGGTGGGGAAGGGTCTGGAGAAGAGGGCTGGGGAGGAGCAGCTGAGGGAGCTGGGGGGGTTGGTGTGGAGCAGAGGAGGCTGAGGGAGAGGCTCTCTGCAGCTCCCTGAGAGGAGGCTGCAGCCAGGGGGGTTGGGCTCTGCTGCCTGGGGTCAGGTGAAGATGAAATGGCCTCATGTCATTCAGGGGAGGTTGAGGTTGCACATGAGAAGAAATGTCTTGACTGAAAGGGTTCTCAGAGGCTGGGAGAGGCTGCCCATGGTGGTGGTTGAATGCCCATCCCTGGCAGAGATGTGGTGCACGGGGCCCAGCCTTGGTAGAGCTGAAGAATGGTTGGGCTGGGGCTCTGAAAGGGCTTTTCCAGCCCAACTGGGAGCTGGGGGTGTTTGGTGTGGAGCAGAGGAGGCTGAGGGAGACCTCCTTGCTCTCTACAGCTCCCTGAGAGGAGGCTGCAGTGAGCTGGGGTTGGGCTCTGCTGCCTAGGCTCAGGTGATAGGAGAGGAACTGGCCTGAGGTGTCACAGTGGATTGATGATGGCTTCCAGTGTGGTGACTGAAGACATTTTACTAACACATCTGAGGGCCTTATCTCTCCCCAGGTGGCTGGTGTGACATGTGGGCAAGGGTACCAGAGCCAGAGCTGTGCCAAATCATTCCAAGAGACACAAATTCCATCTCCAGGCTCAGGGCAGGCAGAGAGCTGCCTCCTGTAGGCACAGAGCAGGAGGCTTTCACCCCACACTCTCAGGCTGACAAACACAACTCTCCTTTGGAGCCTGCCTCATCTCTTACAGCCCTCTCAGAGCCTGCTGGTCCAATTGCCACACTTGGGTTTCCCCAGGGGAGGTTTAGGTTAGAGAGTAGAAGAAGCTTCTGGCCTGGAAGGGTTCTCAAAGCCTGGCACAGGCTGCCCAGGTTGGTGGCTGAGTGCCCATCCCTGGAGGTGTTGTGCAGAGGCAGAGCTGTGGTGCTGAGGGCCATGGGTTAGTCCCAGCCTGGGCAGAGCTGGGCACTGGTTGCACTCCATGGTCTGAAAGGCTTTCCCAGCTGAGGTGATCATCCAGAATGAAAATCTGTTGTAAACCCCTCTGAGCTCTGTCCCAGCAGGAGGGGACCTCTCAGGTCAGTCTCCTGTCAGAAGGTCAGGCTGAGGCCATGGGTAGCTGGCAAAGAAGCTGAGGGAGAGCTAAGGCAGACCTCTGCTGGCACTGCTCTTGGGAGCTGCAGAGCTCTCAGGCTTCTTCTGTCCAAACTCAGCTGGGTTGTGTTGGGCACAGCTGCTGCTCAGGGACCTTCTCTGGCCCTGCTCCAGCTCCTCAAGGTCCTTCTGGGAGTGAGGTGCCCAAACCTGAACCCAGCCCTCAAGCTGTGGCCTCCCCAGTGCTGAGCCCAGGGGCACAATCCCTGCCCTGCTCCTGCTGCCCACAGCACTGCTGCTCCAGGCCAGGCTGCTGCTGCCCTTTCCCACTGCTGGCTCATCTTCAGCAGCTGGCACCAAGCACCCCCAGGTGCTGGGCAGAGAAGCCCAAGCTGAGGTGCTAGGTGCAAATGAGTGTGGCACTCGGGGGTGAGAATAAACCCTAGGAGCCAGCAGCAGCAGCTGGGAGCTTGCCAAGTGAGGAGGGAGGGCTGGAGAACTCCTCTGTGCTCTTCCCAGCAGCTGGTGGCTTCCCTGCAGCCCTGTGTAGCGCCAGGACACCTCCCCTGGGTGAGAAGAGCTGAGCACTCTGGGCTTTGGTGCCAGAAGCATTCCTCTTCCCTCAGCTTCCCAGCTGGTTCTGGCAGCCTGCTGCTTGTGGAGCCTTAGAACCACAGAACTGTCAGAGGTGGAAGGGAGCTCAAGGCTCAGCCAGCCCCAACCCCCTGCCATGGGCAGGGACCCCTCACACCGCAGCAGGTTGCTCACAGCCACATCCAGCCTGGCTGCAAACACCTCCAGGCAGGAGGCTTCCACCACCTCCCTGGGCAGCCTGTGCCAGGCTCTCACCACCCTCATGGGCAACAACTTCTTCCTCACAGCCAAGCTGAATCCACCCACTTCTAGTTTTGCTCCATCCCCCCAGTCCTATCCCTCCCTGACACCCTCAAAAGTCCCTCCCCAGCTTGCTTGGAGCCCCCTGCAGATCCTGGAAGGCCTCAATTAGGTCTCCTGGGAGCCTTCTCCTCTCCAGCCTGCACAACCCCAACTCCCTCACTCTGTCCTCACAGCAGAGCAGCTCCAGCCCTCTGCTCCTCCTCGTGGCCCTTCTCTGGACACCTTCCAGCCCCTCCAGAGCCTTCCTGGCACAGAGGCTCCAGAACTGGACCCAGAGCTGCAGCTGTGGTCTCAGCAGAGTGGAGCAGAGGGGCAGAATCCCCTCCCTGGCCCTGCTGGCCACACTTCTCTTGCTGCAGCCCAGGCTCTGCTTGGCTCTCTGGGCTGCAAGTGCTCCCTGCTGGCTGCTGCTGAGCTTCTCCTCCCCCAGCACCCCCAAGGCCTTCTCTCAGGGCTCTCTCCAGGCAGTCCCTGCCCAGCCTGGGTCAGGTATGTCTATGTATATGTAGTTCTGTGTATGCCTTCTTGCCTTGCCAGGGAGCAGAGCCGGACGGGGCCCCAGGAGCCCCCTGTCTCGCTCACCCCTTCCTTCCTCTCCCCCTGTTGTTTTCTCGTAGCCTTCCAACATCTTCTTCACCCTGGATGACATTGTGAAGGTTGGGGACTTCGGACTGGTGACTGCCATGGACCAAGATGAGGAGGAGGAGTCGGTGCTCACCCCGATGCCAGCCTATGCCAGGCACACAGGGCAAGTGGGCACCAAACTCTACATGAGCCCGGAACAGGTTGGTGCCCTCTGCTCTCCTCCCCTGCAGGGCCCCAGGCCCTCTGGGCAAGACACTTGCAGCAGGATGCTGAAATCCGGTCCCCCAAAGCACAGCTTGGAGTCCAGTCCAGACTTAATGGTTTGGTATCTATGGAGCTAGAGGGAAACTGATCTGAGTCTAGGCCCAGAGGGACACTGATCTGAGTCTGGACCCAGAGGGAAACTGATCTGAGTCTGGACCCAGAGGGAAACTGATCTGAGTCTAGAGCTAGAGGGAAATTGATCTGAGTCTAGAGCTAGAGGGAAATTGATCTGAGTCTAGAGCCGGAGGGAAACTGATCTGAGCCTGGACCTGGAGGGAAACTGATCTGAGTCTGGACCCAGAGGGACACTGATCTGAGTCTGGACGCAGAGGGAAACTGATCTGAGCCTGGACCTGGAGGGAAACTGATCTGAGTCTGGACCCAGAGGGAAACTGATCTGAGTCTAGAGCTAGAGGGAAATTGATCTGAGTCTAGAGCCGGAGGGAAACTGATCTGAGCCTAGGCCCGGAGGGAAATTGATCTGAGTCTAGACTTGGAGGGAAACTGATCTGAGCCTAGAGCCGGAGGGAAACTGATCTGAGCCTAGAGCCGGAGGGAAACTGATCTGAGTCTAGGCCCGGAGGGAAACTGATCTGAGTCTGGACCTGGAGGGAAACTGATCTGAGTCTAGAGCTAGAGGGAAATTGATCTGAGTTTAGAGCCGGAGGGAAACTGATCTGAGCCTAGGCCCGAGGGAAACTGATCTGAGCCTAGGCCCGGAGGGAAACTGATCTGAGCCTAGGCCCGGAGGGAAACTGATCTGAGCCTAGGCCCGGAGGGAAACTGATCTGAGTCTAGAGCTAGAGGGAAATTGATCTGAGTCTAGAGCTGGAGGGAAACTGATCTGAGTCTGGACCCAGAGGGAAACTGATCTGAGTCTAGAGCTAGAGGGAAATTGATCTGAGTCTAGAGCCGGAGGGAAACTGATCTGAGCCTAGGCCCGGAGGGAAATTGATCTGAGTCTAGACGTGGAGGGAAACTGATCTGAGCCTAGACCCGGAGGGAAACTGATCTGAGCCTAGAGCCGGAGGGAAATTGATCTGAGTCTAGGCCCGGAGGGAAACTGATCTGAGTCTAGAGCCGGAGGGAAACTGATCTGAGTCCAGAGCTAGAGGGAAATTGATCTGAGCCTAGAGCCGGAGGGAAACTGATCTGAGTCTAGGCCCAGAGGGAAACTGATCTGAGCCTAGGCCCGGGGGGGAAACTGATCTGAGCCTAGGCCCAGAGGGAAACTGATCTGAGTCTGGACCCAGAGGGACACTGATCTGAGTCTGGACCCAGAGGGAAACTGATCTGAGTCTGGACCCAGAGGGAAACTGATCTGAGTCTGGAGAGCCGGAGGGAAACTGATCTGAGCCTGGACCTGGAGGGAAACTGATCTGAGTCTGGACCCAGAGGGACACTGATCGGAGTCTGGACGCAGAGGGAAACTGATCTGAGCCTGGACCTGGAGGGAAACTGATCTGAGTCTGGACCCAGAGGGAAACTGATCTGAGTCTAGAGCTAGAGGGAAATTGATCTGAGTCTAGAGCCGGAGGGAAACTGATCTGAGTCTAGGCCCGGAGGGAAATTGATCTGAGTCTAGACTTGGAGGGAAACTGATCTGAGCCTAGAGCCGGAGGGAAACTGATCTGAGCCTAGAGCCGGAGGGAAACTGATCTGAGTCTAGGCCCGGAGGGAAACTGATCTGAGTCTGGACCTGGAGGGAAACTGATCTGAGTCTAGAGCTAGAGGGAAATTGATCTGAGTTTAGAGCCGGAGGGAAACTGATCTGAGCCTAGGCCCGAGGGAAACTGATCTCAGCCTAGGCCCGGAGGGAAACTGATCTGAGCCTAGGCCCGGAGGGAAACTGATCTGAGTCTAGAGCTAGAGGGAAATTGATCTGAGTCTAGAGCCGGAGGGAAACTGATCTGAGTCTGGACCCAGAGGGAAACTGATCTGAGTCTAGAGCTAGAGGGAAATTGATCTGAGTCTAGAGCCGGAGGGAAACTGATCTGAGCCTAGGCCCGGAGGGAAATTGATCTGAGTCTAGACTTGGAGGGAAACTGATCTGAGCCTAGACCCGGAGGGAAACTGATCTGAGCCTAGAGCCGGAGGGAAATTGATCTGAGTCTAGGCCCGGAGGGAAACTGATCTGAGTCTAGAGCCGGAGGGAAACTGATCTGAGTCCAGAGCTAGAGGGAAATTGATCTGAGCCTAGAGCCGGAGGGAAACTGATCTGAGTCTAGGCCCAGAGGGAAACTGATCTGAGCCTAGGCCCGGGGGAAACTGATCTGAGCCTAGGCCCGGAGGGAAACTGATCTGAGTCTGGACCCAGAGGGACACTGATCTGAGTCTGGACCCAGAGGGAAACTGATCTGAGTCTGGACCCGGAGGGAAACTGATCTGAGTCTAGAGCTAGAGGGAAATTGATCTGAGTCTAGAGCCGGAGGGAAACTGATCTGAGTCTGGACCCAGAGGGAAACTGATCTGAGTCTAGAGCTAGAGGGAAATTGATCTGAGTCTAGAGCCGGAGGGAAACTGATCTGAGCCTGGGCCCGGAGGGAAATTGATCTGAGTCTAAACTTGGAGGGAAACTGATCTGAGTCTAGACCCGGAGGGAAACTGATCTGAGCCTAGAGCCGGAGGGAAATTGATCTGAGTCTAGGCCCGGAGGGAAACTGATCTGAGTCTAGAGCCGGAGGGAAACTGATCTGAGTCCAGAGCTAGAGGGAAATTGATCTGAGCCTAGAGCCAGAGGGAAACTGATCTGAGTCTAGGCCCAGAGGGAAACTGATCTGAGCCTAGGCCCGGAGGGAAACTGATCTGAGTCTAGGCCCGGAGGGAAACTGATCTGAGCCTAGGCCCGGGGGAAACTGATCTGAGTCTGGACCCAGAGGGACACTGATCTGAGTCTGGATCCAGAGGGAAACTGATCTGAGTCTGGACCTGGAGGGAAACTGATCTGAGTCTGGATCCAGAGGGAAACTGATCTGAGTCTGGACCCGGAGGGAAACTGATCTGAGTCTAGAGCCGGAGGGAAAATTGATCTGAGTCTAGAGCTGGAGGGAAACTGATCTGAGCCTAGGCCTGGAGGGAAACTGATCTGAGCCTAGGCCCAGGGGGAAACTGATCTGAGTCTAGAGCTAGAGGGAAATTGATCTGAGTCTAGAGCCGGAGGGAAACTGATCTGAGTCTGGACCCAGAGAGAAACTGATCTGAGTCTAGAGCTAGAGGGAAATTGATCTGAGTCTAGAGCCGGAGGGAAACTGAGCCTGAGCCCCGGAGGAGAAAATTGATCTGAGTCTAGACTTGGAGGGAAACTGATCTGAGCCTAGAGCTGGAGGGAAATTGATCTGAGCCTAGGCCCGGAGGGAAACTGATCTGAGTCTAGAGCCGGAGGGAAACTGATCTGAGTCCAGAGCTAGAGGGAAATTGATCTGAGTCCAGAGCTAGAGGGAAATTGATCTGAGTCTAGAGCCGGAGGGAAACTGATCTGAGCCTGGACCCATAGGGAAACTGATCTGAGTCTGGACCCAGAGGGACACTGATCTGAGTCTGGACGCAGAGGGAAACTGATCTGAGTCTAGAGCTAGAGGGAAATTGATCTGAGCCTAGACCCGGAGGGAAACTGATCTGAGCCTAGAGCCGGAGGGAAACTGATCTGCGTCTGGACCCGGAGGGACACTGATCTGAGTCTGGACCCAGAGGGACACTGATCTGAGTCTGGACCCAGAGGGAAACTGATCTGAGCCTGAGGTCCCCGGAGGGAATCTGATTCTGAGGGAAATCTGAGTCTAGGCCCGGAGCCTAGGCCCGGAGGGAAACTGATCTGATTCTAGAGCCTGGAGCCTAGGCCTGGAGGGAAACTGATCTGAGTCTAGGCCTGGAGGGAAACTGATCTGAGCCTAGAGTCTGGACCGGAGGGACACTGATCTGATCTGAGTCTGAGTCTAGAGCTAGAGGGAATTGATCTGAGTCTAGAGCCGGAGGGAAACTGATCTGAGCCTAGGCCCGGAGGGAAACTGATCTGAGCCTAGGCCCAGGGGAAACTGATCTGAGTCTAGAGCTGAGTTGATCTGAGTCTAGAGCCGGAGGGAAACTGATCTGAGTCTGGACCCAGAGGGAAACTGATCTGAGTCTGGACCCAGAGGGACACTGATCTGAGTCTGGACCCGGAGGGAAACTGATCTGAGTCTGGACCCAGAGGGAAACTGATCTGAGTCTAGAGCTAGAGGGAAATTGATCTGAGTCTAGAGCCGGAGGGAAACTGATCTGAGCCTAGGCCCGGAGGGAAATTGATCTGAGTCTGAGCCGTGGAGGCCCAGATCTGAGCCTAGACCCGAAACTGATCTGAGCCTAGAGCTGGAGGGAAATTGATCTGAGTCTAGAGCCCGGAGGGAAACTGATCTGAGTCTGGACACAGAGGGAAACTGATCTGAGTCTAGAGCTAGAGGGAAATTGATCTGAGCCTAGAGCCGGAGGGAAACTGATCTGAGCCTAGAGCCGGAGGGAAATTGATCTGAGTCCAGAGCTAGAGGGAAATTGATCTGAGTCTAGAGCCGGAGGGAAACTGATCTGAGCCTGGACCTGGAGGGAAACTGATCTGAGTCTGGACCCAGAGGGACACTGATCTGAGTCTGGACCCAGAGGGAAACTGATCTGAGCCTAGAGCTGGAGGGAAATTGATCTGAGTCTAGGCCCGGAGGGAAACTGATCTGAGTCTGGACGCAGAGGGAAACTGATCTGAGTCTAGAGCTAGAGGGAAATTGATCTGAGCCTAGAGCCGGAGGGAAACTGATCTGAGTCTAGAGCCGGAGGGAAATTGATCTGAGTCCAGAGCTAGAGGGAAATTGATCTGAGTCTAGAGCCGGAGGGAAACTGATCTGAGCCTGGACCTGGAGGGAAACTGATCTGAGTCTGGACCCAGAGGGACACTGATCTGAGTCTGGACGCAGAGGGAAACTGATCTGAGTCTAGAGCTAGAGGGAAATTGATCTGAGCCTAGAGCCGGAGGGAAACTGATCTGAGCCTAGGCCCGGAGGGAAACTGATCTGAGTCTGGACCCGGAGGGACACTGATCTGAGTCTGGACCCGGAGGGACACTGATCTGAGTCTGGACCCAGAGGGACACTGATCTGAGTCTGGACCCAGAGGGACACTGATCTGAGTCTGGACCCAGAGGGAAACTGATCTGAGTCTGGACCCGGAGGGAAACTGATCTGAGTCTAGAGCCAGAGGGAAATTGATCTGAGTTTAGAGCCGGAGGGAAACTGATCTGAGCCTAGGCCCGGAGGGAAACTGATCTGAGTCTAGGCACGGAGGGAAACTGATCTGATTCTAGGCCTGGAGGGAAATTGATCTGAGTCTAGGCCTGGAGGGAAACTGATCTGAGCATAGGCCAGGAGGGAAACTGATCTGAGTCTAGAGCTAGAGGGAAATTGATCTGAGTCTAGAGCCGGAGGGAAACTGATCTGAGTCTGGACCCAGAGGGAAACTGATCTGAGTCTAGAGCTAGAGGGAAATTGATCTGAGTCTAGAGCCGGAGGGAAACTGATCTGAGCCTAGGCCCGGAGGGAAATTGATCTGAGTCTAAACTTGGAGGGAAACTGATCTGAGTCTAGAGCCGGAGGGAAACTGATCTGAGCCTAGAGCCGGAGGGAAATTGATCTGATTCTAGGCCCGGAGGGAAACTGATCTGAGTCTAGAGCCGGAGGGAAACTGATCTGAGTCCAGAGCTAGAGGGAAATTGATCTGAGCCTAGAGCCAGAGGGAAACTGATCTGAGTCTAGGCCCAGAGGGAAACTGATCTGAGCCTAGGCCCGGAGGGAAACTGATCTGAGTCTAGGCCCGGAGGGAAACTGATCTGAGCCTAGGCCCGGGGGGAAACTGATATGAGTCTGGACCCAGAGGGACACTGATCTGAGTCTGGATCCAGAGGGAAACTGATCTGAGTCTGGACCTGGAGGGAAACTGATCTGAGTCTGGATCCAGAGGGAAACTGATCTGAGTCTGGACCCGGAGGGAAACTGATCTGAGTCTAGAGCTAGAGGAAAATTGATCTGAGTCTAGAGCCGGAGGGAAACTGATCTGAGCCTAGGCCTGGAGGGAAACTGATCTGAGCCTAGGCCCAGGGGGAAACTGATCTGAGTCTAGAGCTAGAGGGAAATTGATCTGAGTCTAGAGCGGGAGGGAAACTGATCTGAGTCTGGACCCAGAGAGAAACTGATCTGAGTCTAGAGCTAGAGGGAAATTGATCTGAGTCTAGAGCCGGAGGGAAACTGATCTGAGCCTAGGCCCGGAGGGAAATTGATCTGAGTCTAGACTTGGAGGGGAACTGATCTGAGCCTAGAGCCGGAGGGAAACTGATCTGAGTCTAGGCCCGGAGGGAAACTGATCTGAGTCTAGAGCCGGAGGGAAACTGATCTGAGCCTAGGCCCGGAGGGAAACTGATCTGAGTCTGGACCCAGAGGGACACTGATCTGAGTCTGGACCCAGAGGGACACTGATCTGAGTCTGGACCCAGAGGGAAACTGATCTGAGTCTGGACCCGGAGGGAAACTGATCTGAGTCTGGACCCAGAGGGAAACTGATCTGAGTCTGGACCCGGAGGGAAACTGATCTGAGTCTAGAGCTAGAGGGAAATTGATCTGAGTCTAGAGCCGGAGGGAAACTGATCTGAGCCTAGGCCCGGAGGGAAACTGATCTGAGTCTAGGCCCGGAGGGAAACTGATCTGAGTCTAGAGCTAGAGGGAAATTGATCTGAGCCTAGGCCCGGAGGGAAATTGATCTGAGCCTAGGCCCGGAGGGAAATTGATCTGAATACAGACAGATTTAGGTGTAGATCTAAACTATAGATAGAATCAGATGTCAATAGATCTTGATTTATATATAGGAATAACTCTAAATATAGATCTAGAAGTAAATTAATCTAAATATAGCTATAAATAAGTCTAATTTCAGGCAGATTTAGGTATAAATTAATCGACAGATAGACTCATATGCAAATAAACCTTAATATATGGTGGACTGGCAGATTGCCAGAGGTCCCTTCCAACCCCTCACATCCTGTGAGCCTGTGGTCTTCAGCCCAGCCCAAATGGTGCTCTGGCCAAGGCTCTGCCAGCCCTGGGGTGCTGAGCTGTGCACACAGCTGGGTGACTTCCCCAGCCTGAGTGCCAGGGGTGCTGTGTGCATGGTGAGCAGCTTGGCTGACCTGACCCCCTGTTGACCTTGCAGATCTGTGGGAACACCTACTCACACAAGGTGGACATCTTCTCCTTGGGGCTGATCCTCTTCGAGCTGCTCTACCCTTTCAGCACACAGATGGAGAGGGTCAGGGTATGTATGGCACTGGCTGCCTCTCACTGGATGCTTTGCTTCCAGCGGCTGCTCCCCTGGGGAAACGCCTCCCAGGGCTTCTCTTCCAGTCTGACAAAGCCTTGCAGTTAGGGCACAGCTTCTCTATCAGCCCTGGGCACACCCCCTGGATCCCTGCAAGGAAATTTCAGTCTTCCTGATCTGTGCACTTGGGTTGAGGCCTTAACTTCTGTGCAGAGCTCCTCTGTGCTCAGGCCAGGTGAGAGCAGCTGCTGAACTGGGATGTCCAAGGATCCAGGCCACAAATGCAGCTTGTGACTGGGAGACTGCCAGCTTGCTCCTCATGCCAGGGCTGGAGCCACAAGCGGATTTCTGTTCCTCCTTCCTCGCTCTGCACCTGCAGTGCTTGGCACCCAAAGCTCTTAGTGAGGACTGTGGTTCACAGTCTGAGCTGCGAGTGTCACACAGCTTCGAGCACCATCTCCCCACTGATGACCTTCATGGCACCCACTGTGAACCTGGGAGGTTTGGAGCTGCACCACAACCCTTCCTTGCTGTTATAATGCACCTGAGAGCCATCCTGCTCAGGTGCAAGGTCACAGGGGACAGGGGCTGCAGCCAGGAAGGTTTCTCCTCCTGTTTATGGTGAGCAGGAAGGAGAGAGTCATTTTAACCTGTGCTTGGAGGGGCTCGGTTCTCCTGTGAGGATGGATTGCTTTTAGCAGAGATGCAAGGAGCAGCTTGGCTCAGGCCATGGGGGCAGCCTCAGCTGGGCTGGTGCTGCATTCTCTTGCTTCAAGTGCTCTGGCATTAATGAGACAAAAAGCATGGTCTGGAAGAGAGGCAGAGCTTGAGTCAACCCCTCCCACCCACACCAGCTGCAGCCTGCCTAAAGAAAACCACTTCTACTGGCACATGCACCCAGCAAGGAGCTGTTGGGGTTCTTCCTAGTCTCAGGTGATGGAAGGGGAGGGAGAATGGCCTGAAATTGTGCCAGGGAAGGCTGGGGTTAGAGATGAGGGAAAGTTTCTTTGCTGCAGGAGTGGTCAGGGACTGGCAGAGGCTGCCCAGGGAGGTGGTGGAGTCCCCATACCTGGAGGGGTTCCAGAACCCTGTGGCCATGGCACCTGGGGCCATGGTTTGGTGACCATGGTGGGGCTGGGTTGATGTTGGACTGGGTGAGCTCAGAGAGCTGTTCCAGCCCAAACCCTTCTGTCATTCTGTCCTGGCTTCTCAGGATCTCCTGCAGCTTTGCCCTTCCAGTTTCTGTCCTGAGTCTAGCAGCAAAGTGATCAGAGTGGGCCTGAAACTGCCTCAACTCTGAGGTACTTCATGAGGATGGGGCCCTGAGGGGCTGGTGAGAGGTGTCCCTGCCCATGGTAGGGCCTTGGAGCTGGATGATCCTGAAGGTCCTTTCCAAGCCAACCCATTCCATGGAACTGTGAATACAAGAGGGCAAAGAGCCTGCCCCAGCTCCCCAGGGTTGTCTCTGTGCTTTTACTCTTGTTGGCAGCACCGCAAGAGCCTCCCAGCCCTTCTCTGCCCATGTCTGGAGTGCAGCTACTCCAGTGGCTGCTTCCACAGTGCTACACTGAACTTCCCCCTGGCATCTCCCTGCCATTATCACAGCTTGCTGAAGCAAAACCTCTGCCTGGTGAGGCAGCCCAGCAGATTGGTGCAAAATGAGTGACAGTGAGAAGGGAAGGTCCCCAGAGGAGGAGAGTGAGAGCTGCTTCTGCCTGAGGCTGGCAGCAGGGAGGCTGTGGCAGGGCATCTTATTTCCACATCAGATGCTTGGGAGCAGATCACTTCAAAGCTGAGTGAGGTGGGAGAGGAGAACAAAGTCCTGGTGGGCAGAAGGATGCCCATGAGCCAGCAATGAGCCCTTGGGGCCAAGGAGGCCAAGGGCACCCTGGGGTGGATTAGAAGGGCTGTGGTCAGCAGGTCAGAGAGGTCCTCCTGCCCCTCTGCTCTGTCCTGGTGAGGCCATACCTGGAATATTGTGTCCAGTTCTGGGCCCCTCAGCTCAAGAAGGAGCTCAGGGAACTGCTTGAGAGAGTCCATCCCAGAGGCACAGAGCTGCTGCAGGCAGTGGAACATCTCCCTGTGAGCACAGGCTGAGGGAGCTGGGGCTTGGAGCTGGGAGCAGAGGAGCCTGAGGGCTGCCCTCATGGCTGGGCATAAAGCTGTGCAGGGCTGGAGCCAGGCTCTGCTCAGGGATGGCCAAGGGCAGCACAAGGGGCACTGGGGGCAAGCTGGAGCAGAGGAGGTGCCAGGGGAACAGGAGGGAAAACTTTGTCCCTGTGAGGCTGCTGGAGCCTGGAGCAGGCTGCCCAGAGAGGTTGTGGAGTCTCCTGCTCTGGAGCCTCTCCAGCCCCCCTGGATGTGTTCTGTGTGCCCTGCCCTGGGTGCCCTGCTCTGGCAGATTAAAGGCCAAGGGCAGGGTCCTGCACAACAGCCCCATGCAGGCTGCAGACTGTGGGTGAGTGTCTGGAGAGCAGCTGGCAGGGAGGGACCTGGCAGTGCTGGGGGCAGCAGCTGCACAGGAGCCAGCAGTGTGCCCAGGGGCACAGAAGGCCAAGGGCATCCTGGCTTGTGCCAGGAGCAGTGTGGCCAGCAGCACTTGGGATGGAATTCTGCCCTGTGCTGGGCACTGGGGAGGCCTCACCTCCAGCACTGTGCAGCTTTGGGACCTCACTGCAAGGAAGCTCTTGAGCTGCTGGAGCAGGTCCAGAGGAGAGCAAGCAGGCTGGGGAAGGGACTGGAGGGAAAGTGATGAGGAGAGGCTGAGGGAGCTGGGGGTGTTCAGCCTGGGGGAGAGGAGGCTCAGGGGGGACCTTATCACTCTCTACAGCTACCTGAAGGGAGGTTGCAGCCAGGTGGGGTCAGGCTCTGCTCCCAGGCAACTTGTGACAGGACAAGAGGCCATGGCCTGGAGCTGTGCCAGGGGAGGGTCAGGCTGGGTGTTAGGAAGCACTTCCTGATGGGAAGGGGAATCAGACCCTGGGATGTGCTGCCCAGGGAGGTGGTGGAGTCGCTGCCCCTGGAGGTGTTTAGGGGCAGGTTGGATGTGGCACTCAGTGCCATGGTCTGGTTTGTGTGGTGGGGCTGGGTCACAGGCTGGGCTGGGTGGTCTCAGGGGTCTGTTCCAGCCTCAGCAATTCTGTGATTGTGTGAAATTTGTGTGTCTGGGTGGTGCAAGAGTGCAGAGAGCTGAGCTCTGGTGGGGTGGTTCCTGTTGCAGCCTGGGTGCTGCTGGCTGAGAGATCACAGCCTGCTGAAAAGGGCCAGGGGCAGCAGGTTGTGGATGTTACCCTCTGAAGCCTTCCAAAAGGGGATTTGCCATCAGGCTGCTTCGTTTGCAGGGATCTGGGGGAGTCCTGGATGGTATTCTGGAAGGGTTACCATATTGCTCTTCCTTTTTGTTTGCACAGACCCTAAGTGATGTTAGGAATCTGAAGTTTCCACCACTCTTCACTCAGAAATATGCACAAGAGGTGAGTCTGGCACTGGGCACTGCAGCTGCTGCCTCAGCACTGCAGCTCTCTGCCTTGGAGGGGAAAACCAAAAGCTGTTGTGTGTGACCGTGTGACCCGTGTGACCCGTGTGACCCGTGTGACCGTGACCGTGGGACCCGTGGGACCCGTGTGACCCGTGTGACCGTGGGACCCGTGTGACCCGTGTGACCGTGGGACCGTGTGACCCGTGTGACCGTGGGACCCGTGTGACCCGTGTGACCGTGTGACCCGTGGGACCGTGGGACTGTGGGACCCGCGTGACCGTGTGACCCGTGTGACCGTGTGACCCGTGTGACCGTGGGACCGTGGGACCCGTGGGACCCGTGTGACCGTGGGACCCGTGTGACCGTGTGACCCGTGTGACCGTGGGACCGTGTGACCCGTGTGACCCGTGTGACCCGTGTGACCCGTGTGACCGTGGGACCGTGTGACCCGTGGGACCCGTGTGACCGTGGGACCCGTGTGACCGTGTGACCCGTGGGACCCGTGTGACCCGTGGGACCCGTGTGACCCGTGTGACCGTGTGACCACGTGACCCGTGTGACGTGTGACCCGTGTGACCACGTGTGACCCTTGTGACCCTTGTGACCGTGTGACCCGTGTGACCCGTGTGACCGTGGGACCGTGTGACCCGTGTGACCCGTGTGACCGTGGGACCCGTGTGACCCGTGTGACCCGTGGGACCGTGTGACCGTGTGACCGTGGGACCCGTGTGACCGTGGGACCCGTGGGACCGTGTGACCCGTGGGACCGTGACCGTGTGACCCGTGTGACCCTTGTGACCCGTGTGACCGTGTGACCCGTGTGACCATGTGACCCGTGTGACCCTTGTGACCCTTGTGACCGTGTGACCGTGTGACCCGTGTGACCCGTGTGACCCTGGGACCGACCCATGTGACCGTGTGACCCGTGTGACCGTGTGACCCTTGTGACCCTTGTGACCGTGTGACCCGTGTGACCCGTGTGACCGTGGGACCGTGTGACCCGTGTGACCCGTGTGACCGTGGGACCCGTGTGACCGTGTGACCCGTGGGACCGTGTGACCCGTGTGACCCGTGTGACCGTGTGACCCGTGGGACCGTGGGACCGTGGGACCGTGTGACCCGTGTGACCCGTGTGACCCGTGTGACCGTGTGACCGTGTGACCGTGGGACCCGTGTGACCCTTGTGACCCTTGTGACCGTGTGACCGTGTGACCCGTGTGACCCTTGTGACCCTTGTGACCGTGTGACCCGTGTGACCGTGTGACCCTTGTGACCCTTGTGACCGTGTGACCCGTGTGACCGTGTGACCCGTGTGACCGTTGGACCCGTGTGACCGTGTGACCCGTGTGACCCGTGGGACCGTGGGACCCGTGTGACCGTGTGACCCGTGTGACCGTGTGACCCGTGTGACCCTTGGGACCGTGTGACCCGTGTGACCCCCGTGTGACCGTGTGACCGTGGGACCCGTGTGACCGTGGGACCGTGTGACCGTGTGACCGTGGGACCGTGTGACCCGTGTGACCCGTGTGACCGTGTGACCCGTGTGTGACCGTGGGACCGTGTGACCCGTGTGACCCGTGTGACCGTGTGACCCGTGTGACCGTGTGACCGTGGGACCGTGGGACCCGTGGGACCCGTGACCCGTGACCGTGTGACCCGTGACCGTGGGACCGTGTGACCCGTGGGACCCGTGTGACCGTGGGACCCGTGTGACCGTGTGACCCGTGTGACCGTGTGACCGTGTGACCGTGTGACCGTGTGACCGTGTGACCACGTGACCCGTGTGACCGTGTGACCCGTGTGACCCTTGTGACCCTTGTGACCGTGTGACCCGTGTGACCCGTGTGACCCTTGTGACCGTGTGACCCGTGTGACCCGTGTGACCGTGGGACCCGTGTGACCGTGTGACCCGTGTGACCCGTGGGACCGTGGGACCGTGGGACCCGTGGGACCGTGTGACCCGTGTGACCGTGGGACCGTGTGACCGTGTGACCCTTGTGACCCTTGTGACCGTGTGACCCGTGTGACCCGTGTGACCGTGTGACCGTGTGACCGTGTGACCCGTGTGACCGTGTGACCGTGTGACCGTGTGACCGTGTGACCCGTGTGACCCTTGTGACCCTTGTGACCGTGTGACCCGTGTGACCGTGTGACCCGTGTGACCCATGTGACCCTTGTGACCCTTGTGACCCTTGTGACCGTGACCGTGTGACCCGTGTGACCCTTGTGACCCTTGTGACCGTGTGACCGTGTGACCCGTGGGACCGTGTGACCCGTGTGACCCTTGTGACCGTGTGACCGTGTGACCCGTGTGACCGTGTGACCCGTGTGACCCGTGTGACCGTGGGACCCGTGTGACCGTGTGACCCGTGTGACCGTGGGACCGTGGGACCCGTGTGACCGTGTGACCCGTGTGACCGTGTGACCGTGTGACCCGTGTGACCGTGTGACCCGTGTGACCGTGTGACCGTGTGACCGTGTGACCCGTGTGACCCGTGTGACCGTGGGACCCGTGTGACCGTGTGACCGTGTGACCCGTGGGACCGTGTGACCGTGTGACCCGTGTGACCGTGTGACCCGTGGGACCCGTGTGACCCGTGGGACCGTGTGACCGTGTGACCGTGTGACCGTGTGACCCGTGTGACCCTTGTGACCGTGTGACCGTGTGACCCGTGTGACCCGTGGGACCGTGTGACCCGTGTGACCCGTGTGACCGTGGGACCCGTGTGACCGTGTGACCCGTGTGACCCGTGTGACCGTGGGACCCGTGTGACCGTGACCCGTGGGACCCGTGTGACCCGTGTGACCGTGTGACCCGTGTGACCCGTGTGACCCGTGGGACCCGTGTGACCGTGGGACCCGTGTGACCCGTGTGACCCGTGTGACCGTGTGACCCGTGACCCGTGTGACCGTGTGACCCGTGTGACCGTGTGACCCGTGTGACCGTGTGACCCGTGACCGTGTGACCCGTGTGACCGTGTGACCGTGACCGTGTGACCGTGACCCTTGTGACCGTGTGACCCGTGTGACCGTGTGACCCGTGTGACCCGTGTGACCCGTGTGACCTGTGCGACCTGTGTGACCCGTGTGACCGTGTGACCGTGTGACCCGTGTGACCCGTGTGACCCGTGGGACCGTGTGACCCGTGCGACCTGTGACCTGTGCGACCCGTGTGACCCGTGTGACCGTGTGACCCGTGCGACCCGTGTGACCGTGTGACCCGTGTGACCCGTGTGACCCGTGTGACCGTGTGACCCGTGTGACCCGTGTGACCGTGTGACCCGTGTGACCCTGTGACCGTGTGACCCGTGTGACCGTTGTGACCCTTGTGACCCGTGTGACCCGTGTGACCGTGTGACCGTGTGACCCGTGTGACCCTTGTGACCCTTGTGACCGTGTGACCTGTGTGACCATGGGACCCGTGTGACCGTGTGACCGTGGTGACCCATGTGACCGTGGGGACCCGTGTGATCCCTGTGACCCGTGTGACCGTGTGACCCGTGTGACCCGTGTGACCGTTTGACCATGTGACCCGTGTGACCGTGTGACCCGTGTGACCGCGTGACCCGTGTGACCGTGTGACCCGTGTGACCCGTGTGACCGTGGGACCGTGTGACCCGTGTGACCATGGGACGCGTGACCGTGTGACCGTGTGTGACCGACCGTGTGACCCATGTGACCGTGTGACCCGTGTGATCCATGTGACCTGTGTGACCGTGTGACCCGTGTGACCCGTGTGACTGTTTGACCATGTGACCCGTGTGACCGTGTGACCCGTGGGACCCGTGTGACCGCGTGACCCGTGGGACCGTGTGACCCGTGTGACCGTGTGACCGTGTGACCCGTGCGACCTGTGCGACCCGTATGACCGCGTGACCCGTGTGACCCGTGACCCGTGTGACCGCGTGACCCGTGTGACTGCGTGACCCGTGTGACCGTGTGACCCGTGTAACCCGTGTGACCGTGTGACCGTGTGACCCATTTCGTGTGACCCTTGTGACCCTTGTGACCGTGTGACCCGTGTGACCGTGTGACCCGTGGGACCGTGTGACCCGTGTGACCGTGTGACCGTGTGACCCGTGCGACCCGTGCGACCCGTGTGACCGTGACCCGTGTGACTGACCGTGTGACCCGTGTGACCGCGTGACCCGTGTGACCGTGTGACCGTGTGACCGTGTGACCCGTGCGACCGTGTGACCCGTGTGACCCGTGACCCGTGTGACCGTGTGACCCGTGTGACCGTGTGACCCGTGTGACCGTGACCCGTGACCGTGTGACCCGTGTGACCCGTGTGACCGTGATCGACCCGTGTGACCGTGTGACCCTTGTGACCCTTGTGACCGTGTGACCCGTGTGACCGTGTGACCGTGTGACCGTGTGACCCGTGGGACCGTGTGACCGTGTGACCCGTGTGACCTGTGTGACCCGTGTGACCGTGTGACCCGTGTGACCCGTGTGACTCGTGTGACCCGTGTGACCGCGTGACCCGTGTGACCGTGTGACCCGTGTGACCGTGTGACCGTGTGACCCGTGCGACCTGTGCGACCGTGTGACCGCGTGACCCGTGTGACCGTGTGACCCGTGTGACCCGTGACCCGTGTGACTGCGTGACCCGTGTGACCGCGTGACCCGTGTGACCGTGTGACCGTGTGACCGTGTGACCGTGTGACCCGTGTGACCGTGTGACCCGTGTGACCGTGGGACCCTGTGACCGTGGGACCGTGGGACCCGTGTGACCCTTGTGACTCTTGTGACCGTGTGACCCGTGTGACCCGTGTGACCCTTGTGACCCTTGTGACCGTGTGACCGTGGGACCCGTGGGACCGTGTGACCGTGTGACCGTGGGACCCATGTGACCCATGTGACTCTTGTGACCGTGTGACCCGTGTGACCCGCGTGACCCGTGTGACCGCGTGACCCGTGTGACCGTGGGACCCTTGTGACCCTTGTGACCGTGTGACCCGTGTGACCGTGTGACCCGTGTGACCATGGGACGCGTGTGACCGTGTGACCGTGGTACCGTGTGACCGTGTGATCCATGTGACCGTGGGACCCGTGTGATCCATGTGACCTGTGTGACCGTGTGACCCGTGTGACCCGTGTGACCGTTTGACCGTGTGACCCGTGTGACCGCGTGACTCGTGTGACCCGTGTGACCGCGTGACCCGTGGGACCGTGGACCGTGTGACCCGTGTGACCGTGGGACCGTGTGACCCGTGTGACCGTGGGACCGTGTGACCCGACCCGTGTGACCCGTGGGACCGTGGGACCGTGGGACTGTGTGACCCGTGGGACCGTGTGACCCGTGTGACCGTGTGACCCGTGTGACCCATGTGACCGTGGGACCGTGTGACCGTGTGACCCGTGTGACCCTTGTGATCGTGTGACCCGTGTGACCCGTGTGACCGTGTGACAGTGTGACCGTGTGACCGTGTGACCCGTGTGACCGTGTGACCCCCTTGTGACCGTGTGACCCGTGTGACCGTGTGACCGTGTGACCCGTGTGACCGTGTGACCGTGTGACCCTTGTGACCGTGTGACCCGTGTGACCGTGGGACCGTGTGACCCGTGTGACCGTGGGACCCATGGGACCCGTGTGACCCGTGCGACCTGTGCGACCCGTGTGACCGTGTGACCCGTGTGACCGCGTGACCCGTGTGACCCTTGTGACCCGTGTAACCCGTGTGACCGTGTGATCGTGTGACCCATTTGACCGTGTGACCCTTGTGACCCGTGTGACCGTGTGACCCGTGTGTCCCGTGTGACCCTTGTGACCCTTGTGACCGTGTGACCCGTGTGACCATGGGACCCGTGTGACCGTGGTACCGTGTGACCCATGTGACCGTGGGACCCGTGTGATCCATGTGACCCGTGTGACCGTGTGACCCGTGTGACCCGTGTGACCGTTTGACCCGTGTGACCCGTGTGACCGCGTGACCCGTGTGACCGTGTGACCCGTGTGACCCGCGTGACCCGTGTGACCGTGGGACCCTTGTGACCCTTGTGACCGTGTGACCCGTGTGACCGTGTGACCCGTGTGACCATGGGACGCGTGTGACCGTGTGACCGTGGTACCGTGTGACCGTGTGACCCATGTGACCGTGGGACCCGTGTGATCCATGTGACCTGTGTGACCCGTGTGACCCGTGTGACTGTTTGACCATGTGACCCGTGTGACCGCGTGACTCGTGTGACCCGTGTGACCCGTGTGACCCGTGGGACCGTGTGACCCGTGTGACCGTGTGACCGTGTGACCCGTGCGACCTGTGCGACCCGTGTGACCGTGTGACCCGTGTGACTGCGTGACCCGTGTGACCGCGTGACCCGTGTAACCCGTGTGACCGTGTGATCGTGTGACCCATTTGACCGTGTGACCCTTGTGACCCTTGTGACCGTGTGACCCGTGTGTCCCGCGTGACCCTTGTGACCCTTGTGACCGTGTGACCCGTGTGACCATGGGACCGTGTGACCGTGGTACCGTGTGACCGTGTGACCCATGTGACCGTGGGACCCGTGTGATCCATGTGACCTGTGTGACCGTGTGACCCGTGTGACCGTTTGACCGTGTGACCCGTGTGACCGCGTGACCCGTGTGACCCGTGTGACCGCGTGACCCGTGTGACCGCGTGACCCGTGTGACCGCGTGACCCGTGTGACCGTGTGACCCATGTGACCCTTGTGACCGTGTGACCCGTGTGACCATGGGACGCGTGTGACCGTGTGACCGTGGTACCGTGTGACCGTGTGATCCATGTGACCGTGGGACCCGTGTGATCCATGTGACCTGTGTGACCGTGTGACCCGTGTGACCGTTTGACCGTGTGACCCGTGTGACCGCGTGACTCGTGTGACCCGTGTGACCGCGTGACCCGTGGGACCGTGTGACCCGTGTGACCGTGGGACCGTGTGACCCGTGTGACCGTGGGACCGTGGGACCCGTGTGACCCGTGGGACCCGTGGGACCGTGGGACCGTGGGACTGTGTGACCCGTGTGACCGTGTGACCCGTGTGACCGTGGGACCGTGTGACCCGTGGGACCGTGGGACCGTGGGACCCGTGTGACCCGTGTGACCCGTGGGACCGTGGGACCGTGGGACTGTGTGACCCCGTGGGACCGTGTGACCCGTGTGACCGTGTGACCCGTGTGACCCGTGTGACCCGTGTGACCCGTGTGACCGTGGGACCCGTGTGACCGTGTGACCCGTGTGACCCGTGTGACCGTGTGACCCGTGTGACCGTGGGACCGTGTGACCCGTGTGTCCCTTGCAGTACACCATGGTGCAGGAGATGCTGTCCCCCAGCCCCACGGAGAGGCCCGAGGCCGCGGCGCTGATCGAGAACCCCGTGTTCGAGGAGCTGGAGCTGCCCCCAGGCCCGTGCTGAGGCAGAGGTCAAGGACAATGAGCCTGTCAGGGAGCAAGCACTGCAGGCAGCCCAGCAAGTGACTGCTCGGCGCCCCCTGCGCCCCCAGTGCCGCCGGGCCGGCAGCGGCAGCCCGTCCTGCGGGACCCCGGCCCGGCTCTGCGCGACCAAACCTCTTCCTGCCGTGCCGGCTGGGGAAGCTGTGCTGGACAGAGCTGGGTTTGCTTTGCCAGCCAACAAAAGCCACACTTGCCACATTCCACTCCCTCTCCTAGGCAGGGGGTGCAGCCCAGCCCCTGTGCCCACCCACCTAGTGCCCGTTCCCCCTCTCTCTGGGTTGTTTTGGGGGAGGTGGTTAGGGAAGCCATTCATGACCATGACCACGACCACGACCATGACCATGGATTATTTTTGCAGCCTGTACATGTGGAGCTTGCTGGGTGAGGGAGAGCTGTAAGGTGTAAATAGAATTAAATCCTGTATTTTTATAGAGCAAATTACAGTCTCTACAGCCTGGTGAGGATCTCTGCTGGCCCCGTGGTGAAATGAGGATGGGTTTTGCCATGAGCCACAGCTCCTCTTTGGATGCTCTTTGGTTATTTTCTGTTGCTGTTGTCGCTGTTGTTGTTGCCCCCTGCTGGACCCTGCACTCCCACAGCTCTGCAGACTCTCACTGCCCACAGCCAGCCCCCCAGCCCTCTGCCCCAGCTCAGCCAGAGGGGGAGGAGGAGCTCTCGTTTCTCTTTGGTCATTAAAAAGGGGTTGGGTTTGCTTTCTGGGGCCGTTTTGTTTTCCTTTAGGCAGTGGTCGGAAGAGCCATAGTTAAACAGTAATCAAATCACGTAGGAGAGTGTTGGGAGTCTGCCAGCTCCAGGCTGAGGAAGTCAGCCCTGGCCCTGGTCAGCTGCTGGAGGTGTACCTTGGAAAAGCAAAAAACCCACCAAAAACTCAGGCAGTGGAGCCCTGAGTGCTCTGCTGCTGGAGCTGCCTCCTGCCCTGCCCCTGCTCTTGCCCTTCTCCTGGCCCTGCCCTGCTCCTGACCCTTCTTCTCCTGACCCTTCTTCTCCTGCTCCTTCCCTGCTCCTTCTCCTTCCCTGCTCCTGCTCCTTCTCCTTCCCTACCCCTTCTCCTGCTCCTTCCCTTCTCCTGCTCCTTCCCTGCTCCTTCTCCTGCTCCTTCCCTTCTCCTGCTCTTTCCCTGCCCCTTCTCCTGCTCCTTCCTTGCTCCTGCTCCTTCCCTGCCCCTTTTCCTGCTCCTTCCCTGCCCCTTCTCCTGCTCCTTCCCTTTTCCTGCGCCTTCCCTTCTCCTGCTCCTTCCCTTCTCCTGCTCCTTCCCTGCCCCTTGTCCTGCTCCTTCCCTGCCCCTTCTCCTGCGCCTTCCCTTCTCCTGCTCCTTCCCTTCTCCTGCTCCTTCCCTGCCCCTTTTCCTGCTCCTTCCCTGCCCCTTCTCCTGCTCCTTCCCTTTTCCTGCTCCTTCCCTGCCCCTTCTCCTGCTCCTTCCCTTCTCCTGCTCCTTCCCTTTTCCTGCTCCTTCCCTTCTCCTGCTCCTTCCCTTCTCCTTCTCCTGCTCCTTCCCTGCCCCTTCTCCTGCTCCTTCCCTTTTCCTGCTCCTTCCCTTCTCCTGCTCCTTCCCTTCTCCTGCTCCTTCCCTGCCCCTTGTCCTGCTCCTTCCCTACCCTTTCTCTTATTCCTTCCTTGCCCCTTCTCCTGCTCCTTCCTTGCCCCTTCTCCTGCTCCTTCCTTGCCCCTTCTCCTGCCCCTGCCCCGGCCCTGCCCCTGCCCCGGCCCTGCCCCCGCGGTGATTTTATTTATGCAAGCCAGGCTCAATCCGTTTGGGTTGGTGGTGTACAGAAGGCACTTGCTGTCACTGTTGAGTGCACTGAAATTATTGTGACTTCTTTCAAGTCTAAAAATGATTTAATAAACCTCTTTTTTTTTTTTGTTTTATTTGTATAAACAACCCCAGGCCCTTGGCTCTCTGCACTTCTGTCCACAGCCTGCCCCCAGGGCAGCTGCAGCAGCTCTGCAGGGCTCTGCTGGGCCCCTCCTGCTGCTGTGCAGCTCCTGCTGCAGAGGTGAGTTTGCTGCCCGGAGGAAGAGGGAACGTGGCAGCCGGCTGTGCGGTGTGGGCAAGAGGCTGGGGGAAGGGATCCATCCACAGGGACCTGGGCAGGCTGCAGGGCTGAGCCCGAGCCAACCTCATGAGGTTCAACAAGGCCGAGGGCAAGGTCCTGCAGCTGGGGCAGGGCAATCCCCAGCACTAATCCAGGCTGGTAGGGAATGGGCAGAGAGCAGCCTGGAGGAGAAGGACTTGGGGGTGCTGGGGGAGAAGCTCAGCCTGAGCCAGCAATGGTCACTGGCAGGACAGAAGCAAACTCTGTCCTGGGCTGCATCCAAAGCTGTGGGCAGCAGCACGGGGAGGGGATTCTGCCCCTCTGCTCTGGAGCCCCCAGCACAAGCAGGACATGGATCTGTTGGAGAGGGTCCAGAGGAGGCCACCAAGATGATCAGAGGCTGCAGAACCTCTGCTATAGGCACAGGCTGGGAGGGTTGGGGCTGTTCAGCCTGGAGAAGAGAAGGCTCCAGGGAGACCTCAGAGCAGCCTTGCAGTACCTGAAGGGGCTGCAGGAGAGCTGGGGAGGGACTTCTAACAGGGGAGTGCCAGGATGAGGAACAATGGCTGTGAGCTGGGAGAAGCTGGATGCAGATGAGACATTAAGAAGAAATTCTTCCCCATGAGCTGAATGGCCAAAGGGATCCTGGGGGGCAGCAAGCAAAGTGTGGCCAGCAGGGCTGGGGAGGTGCTGCTGCCCCTCTGCTCTGCCCTGCTGAGACCACAGCTGCAATGCTGTGGCCAGCTTGGGGCTCCCCAGCTCAAGAGAGACAGAGAGCTGCTGGAGAGAGTGCAGGGGAGGCTGTGAGGATGCTGAAGGGAGAGGAAGAGCTCTGCTGTGAAGAGAGACTGAGAGCCCTGGGGCTGATCAGTGTGGAGAGGAGAAGGCTGAGAGGGATCTGATCAATGTCTCTCAATAGCTGAGGGCTGGGGGTCAGGAGGGAGGGGACAGGGACAGGCTCTGCTCAGTTGCACCCTGGGATAGGCCAAGGGGCAATGGATGGCAACTGCAGCACAGGAAGCTCCAGCTCAACATGAGGAGGAACTTCTTGGCTGTGAGGGTCCCAGAGGCCTGGAGCAGGCTGCCCAGAGAGGTTGTGGAGTCTCCTTGTGTGGAGCCTTTGCAGCCCTGTCTGGATGTGTTCTGTGTGCCCTGTGCTGGATTCTCTGCTCCTGCTCTGGCAGGGGCTTGGACTGGATGATCTTGAAGCTCCCTTCCAACCCAACCCATTGTAGGCCTTGGTTGCAGCTTTAGTCCATTATGTTCTGAGGACCCCCAGGGGTGGAGCTGGCAGACTGCAGCAGCTCAGCACCACTGCAGCAGCTCAGCACCACTGTGTGCCCCCTGCTCCCTGTGGCCATTGCCAGCACTCCCCAGCTCCCACAGAGCAAGAGCTGCAGGGGTAGGACACCCCCAGAAGGGCCTGAACCCACCCTGTAATGCACCCCCCAGCTGCAGCATCCTCCCTGCCCACCCCCAGACAGCCTCCCCAGCCCTGCAGCCCTCATTTCCATGGCCCACATGAGGCTTTGGCAGGAGCTGAGCAGCCCCTCCTGCTTGCTCTGCATTTTCCCCCTCATCAGAACTTCAGAAGCCATTTGGAGGCTGAGAGGAGGGAGACACCACTGCTGCCTGTCATTGCCCCAGGCCTGGGGCCAGTGCTCAGGTAATTCCTGCAAAGAGCAGAAGTTCAGAGAACCAGAGAATGGGCTAGGGTGGAAGGGACCCTAGAGATCATCCAGCTCCAGCCCCCTGCCCTGGGCAGGGACACCTCCCACCAGCACAGGCTGCTCAGGGCCTCATCCAGCCTGGCCTTCAACACCTCCAGGCAGGAGGCAGCCACAGCCTCCCTGGGCAGCCTGTGCCAGAGTCTCGCCTCCCTCAGGGCCAAGAAGTTCTTCCTCATCTCCAGTCTCAGTCTGGTTTCTCCCCCAGCCTGCAACCCATCCTTAGCTCCAAACCTCCTTTCTCTGCAGCACCATCAAACCTCCTCACTGCAGGCTCCTTTTCTCCTGCACCACCTCAAACCCCTTCTGTGAGGTATGGAATGTTGTGACGGTCCTTTGGCCTCATCACTCTGCTTTCGGGCACCAACCCATCAGGTCCTGAGTCAGGGCAGGAGGTGAAATCTGCCCTCGGGTCCTGAGTCAGGGCAGGAGGTGAAATCTGCCCTCAGGGGCAGGAGGTCCCCTCGAGTCAGGGCAGGAGGTGAAATCTGCCCTCGGAGTCCTGAGCCAGTCAGGGCAGGAGGTGAAATCTGCCCTCGGGTCCTGAGTCAGGGCAGGAGGTGAAATCTGCCCTTGGGTCCTGAGTCAGGGCAGGAGGTGAAATCTGCCCTCGGGTCCTGAGTCAGGGCAGGAGGTCTGCCCTCGGGTCCTGAGTCAGGGCAGGAGGTGAAATCTGCCCTCGGGTCCTGAGTCAGGGCAGAGCACAGCCCAGTGGCCCTGAGCAGGCCCCGGGGGGCAGCTGCACTCACCTGCCTCGAGACACCCCCTGGACGAGTGGCAGGGAGGCAGCACGGAGCAGAGCCTGTCCAAGGTAAGGAAGCACAAGGTGACAATGGATGCAGTGCAGAGCAGGACACCAAAGGAGATCCAGACTCTGCAGAACAGCCTCCCAGGCAGCCACAGCCCTCTCACCTCATGGATGATGCTGCAGGAGAGGACAGGCAGAGGTCAAAGCCAGAGGGACCCCTCCCAGGCATCCCTTCAGGCCTCCCCTGAGCTAATGGCCTGGTTTCAGATGTGGGGACCAGAGCTGGGCGTGGGAATACAGCTCGGTTGGGAAGGATTCATCCCCCGAGTGCAACCCAAGGCAACAGCCCCCAGGGGAGGTGTGGCTGAAGGCCAAGCCTCTGCTTCCTGCCTTAAGCAGGTGCCTTGGGAGGGGATTCTGCTCCTCAGAGCTCCCCCACCTCAGCATCATCACATTGCTTTGGTTGGAAAAGCTCTTTCAGAGCATCCAGCCCAACCCCCACCTAACTCTGCCCAGGCTGGGGCTGAGCCATGGCCCCCAGCACCACAGCTCTGCCTCTGTGAAACACCTCCAGGGATGGGCATTCAACCACCAGCCTGGGCCAGGCTCTGAGAACCCTTTCAGTCCAGAAGGTTCTTCTAATGTCCAACCTAAACCTCCCCTGGGACAGCCTGAGGCCATTTCCTCTTGTCCTGTCCCTTGTTCCTTGGCAGAAGAGACCAAACCCCAGCTCCTTTCGGGGGGCTGCAGAGAGCCAGGAGGTCTCCTCATTAATCAGCAGCAGAAGCTGGCCCCAGCGGCGTGGTGACCCCCACCTGAGCAGCAGGGAGGGTCCCACTGCACACACAGCTGTCAGCAGGGACACCTCCACCTGCAGCAGCCTGTGCCAGGGTCTCCCCAGCCTGCCTGTGCCAGGGTCTCCCCAGCCTGCCTGTGCCAGGGCTCCCCAGCCTCCTCAGGGCTCCCTCCTCACGTCCCACCTAACTCCTCTGCTCCAGTTTCACTGCCCCTGGTCCTATCCCCACAGCCCCTGGAGAGGAGCTCTGGGCTAGGCTGGGAGTGCCAGGACGAGGAACAATACAATACAATACAATACAATACAATACAATACAATACAATACAATACACCAGGTTGGAAGAGACCTTCAAGATCATCGCATCCAACCCATCAAACAATCCAACCCACCCAACAACTAGACCATACAGCCAAGCACCCCATCAAGTCTTCTCCTGAACACCTCCAGTGATGGTGACTCCACCACCTCCCTGGGCAGCCCATTCCAATGGCAAATCACTCTCTCCGTGTAGAACTTCTTCCTAACCTCCAGCCTAAACCTGCCCTGGTGCAGCCTGAGACTGTGTCCTCTTGTTCTGGTGCTGGCTGCCTGGGAGAAGAGGCCAACCTCTGCCTGGCTACAACCTCCCTTCAGGTAGTTGTAGAGAGCAATAAGGTCACCCCTGAGCCTCCTCCAGGCTAAGCAACCCCAGCTCCCTCAGCCTCTCCTCACAGGGCTGTGCTCCAGACCCCTCCCCAGCCTTGTTGCCCTTCTCTGGACACCTTCCAGCAAGTCAACCTCCTTCCTAAACTGAGGGGCCCAGAACTGGACACAGGACTCAAGGTGTGGCCTAACCAGTGCAGTGTACAGGGGCACAATGACCTCCCTGCTCCTGCTGGCCACACTCTTCCTGATGCAGGCCAGGATGCCATTGGCCTTCTTGGCTGCCTGGGCACACTGCAGGCTCATGTTCATCCTCCCATCAACCAGCACCCCCAGGTCCCTCTCTGCCTGGCTGCTCTCAGCCACTCTGCCCCCAGCCTGTAGCACTGCCTGGGGTTGCTGTGGCCAATGTGCAGCACCTGGCACTTGGATGTGTTCAATCTCCTGCCCTTGGCCTCTGCCCATCTGTCCAGCCTGTCCAGGTCCCTCTGCAAAGCCTCTCTGCCCTCCAGCAGATCAACTCCTGCCCCCAGCTTGGTGTCATCTGCAAATGTACTTCTGATGGACTCAATGCCCTCATCCAGATCATCAATGAAGATGTTGAAGAGCATGGGGCCCAGTACTGATCCTTGGGGCACACCACTGGTGCCTGGCTGCCAGCTGGCTGTGGCACCATTCACCACCACTCTCTGGGCTCAGCCTCCAGCCAGTTCCTTACCCAACACAGTGTGATCCTGTCCAAGCCAGGGGCTGACAGCTTGGCCAGGAGTTTGCTGTGGGGGACTGTGTCAAAGGCCTTGCTGAAGTCCAGGCAGACCACATCCACAGCCTGCCCCACAGCCACCAGGCAGTCACCTGAGCATAGAAGGAGATCAGGTTGGTCAGGCAGGACCTGCCCCTCCTAAATCCATGCTGGCTGGGCCTGAGCCCCTGGCCATCCTGTAAGTGCTGTGTGATCACACTCGAGATGACCTGTTCCATACCCTTGCCTGGCACTGAGGTCAGGCTGACAGGCCTATCATTCCCTGGCTCATCCAACTGGCCCTTCTTGTGGATGGGCACCACGTTGGCAGCTTCCAGTCTTCTGGGACCTCTCCAGTGAGCCAGGACTGCTGAAAAATGATGGAAAGTGGCTTGGACAGCTCATCTGTCAGCAATCTCAGCACCCTAGGATGGATCCCATCCAGTCCCATGGCCTTGTGGGGGTCCAAGCGGCTCAGTAGATCTCTAACTTCCTCTTGGAGCAGTGGGAAACTATGCAGCTCTCTGGCTCCTTCTGCCAGCTCTGCAGGCCAGCTGTCTGGAAGACGTTCTGCCCTGCTAGTGAAGACTGAGGCAAAGAAGGTGTTAAGTACCTCTGCCTTTTCCTCATTCTTTGTTACAACGTTCCCCTCCGTGTCAACCAAGGAGTGGAGGTTGTCCTTGCCCTTCTTCTTGCTATTGATGTATTTATAGAAGGACTTTTTGTTGTCCTTCACAGCAGAGGCCAGTCTAAGTTCTAAATGGGCTTTTGCCTCCCTAATTTTCTTCCTGCATGTCCTAGCAACATCCCTAAACATTCTGTAGGTTGCCTCCCCTTGCTTCCAAAGATGATACACCCTCTTTTTTTTCCCTAAGTTCTATTAAAGTTCATTGCCCATCCAGGCTGGCCGTCTGCCCTGGTGGCTCATCTTCCGGCACACCGGCACAGCCTGTTCTTGCACCTTCAATAGTTCTTCCTTGAAGCAGCTCCAGCTCTCCTGGACCCCTTTGTTTTTAAGGGCTGATTCCCAAGGAACCTGCTGAATTAGTTCCTTGAGTAGCCTGAAGTCTGCCCTCTGGCAGTCCAGAGTGGAGGTCTCCTTGCTGCCCCTCTTGGCTTGGCTGCATACCGAAAACTCAATTATCTCGATTGGAATGGATTGAAGCTGGGAGAGGGGAGACTGAGACTGCAGATGAGGAGGAAATCCTTTCCAGTGAGGGAGGTGAGACTCTGGCACAGGCTGCCCAGGGAGGCTGTGGCTGCCTCCTGCCTGCAGATGTTCAGGACCAGGCTGGATGAGGCCTTGAGCAGCCTGTGCTGGTGGGAGGTGAACCTCCTGAGCCCTCTTCAGGTACTGGAAGGCTGCTTCAAGGTCTCCCTGCAGCCTTCCCTTCTCCAGGCTGAACAGCCCCAACTCTCCCAGCCTGGCCCCACAGGGGAGGGTCTCAGCCCTCTGAGCAGCGTGGTGGAGTATTGGTCCACAGTACAAAAAAGCCAGAGAAGGGCTGGCAGCACTGTGCCCTGCCCGTGGCTCCTGCTGTGCCACCACCGTGCCCTGCCCGTGGCTCCTGCTGTGCCCTGCCCGTGGCTCCTGCTGTGCCACCTCTGTGCCCTGCCCGTGGCTCCAGTGGCAGGCTCTGAGCTCCTGGGGGCGAGGATGGAGGTGCAGCACTTGCTGAAGTCCTCCATGGCAAGGAGACCACAAGTGCAGGTGGAGCCTGACACCAACCCAGCAAGAGGCAGGGAGAGGGCAGGCGAGAGGCTGGAAGCTAAGTCCCACTCAGCTCAGCTGCACCCCTCGCAGGCAGCATGTCCTGGGGATGGGAGCAGAGGACCCTGGGGGTCCCTTCCAAGGCAGCCCATTCTGTGACTGTTCTCACTGTCATCCTTGTCCCCACAGGCCAGCTGAGGCTGCTGCCCAGGCTGGCTGCTTCCACAGTCACAGAATCCATCTATGGGGGTGGAAGGCACCTGGAAAGCTCCTCCAGCTCCAGCCCCCTGCCGCGGGCAGGGACACCTCCCCCCAGCACAGGCTGCTCAAGGCCTCATCCAGCCTGGCCTTCAACACCCCCAGGCAGGAGGCAGCCACAGCCTCCCTGGGCAGCCTGTGCCAGAGTCTCCCCAGCCTCACACTGAAGTTCTTCCTCAGCTCCACTCTGACCCTGCTCTGTCTCAGCCTCAAACCATTCCCCCTTGGCCTGGCTCAGACACCCTCAGGAGAAGTCTCTCTGCAGCCTCCCTGCAGGATCCCTTCAGGTCCTGGCAGCAGCTCTGAGGTCCCCCTGGAGCCTTCTCCTCTCCAGGCTGCACACCCCCAGCTCCCTCAGCCTGTGCTCACAGCAGAGCTGCTCCAGCCCTGGCAGCATCTCTGTGGCCTCCTCTGGACCCTCTGCAGCAGCTCTGAGTCCTTCTCCTGCTGGGGACAGCAGAGCTGGAGGCAGGATTGGAGGTGAGGTCTGAGCACAGCAGAGCCCAGGGGCAGAATCCCCTCTGCTGCCCTGCTGCCCACCCTGCTCTGGCTGCAGCCCAGCACACAGCTGGCTGAGGGCTGCAGGAGGCACTGCTGGCTCCTGGGGAGCTGCTCAGCACCCAACAGCCCCAAGGCTCTTTCTTCAGAGCTACTCTCACCCCACTCTGCACCCAGGCTGGATCTGTGCTGCAGGACCTTGCCCTGTGACTTGCTGACCCTCCTGCAGCTGGCACTGGCCACTCCTCAAGCCTGTCAAGATCCTGCTGGGCCTCTTCTGCAATTCTTTCTCAGGCCTTAACCTTCATCCCTGTCCAAACTGGACAGGATTCAGAGCTTTCCCAGCTGGAGATCTACTGAGCCTCACACACCTCAGCCCCTGTCCCTGCACAGAGCATTGCTGACCTGCCCCACACAGGAACTCACCAGCCCCCTCCCCCTGCACTGCACCCTCCAGGCTCACACAGGCAGCTTCCTCCTTGACTCAGGACTATTCAGTTACCCCTCCCAGAGAGCTGTGTCCAGCTCTGGAGTCCTCAGCACAGACAGGGACCTGCTGGAGCAGGGCCAGAGGAGGCCACAGCAGTGCTGGCAGCCCTCTGCTGGGAGGCCAGGCTGAGAGGGTTGGCCTTGGGCAGCCTGAAGAGAAGAAGGCTCCAGGGAGACCTTCTGGTGGCCTTACAGTGCTCCAAGGGGCCAAGAAGAAGGCTTAGAGCCCAGCCTGCTGTGCCAGGACCAGGGTGGATGGGGGCATCCTGACCTGCTGGAGAGCCTGCAGCACATCATCCCCACCTTGCCAGGCACCACTTGGTCAAGGCCTGGGCACCAAGCTGTGGGCACCTGCCTGGGGATGTCCTTCACTGGGAAGTCACCAACTGTGGGGCTGGGAGCAGCCTCTCCCAGCTGGGCTCTGGTGGCCTCTCAGGGCTTGGAGGGGTCACAGGATGTGAGGGGTTGGAAGGGACCACTGGAGATCTCCCAGACCAAGCCCCCTGCCAGAGCAGGAGCAGAGAATCCAGCACAGGGCACACAGAACACATCCAGACAGGGCTGCAAAGGCTCCACACAAGGAGACTCCACAACCTCTCTGGGCAGCCTGCTCCAGGCCTCTGGCACCCTCACAGGGAAGAAGTTCCTCCTCATGTTGAGCTGGAGCCTCCTGTGCTGCAGTTGCCATCCATTGCCCCTTGGCCTATCCCAGGGCACAGTGAGCAGAGCCTGTCCCTGTCCCCTCCCTCCTGACCCCCAGCCCTCAGCTATTGAGAGACATTGATCAGATCCCTCTCAGCCTTCTCCTCTCCAGACTCAACAGCCCCAGGGCTCTCAGCCTCTCCTCCCCAGGCACTGCTGTAGTCCCTTCAGCATCCTTGCAGCCCTCCCTTGGACTCTCCCCAGCAGATCCCTGTCCCTCCTGAGCTGGGAGCCCAGAGCTGGATGCAATATTCCAGGGGAGGTCTCAGCAGGGCAGAGCAGAGGGGGAGGAGAACCTCCCTGGCTCTGCTGGACACACTCCTCTGAATGCCCCCCAGGACCCCCTTGGCCTTCTTGGCCCCCAGGGCACATTGCTGTCCCATGCAGAACTTGCTGCCCCCAGCACTCCCAGGTCCCTCTCCCCAGGGCTGCTCTCCAGCAGATCCCCTCCCAGCCTGTGCTGCTGCAGTTCATTTTGCCTGCCCAGCTGCAGGACTCTGCTCTCATCCTGGCTGAACCTCATTAGGTTCCTCTGTGCCCAGCTCTCAGTCTGCCCAAGCCTTGCTGGATGGCCTCACAGGCTTCAGGGGTCTGGGCCCAGCACTGATCCCTGGGGACTGCAGCAGTCACAGCTCTCCAGCTGGACCTGGCACCACTGACCACCACCCTTTGAACTCTACCTGCAGAGAAGCAAGCTGGGGACAGACATCTTCCAGCTCATCTCCCATGCCTGCTGGGGCCTCTGCAGGGTCTGGCAACATCTCTCTCATTCCATCTCAAGCTGAGCTCCAACCACTTCCAGCACATGAACCCAGACTGTTTTAGCTTGGAAGAGACCTCAGGGATCATTTAGTCCAATATCCCTGCCATGGGACACCTCCCACCAGCACAGGCTGCTCAGGGCCTCATCCAGCCTGGCCTAGAACACCTGCAGGCAGGAGGCAGCCACAGCCTCCCTGGGCAGCCTGTGCCAGTGTTTTACCAGCCCTGTGCTGCAGAGCCCCTGCCTAGGATGCAGTCTGACTGACTGGGTGCTGTTCAGAATAAGAAGGACACAGAGCTGTGGGACTGAGTGCAGAGTGCAGTGGAGGCCACAGAGATGATCAGAGGGCTGAGAACCTTTGCTACAAGGCCAGGCTGAGGGAGCTGGGGCCGTTCAGCCTGTGGAAGAGAAGGCTCCAGGGCAACCTTAGAACAGCCTTCCAGTACCTGAAGTGGATCCAGGAGAGCTGGGGAGGGACTTTTAACAAGGGCTGGGAGTGCCAGGCTGAGGACAGTGGCTGTGAGCTGGGAGAGGAGAGACTGAGACTGGAGATGAGGAAGAAATTGTTGGCAGTGAGGGTGGGGAGACTCTGGCACAGGCTGCCCAGGGAGGCTGTGGCTGCCTCCTGCCTGGAGGTGTTGAAGGCCAGGCTGGATGAGGCCTGGAGCAGCCTGTGCTGGTGGGAGGTGTCCCTGCAGGGGCTTGGAACTGGGTCATCTTGAAGGTCTCTCCCAACCCATTCCATGAGCCTATGAGTCCTCCTTCCACTGCAGACAATGGCTGTGCTCAGGGAGGGTGCTGGTCAGGACCCATCAGTGTCAGTGCAGCTCCAGTTAGCACAGCATCACCGCCCCAGCACTGCTCTGCTCCTGATCTGCCAACACACTGCACTCAAACTTCAAGCAGGAGGAGGACACAGCTCTTGCAGCTCCTCTTTGCAAGCTCCCTGTGCTGCTTAAGGACCACCTCAGCCACCAGCCTGCCTTGGCAGGCCTCCTCCACACAACCAGCAGCAGGCTGATTAATGCAGGATGCATCCAGGAGCATCAGACATCGATGCAGAAAGACAGGAGAGAAATGTGCCCACACCCAGAGAGCAGCAGAGCAGAGCTCAGACTCTGATCAGCACAGCGCTGGGCTGAGGGGCTGCACTCTCCACATCTGACATCCATGATGTCCCTGACAGCAAAAGAAGGATGATGGATGCTTGAATCTTCAGGTTTCAACCCTGAACTCTACTTCAGACTGCAGGCAACAGGACCCTGCTGCTCCTGGCTCCTTTTCAAAGATCTTGGGTCCAGAGGATGCCACAAAGCTGATCAGAGGCTGGAGAACCTCCCTGTGGGCACAGGCTGGGAGAGTTGGGGCTGTGCAGCCTGGAGAAGAGAAGGCTCCAGGGAGACCTCAGAGCTGCAGTTCAGTATCTGCAGGGGAGCTGCAGGCAGGCTGGGGAGGGACTGCTCAGAAGGGGCTGTGGGGATAGGACCAGGGGCAGTGGTTTGAAACTAGAGCAGGGCAGAGTTGGGTTGGCCATGAGGAGGAAGTTCTGCACAGGGAGGCTGGGGAGACACTGGCACAGGCTGCCCAGGGATGGGGTTGAGGCTCTGTCCCTGAGGACAGTCAGTGCCAGCCTGAATGTGTCCCTGGGCAGTTGGAGAGGTGTCCCTGCTGCCTGCCTGAGCTTTGAGGGTCCCTTCCAACCTGATGCAATCTGTGCAGGAGAAGGTCCCTGGCCCCATTCACAGCCAAGCTTGGTGTCCCTCAGCCTCTGGCTGCAGCCAGTGCAGGACTGAACTGCTCAGCCACCCGGGAATTGTTAACCGAGGCAAGCAGGGGATGAGAGCGCCTTGGCATCTGTACTGGCATCTCCGGGACACAGGATGTGCTCTCCTCACCAGGACTGAAACAGTGGAGCTCCCCGAGAGCTGCTGTGGCTCTGCTGCTGACAGAGCAGTGCCAGTCTTTACCACTGCTCACTCGGCCTTGGCTGCTGGGAGCCCTCCAGCCAGTTGCAGCAGGAGGTGAGGACACCCCAGAACATCCCAGCTCCGCAGGGGCTCCAGCTGTGGTGTTCACATCTGGAAGCCACAGCTTTGCTTCCTTTCACAACTGATGGGCAGGATTCTGCTCTCAGCCTGCCTGAGCAAAGCAGCCCCATCCTTTCAGCAGCTTCCCTTGAGCACAGAGAGTTCGACCTCAGTTGCTCGGCAGACAAGTCCCAAGGAAAGCTTCACCTCAGTACGGAATGGTTTGCTTGGACAGCGGGGGAGGGGACGAAGCGAAGCTCCGGAGCCTCAGGGCTGACTGCACACCGGAGGAATTAGGAAAGCTGCAGATACATTTCCTCCCAAGCTCTGCCTCCCACCGCACCAAGCAGCAGGAGCACACAGCAGCAAGGACCAGCCCTGCCCCAGGACCCCCGGACATCCCCCTCCTCCCCTCTGCTGCCGGCCGGGGCTGCAGCAGCTCAAGCAGTGCCTGCCGAGACAGGAGGAGGCACATCCCTTGGGATGCTTCCACCTGGACCACGGGCACCTGAGGAGCCCAGGCAGCAAGAGAGCCTTGGCACCGACTCTCCTCCCTGCCTCCATCCAGCTTTCCCGTATGAGGGGCAGGATTTGTCTGGGCACAAATGGTTTCTTTCCACCCCCAAACCAGTGCAGAACAACTCCTACAACCCCTCCGTCAGCTAAGCAGCCCCGGGGCTGGAAACCCAGCGCAGCACTGAGTCCCTCCCTTCAAAACCAACTGCTGCAGGCAGTCAGCCAGCTCGGGGCAGCTGCAGCACGGCTGGGCTGGATGTCTGCCGCTTTGCCCGAGGTGCCAAGGGCACTGCTGGCTCTCAGATCCCAGCCCACAGAGCTGCTTCCAGCCTGGCTGTGCGAGGCTGATGGCTCTTGCCCCACTGCAATGTGACAAACCACACCTACGAGACAGCACAAGGTTTGCCCTTCCAGCTGTGCCCCTTAGCAGGAGGGCACCCCTTCCAGCTGTGCCCCTTAGCAGGAGGGCACCCCTTCCAGCTGTGCCCCTTAGCAGGAGGGCACCCCTTCCAGCTGTGCCCCCAGCAGGAGGGCACCCCTTCCAGCTGTGCCCCCAGCAGTTTATGCTCTTCCCCAGCAAACCACTGTCTATTGCAAACACTTCTGTGAGGAGCGAGGAGACCCCGAAGCCGATCCCAGCTGGGGAACTCGAGGCGAAGCGAAACCCGCGCTGCAGGCACCGGCTGCCCCTCGGCGCTAGGGGGCGCAAGAAGAAGATCGGGGTGCCAAACGCCGACCCCTGGGTAGCAAACCCACCAACCCCCAGGGTGCAAAACGCCAAACCACAGGTGCCAAAGCCTAACATCTGGGGAGGGCAAAACCCCCGGAACCCTGTGATGCAAACCCCCAAGCCCTAAGCTGCAAAACCCCAGACCCTGAGCGGCAAAACCACAAACCTTGGGGTCAAATCCCCCATCTCCCGGGAGAGAAAACCTCAATGGTGCTGGAGAGGACATTCCCCAGCCCGGAGCAGGGGGACACCGCCCGGAAGGAGGCTGCGGGCGCCTGCCCGGGAGTGGGGAAGAGCCCTGCCGAGGGTTTGCGGGGTCCTTTGGCCAGGGTGCCCGGGACTCGCCCGGGGAGAGCCCGCTGCGAAGGGGGTCCTAGATGGTGGGGACGAGCTGTGGCGGTGCTGCCCGCGGGGAGCCCGGGGCTGGAGCCGCATGACCTGCGGGGAACGGGGGAGGGACCCGGCGGCGGCACTTACCCAGAGCGGCTGCGGCTGCGGCTGCCGCTTCCCGCGGGGCCCACGGCCAGGGAGGCTCCGGAGGGCGGCACCCGGAGCTCTGCCCCCTCCTGCCTCCGTCCCGCTCCGCCCCTGCCGGCCTAACCCCGCCCCCGCTGCCGGTCTTGCTCCGCCCCCTGCCGGCCTAACTCCGCCCCCGCTGCCGGCCTTGCTCCGCCCCTGCCGGCCTAACCCCGCCCCCGCTGCCGGTCTTGCTCCGCCCCCTGCCGGCCTAACTCCGCCCCCGCCGCCGGCCTTGCTCCGCCCCTGCTGCCGGCGCCGCTCCGCTCCGTCCTTGGGGCGCAGGGCGCCTGTGTGCTGGAGGCTTTTTCCTGCCCTCGGACTGGTCCCTGCCGGGCACGGCGAGGGCACAGCCAAAGAGGCGTTCAGCAGGGTTGCCAAGGGCTGCTCTGGTTCTAAACTGAACCCAAATGCGGAAGCCCTGCAGCCTTCGGGAGGAATCGCAGAGCCACAGCGTGCCGGGTGGGAAGGGTCCTCTCCTGCTCCAACCTTTCTTGGCAAAAGGCTCTTTCGCTCGAACAGGAGGGGAAAAGTCTTCACTGTGAAGGAGCTGAAGCCCTGGAGCAGGCTGCACAGAGAGGCTGCAGAGTCTCCTTCTCTGGAGACCTTCCAACCCGCCCTGGCCGTTGTGATCCTGGGCAGGCTGCTGTGGGAGCCCTGTGCTGGCAGTAGGGTTGGACTGGGTGAACTGTCCCCCATAACATCCTTGTGAGCAAGCTCAGGAGGTGTGGGATAGAAGAGCAGACAATGAGAGTGAACAGGAACTGGCTACACAATAGGGTCAAAAGAGTGGTGGTCAGTGGTGCCAGGTCCAGCTGGAGAGCTGTAACCAGTGGAGTTCCCCAGGGATCAGTGCTGGGTCCAGACCTGTTCAACATCTTCATCAATGAAGGGGACAGACAGACAGAGTCTGCTCAGCAAGTTTGCTGATGATACAAAACTGGGAGGCATGGCTGAGACCCCTGAAGGCTGTGAGGCCATTCAGAGACTTGGGCAGACTGAGAGCTGGGCACAGAGGAACCTAATGAGGCTCAACAAGGATGAGAGCAGAGTCCTGACCTGGGCAGGCAGAATAAACTGCAGCAGCACAGGCTGGGAGGGGATCTGCTGGAGAGCAGCCCCAAGGAGAAGGACCTGGGAGTGCTGGGGGGCAGCAACTTCTGCCTGGGACAGCAATGTGCCCTGGGGGCCAAGAAGGCCAAGGGGGACCTGGGGGGCATTCAGAGGAGTGTGTCCAGCAGAGCCAGGGAGGTTCTCCTCCCCCTCTGCTCTGCCCTGCTGAGACCTCCCCTGGAATATTGCATCCAGCTCTGGGCTCCCCAGCTCAGGAGGGACAGGGAGAGAGTCCAAGGGAGAGAGTCCAAGGGAGTCCAAGGAGGGAGAGAGTCCAAGGGAGGGCTGCAAGGATGCTGAAGGGACTGCAGCAGTGCCTGGGGAGGAGAGGCTGAGAGCCCTGGGGCTGCTTAGTCTGGAGAGGAGAAGGCTGAGAGGGATCTGATCAATGTCTCTCAATAGCTGAGGGCTGGGGGTCAGGAGGGAGGGGACAGGGACAGGCTCTGCTCAGTTGCACCCTGGGATAGGCCAAGGGGCAATGGATGGCAACTGCAGCACAGGAGGCTCCAGCTCAACATGAGGAGGAACTTCTTGGCTGTGAGGGTGCCAGAAGCCTGGAGCAGGCTGCCCAGAGAGGTTGTGGAGTCTCCTTGTGTGGAGCCTTTGCAGCCCTGTCTGGATGTGTTCTGTGTGCCCTGTGCTGGATTCCCTGCTCCTGCTCTGGCAGGGGGTTGGACTGGATGATCTCTTTGGCTCCCTTCAGCCCCTGACATCCTGTGAGCCTGTGAACTCCAGAGGTCCCTTCCACCCCCACTGTGCTGGGATTGTCATAGGATCCCGTCATGGTGGGGGGTTTGGAAGAGACCTCTGCAGACCATGCAGTCCACCCCTGCTAAGCAGGTTCCCTTAGATTAGGTTGCACAGGAAGGTGCCCAGGCAGCTTTTGAAAGTCTCCAGAGGAGACTCCACATCCTCCCTGGTGCCCTGTTACCGTCAAAGTAAAGAAGTTCCTCCTCAAGTTCAAGTGCAACCTTCTGTGTTCTGGTTTGTCCCTGATGTCCTTTGTCCCACCACTGGGAAGAACCTAGCCCAGGATCCTGTGGTTCTGTCCAGACAAACCCTAAAAGCATCCAACGCTGAGGTCTTCACCTGCTCCCTGGGAGGTTGTGCCAGGGTGTGGTTATCCTCACTGTGCAAAGGCTTCCTCCTGTGGTTCCCATTATCCCGTGTCACCACTTGTGAAACAGGGGCTTCCATCCTTTTCTAGCCATCCTCTACATCCTGGGATGTGCTGACAAGCTCTCCCCAGCCCTTCTTCAGGCTGAACAAGCCCTGCAGAACCCTCATTTCTCTCAGCATTGCCTCCTGTGGCAGCTTCCCAGGCCTTGGGTTCCCTGTTAGCACTAACCCTGGTGAGATCATAGAACCACAGAGCTGCCAGGGCTGGAAGGGAGCTCAAGGCTCAGCCAGTTCCAACCCCCTGCCATGGGCAGGGACACCTCACACCACAGCAGGTTGCTCACAGCCACATCCAGCCTGGCTGCAAACACCTCCAGGCAGGAGGCTTCCACCACCTCCCTGGGCAGCCTGTGCCAGGCTCTCACCACCCTCATGGGCAACAACTTCTTCCTCACATCCAATCTCAATCTCCCCACTTCTAGTTCTGCTCCATCCCCCCCAGTCCTATCCCTCCCTGACACCCTCAGAAGTCCCTCCCCAGCTTGCTTGGAGCCCCCTGCAGATCCTGGAAGGCCACGATTTCTCCTCTCCAGCCTGCACAACCCCAACTCCCTCAGGCTGTCCTCACAGCAGAGCAGCTCCAGCCCTCTGCTCCTCCTCGTGGCCCTGCTCTGGACACCTTCCAGCCCCTCCAGAGCCTTCCTGGCACAGAGGCTCCAGACCTGGACCCAGAGCTGCAGCTGTGGTCTCAGCAGAGTGGAGCAGAGGGGCAGAATCCCTCCCTGGCCCTGCTGGCCACACTTCTCTTGCTGCAGCCCAGGCTCTGCTTGGCTCTCTGGGCTGCAAGTGCTCCCTGCTGGCTGCTGCTGAGCTTCTCCTCCCCCAGCACCCCCAAGGCCTTTTCTGCAGGGCTGCTCTCCAGCCAGTCCCTGCCCAGCCTGGATCAGTGCCTGGGATTGCCCTGCCCCAGCTGCAGGACCTTGCCCTTGGTCTTGCTGAACCTCCTGAGGTTGTCCTGGGCTCAGCTCTGCAGCCTGTCCAGGTCCCTCTGGATGGATCCTTCCCTCCAGGGTGTCTGCTAATGTTACCTGCACAGATTTTCTTTGCCTTGCTGGTGACTTAGAACAATGGGATGGTGGCCAGTGGGATTTGGAGCAGAGCTAGCCAGGTTGGAAGCTGGACACTGGGCTGTTTGGTCATGGTGCCAGGGGAAAAGCAGCAACAGCTTAAGATGAATGACTAAAGGAGCAGAATCCCCTCCCTCAGGCTGCTGACCTCACTGCTTTTGATGCAGCCCAGGCTGCTGGCTCACATCCAGTTTTCCATCCACCAGTGCCCTGAAAGCCTTCTCCAGAGGACTGCTCTCAATGCCTTTCTCCCCCAGGCTGTGCTGCTACCTGGAATGGCCCAAATCCCAGTGCAGGACAATGCAGCTGGGCTTTTTGAAGCCTCCTTTTTCTCCTCTATTCCCTTTGTGTTTGTAGTACAAAAATAGTTCAAAACACCTGAAAGAATCACAGGATCACAGAATCAGACAGGTTGGAAGAGACCTCCAAGATCATCAAGTCCAAGGGATTACCCAGCCCTAACTAATCAGAGGCAAGTGCCTCATCAGGCTCTTCTTAAACAGCTTCAGGGACATCGACCTCACCACCTCCCTGGGCAGCTTATTCCAAGGCAAATCTCTCTGTGAGGAACTTCTTCCTAACATCCAGCCTAAACCTCCCCTGGCACAGCTTGAGGCTGTGTCCTCTTGTTCTGGTGCTGGCTGCCTGGGAGAAGAGACCAACCCCCACCTGGCTACAACCTCCCTTCAGGCAGTTGGAGAGAGCAAGAAGGTCTCCCCTGAGCCTCCTCTTCTCCAGGCTAAGCAACCCCAGCTCCCTCAGCCTCTCCTCACAGGGCTGTGCTCCAGACCCCTCCCCAGCTTTGTTGCCCTTCTCTGGACACCTTCCAGCAGCTCAACATCTTTCCTAACCTGAGGGGCCCAGAACTGGACACAGGACTCCAGGTGTGGCCTCAGCAGTGCTGAGCACAGGGGCAGAAGAGGGGAGGGTGCAGTGGGCTGAGGCAGCCCCCTCCCCACCACAGGCAAAATGACGACTCTGACAAACGGATTGCAGAAGTGATGGAAAAGTTTAAACAGAAAAGGTGAAGGAGCACAAAGGAACCAGAAACAGTGACAGAGGAAACCCCAAAACACACCCGGATGAACCCCACCCCCACCTGAGGGTGGGCCCAAGACCCCCAGGGCTCGTTCCTCCCCCCACTGCTAGGCTAGTCTCAGCTGGCCAGGCCTGAGACCGCCCATCCCCCTAGCCAGGCCCAAGGCCGGGAGACGTCTCCCCCAGTTCCCGGGCGCCGGCGAGGGAAGGAAGAGCAAGAGGCGGACCCCACGCGAGATCTCACAGCGGTGCAGGGGGTGGTAGGAGATACCTGGTTCCTGTGTCCACCCACTGGGCTGGACTGCTGGGCACAGGAAGTGTGCCATGCAGCAGGGGCACCCAGCCCAAACCACCACACACCACCCCTTATCTCATACCACAGCCCCTGCACCCAAACACATCATCAAATTAGAGATCCCTGATGACGCGTCCGGCAAGGTCCATGTCTTCTTCTGGGCGTCCACCCGAACAGTCTCTCTCAGGCTCAAGCATCAGTCCAGTCCAGTTCTTCCTCTCTCATCCAGTGGAACCTCCCAGCGATGCAGAGCTCACTCTTCCGCAGCGCAGGTTCTCCATGGATCCGTTGGACATCCTGGCCACCTGGCAAAGGAAGAACTGGACTGGACTGATGCTGTGCTCTCTGCCAGGCTGCACTGCTGTGTCACAGCTGCTGCCTCTCCGGAGGGGGTGGCCATCGGCCGCACCATGAGGCCGCCTCCGCGCACAGGACAGGAGGCTCCCGCACTCTGCTGCTTCCGTGTCTCCTGTGCTGCTGTGACCGAGGCAGTTCTGGCACTTGGTGAGTCCTATCTGACAGTTTCCCTCTTATTTGCCCTCCTCAGACACCCTGTATTCCTGTTTTATCTTTGAGGTGGCATTTGTCATTCTCCTGCCTTGATATACTCACTCCTAAAAGGAACTGAAGGGTTGCTCCTGCTGCTGCCTTCAGGCACCCGTCTCAGCCCTTCTGTGTTGCTTCCACTCGCCTCTCTGACCCCAAAGTCACAGATGCATAGAATGGTTTGAGCTGGAAGGGACCTTAGCCCAGGTTGCTCAAGGCCTCATCCAGCCTGTTGTTGAACACCTCCAGGGAGGCGACAGCCACAGCCTCCCTGGGCAGCCTGTGCCAGAGGCTCCCCAGCCTCACTGCCAACAATTTCTTCCTCCTCTTCAGGCACAATCTGCCCTCTCCCAGCTCAAAGTCTCTTGTCTCCCAGCCCTTGTCCAAAGTCCCTCCCCAGCTCTTCTTGAGCCCTTCAGGTACTGGAAAGTTGTTCAGAGGTCTGCCTGGAGCCTTCTCTTCTCCAGCCTGAACAGCCCCAGCTCCCTCAGCCTGTCCCCAGAGCAGAGGCTCTCAGCCCTCTGATCATGTTCATGGCCTCCTCTGGATCCTCCCCATCACATCCAGGTCTTTCCTGTTTTGAGGGTCCCATATCTGGGCCCAGCCCTGCAGGTGAGGTCTCCCCAGAGCAGAGCAGAAGGGGCAGGATCCCCTCTGTCCTTGCCAGGCCATCTCTGCTGCACGGTGGTGCTGTGCAGTGCTCTGCACCCAGCTGCTGCTGCTGCTGCTGGGCACAGAGAGCTGCAGTTTATTTTCAGCCTTAATTGAGTATTTCCTTTCAGATCTGGTCACTGCCTGCCCAGACCAAGGGGAAGGGACAGAAATGCAAACATGATGCTGACTGCTTTGTGCTGGAGAGTACAGCAGCAGCAAACCCATCAGCTTTTGGCTGTTTGGGGTTTTTTTAACCCATGCCTTTCATCTCCCATCCAGGAGAGAGCTGATTACTGCTGTGATTCAGAGCTGAAGAGTAAAATGTTGTCTGGCAGGGCTGAGAGTTCACATCTGCAGATGGAGCTAAAAGTATTTACAAACCACTTTTTTCTCTGCAGCAAATGGGGAAATATTTTCCCTCCATTATGCTCAGGAGCTTCCCCCTCCCCTGGTGCTGCCCAGGGGAATCCCAATTAGCACCAAATGAGTTGAGGCTGTGCAATTCACCTCCCCTGACAATATAAATAAACCCTTTGGCTAGCTTCGGTAACTTGGTGGCTGGTTGCAAGGGCTCGCAGCAGCAGGCCAAGGGGCAATGGTTTTAAGCTAAAGCAGGGGAGGTTCAGATTGGACATCAGGAAGGGATCTGTGCCCTGAAGGTGGTGCAGCAGCACTGCAACAGGTTGCCCGGGGGGTGTGGAGGTCCCATGCCTGGGGGACAGGCTGGATGGGGCTCTGGGCAGCCTGAGCTGGGTGGGGATGTCCCTGCTGACTGCAGGGGTTGGACTGGATTCATGCCTTCATAGATTCACAGAATGGGCTGGGTTGGAAGGGACCTTCCAGAGCATCCAGCTCCAACCCCCTGCCACGGGCAGGGACACCTCCCACCAGCACAGGCTGCTCCGGGCCTCATCCAGCCTGGCCTTCAACACCTCCAGGCAGGAGGCAGCCACAGCCTCCCTGGGCAGCCTGTGCCAGAGTCTCACCTCCCTCACTGCCAACAATTTCTTCCTCATCTCCAGTCTCAGTCTCCTCTCTCCCAGCTCAAAGCCTTTGTCTCTCATCCTATCACTCCCAGCCCTTGTCACAAGTCCCTCCCCAGCTCTCCTGGAGCCCTTCAGGTACTGGAAAGCTGCTCTGAGGTCTCCCTGGAGCCTTTTCCTCTCCAGGCTGAACAGCCCCAGCTCTCCCAGCCTGTCCCCAAAGGGAGGTTCTGCAGCCTCTGATGATTTTCATGGCCCTCCCTGGAACTGTTTGCAGGGCAGCAGAATCATTGCACACAGCAACATGGAACTGGTTAGGGGGGAGAAGACCTTTAGGACTGTCATGTCCAACTGCTAGCCCAACACCAAACCATGGCCCTCAGCACCACATCCGCAGGGCCTTAAACCCCTCCAGGGATGGGGACTCCACCACTGCCCTGGGCAGCCTGGGACAGGCTTTGACAACCCTCTTGGGGAAGATATTGTTCCACAGGTCCAACCTAAAACTCCCCTGAGGCTACCTGAGGCCATTTCCTCTCATCCTGTCATTTGTTCCTTGGGAAAAGGTCCCAGCCCCCACCTGGCTCCAGCCTCCCTTCAGGGATTGCCTTGGCCCAGCCCCCACCAAGGACCTCTCTAAGCTCTGGCCAGCCCCAGTTTCCCGGTGGGGAATGTCTGTCAGGGGAGGGAGCTGGATGCCAGTCGGAGGGGAGCTGTGGTAGCTCTGTCCCTGGTGGGATGTCACAGTGTCACAGCATCACAGTATTACCAAGGCTGGAAGAGACCTCAAAGATCATCGAGTCCAACCTGACACCACAGACCTCATGACTAGACCATGGCACCAAGTGCCACATCCAATCCCCTCTTGAACACCTCCAGGGATGGTGACTCCACCACCTCCCTGGGCAGCACAACCCAATGGCTAACAACTCTCTCTGGGAAGAACTTTCTCCTCACCTCCAGCCTAAACTTCCCCTGGCACAGCTTGAGACTGTGTCCCCTTGTTCTGGTGTTGCTTGCCTGGGAGAAGAGACCAACCCCCACCTGGCTACAACCTCCCTTCAGGTAGTTGTAGAGAGCAATGAGGTCTCCCCTGAGCCTCCTCTTCTCCAGGCTAAGCAACCCCAGCTCCCTCAGCCTCTCCTCACAGGGCTGTGCTCAAGGCCTCTCCCCAGCCTTGTTGCCCTTCTCTGGACACCTTCAAGTGTCTCAATGTCCTTCTTAAACTGAGGAGCCCAGAACTGGACACAGGACTCAAGGTGTGGCCTAACCAGTGCTGAGCACAGGGCACAATGACCTCCCTGCTCCTGCTGGCCACACTCTTCCTGGTGCAGGCCAGGATGCCCTTGGCCTTCTTGGCCACCTGGGCACACTGCTGGCTCATGTTCAGGCAGCTGTCAACCAGCACCCCCAGGTCCCTCTCTGCCTGGCTGCTCTCAGCCACTCTGCCCCCAGCCTGTAGCTCTGCCTGGGGTTGGGTCAGTTCACCCAGAGTGGGAGTTTGTTTCCCTTTATGTTTCCAGGAGGGTGAGCTGGCTGGGCAGGTGAGAGGACAATCCTGAGGAGACCTTCTCATCCCTGCAGCCAGCAGGAGAGCAGGACACCAGCACTGCTGGCAGAGTCTGTTCCAAGGAGCCTTTGGGCAGTCTGACATGAATAAGATGAAAGCAACTAAGCCTGGCAGAAACTCTTGGTCACTAAGTAGTGCTCATCCATTCAAACCATGCCTGCAGCAGAGCCCTGTGCCCCTGAAGCCTCAATCCCACAGTACACCAGAAATAAAATGAGGAAGAAAGGCTGAGCTGAAGCCATCACCACAGCTAGTGAAGGCTTCCCAAAGAGTATAAGCAGAGGTAAGATGCTGCCGGCTCCAGCTCTGGTGCTTAAAGCGATCAACAGGTCCCCAGAGCATCAGACAGGAGCTGAACACTTCCCAGGAAGCAAATTCAATGTAAAGCCTTTTGCTTTTCTGCCACATTAATGGTGAGTGAGAAGTCCCCCTGGGGCTTGGGAATGAGTCTGCAGTGGAGGATGAGTGAACAGCTGCCTTGTGCTTCTGGTGTGCTAAAATCAGACCCTGCACAAGGCAGGGCTGCAGGCTTCTGGCTCTCAGGGTCCGTCTGGCAGGGGCTTTGCCCCTCCTCTCTGGGGCACCTTCCCGAGGGTGCCTGCTCCTGTGGTTTGGCCTCTGCTGGGTAGTGGCCTCTAAATGTCTGAGGTTTGTGCAGGGAACCCAGCAGAGATTTAGCTGCACGCCAGGCCCCCAGATGCAGAATCCTGCACTTCACAGAATCACAGAGCCACAGAGAGGCTCAGGTGGGAAGGGAGCTCAGAGCTCATCTCCTCCAGCCCCCTGCCATGGGCAGGGACACCTCTCAACCAGTCTCAGCTGCTCAAAGCCTCATCCACCCTGACCATAACCAACCCCAGGGAGGAGGCAGCCACAGCCTCCCTGGGCAGCCTGTGCCAGAGTCTCACCACCCTCCTGCTGAAGAACTTCTTCCCCAGCTCCACTCTGACCCTGCTCTGCCTCAGCTCCAAACCCTTCCCCCTCGGCCTGGCTCCAGACACTCTCAGGAAAAGTCCCTCTGCAGCCTTCCTGCGGGATCCCTTCAGGGCCTGGAGGGCAGCTCTGAGGTCCCAAAGCTTCAATCCTGGGAACAAGTCCTTCTGGTGTGTCAGCAGACCTTAGATGGTGAGGGACCTTTTTGTCTGGGCTGTTGCAGAGCATTAGGAGGGGTTTGCAGATGGTTTTGTTTTCTGATTATTAGGCTTGTTGGTTGGTTGGTGTCAGCTTGCACAGAGCATTAACAGAGAGCATCACGTGCTGGTCTTTCTGCAGTGGACGCAGAAGGTGTCCTCGGAGGCTGCAGCAGTTGGAGCGTTTCAAGCACGTACCAGTGAGGTGAGAACTTGGGAAAAGCTGTTCCAGTGAAAGGGGGAGAAGGCAAAACAGAAATACAGAGACCCAGACAGAGAGCAAATATCACAGAGTCACCAAGGCTGGAAGAGACCTCAAAGATCATCGAGTCCAACCTGACACCACAGACCTCATGACTAGACCATGGCACCAAGTGCCACATCCAGTCCCCTCTTGAACACCTCCAGGGACGGTGACTCCACCACCTCCCTGGGCAGCACATCCCAGTGGCTAACAACTCTCTCTGGGAAGAACTTTCTCCTCACCTCCAGCCTAAACCTCCCCTGGCACAGCTTGAGACTGTGTCCCCTTGTTCTGGTGTTGCTTGCCTGGGAGAAGAGACCAACCCCCACCTGGCTACAACCTCCCTTCAGGGAGTTGTAGAGAGCAATGAGGTCTCCCCTGAGCCTCCTCTTCTCCAGGCTAAGCAACCCCAGCTCCCTCAGCCTCTCCTCACAGGGCTGTGCTCCAGACCCCTCCCCAGCTTTGTTTTGCCCTTCTCTGGACACCTTCAAGTCTCTCAATGTCCTTTTTAAACTGAGGGGCCCAGAACTGGACACAGGACTCAAGGTGTGGCCTAACCAGTGCAGTGTACAGGGGCACAATGACCTCCCTGCTCCTGCTGGCCACACTCTTCCTGATGCAGGCCAGGATGCCATTGGCCTTCTTGGCCACCTGGGCACACTGCTGGCTCATGTTCAGGTGGCTGTCAATCAGCACCCCCAGGTCCCTCTCTGCCTGGCTGCTCTCAGCCACTCTGACCCCAGCCTGTAGCTCTGCCTGGGGTTGCTGTGGCCAAAGTGCAGCCCCTGGCACTTGGACTTGTTGAATGCCATCCTGTTGGACTCTGCCCATCTGTCCAGTTGGTCGAGGTCCCTCTGCAGAGCCCTTCAGCCCTCTGACTGACCAACATCTGCTCCCAGCTTGGTGTCATCTGCAAATTTACTGCTGATGGACTCAATGCCCTCCTCCAGATCATCAATGAAGATATTGAACAGGCTGGGGCCCAGCACTGATCCTTGGGACACACCACTGGTGCCTGGCTGCCAGCTGGCTGTGGCACCATTCACCACCACTCTCTGGGCTCAGCCTCCAGCCAGTTCCTAACCCAGCTCAGAGTGCTGCTGTCCCAGCCAGGGGCTGACAGCCTGGCCAGCAGTTTGCTGTGGGGGACGGTGTCCAAGGCCTTGCTTGTTGAATGCCATCCTGTTGGCCTCTGCCCATCTGCCCAGCCTGACAAGGTCGCTCTGCAGAGCTCTCCTGCTCTCTAACAGATCAACTCCTGCCCCCAGCTTGGTGTCCTCTGCAAACTTACTGAATCACAGAACACAGGGCTTGGAAGGGACCTCCAGAGCTCACCCAGCCCAACCCCCTGCCAGAGCAGGGCACCCAGGGCAGGGCACACAGAACACATCCAGGTGGGGCTGGAAAGGCTCCAGAGCAGGAGACTCCACAACCTCTCTGGGCAGCCTGCTCCATGCTCCAGCAGCCTCACACCACAGAAGTTTCTCCTCATGTTGAGCTGGAACCTCCTGGCTTCCAGCTTGTCCCTGTTGGTCCTTGTCCTGTCCCTGGGTACCACCAAGCAGAGCCTGGCCCCTTCCTCCTGACCCCCAGCCCTCAGCTATTGATAGACATTGATCAGATCCCTCTCAGCCTTCTCCTCTCCACACTAATCAGCCCCAGGGCTCTCAGTCTTTCTTCACAGCAGAGCTCTTCCTCTCCCTTCAGCCTCCTCACAGCCTCCCCTGCACTCTCTCCAGCAGCTCTCTGTCTCTCTTGAGCTGGGGAGCCCCAAGCTGGCCACAGCGTTGCAGCTGTGGTCTCAGCAGGGCAGAGCAGAGGGGCAGCAGAACCTCCCCAGCCCTGCTGGCCACACTTTGCTTGCTGCCCCCCAGGATGCCTTTGGCTCTCTTGGCCCCAAGGGCTCCTTGCTGTGCCAGGCAGAACTTGCTGCCCACCAGCCCCCAAGGTCTTTCTCCATGGAGCTGCTCCCCAGCAGCTCACCCCTGCTCTGCACTGGTGCCTGCTGTTGCTCCTGCCCAGCTGCAGGACTCTGCCCTTGTCCTCACTGACCCTCAGGAGGTTCTCCTCAGAAGTTCTGCTGGTTTCTCTGGCTTCAGCAGCCCTCAGGATGTGTGCCCTCAGGATGCCTTTTACCCCATTCTTTAGGGCTTGCTTGAGAGTGGGAACAAGGACAACCTCCCCTGTTTTGAGGGCATCCACCGGGGAACACCACTGGTTGTTAATATTGATCAGGTGTTTGGGTGAACAAGGGACAGAGGATGAGCTCCTTCCACCTCCAAGGGGGAAAAAAGCAGCCCTGGAGTGAGATTTCCTCTGTTCCAGGATGTGCAGTAAGCATGGCAAATGTGGCTCCAGGAGCAGTTTATGAGGGGGTGACTCAGACCTCTCCAGAGGGTGGTCAGAGCAGTCAGGAGCCCAGCAGCAGGGCAGCAGCTGCATTGCAGAGCTGGGGTGACCCAGCCACACAGCTGCCCCTCCAGCCTCCCCAGCAGCAGCCCCAGCCCAGACAGCCCTTCCTTCACCAGCACACCTGGGGGCTGGGGCTCACACTTGGACAAACTGGGGGGGGGGAGGAGGAGGGTCGGGTCCCCTCCACTGCAGCATTCACTCAGAATGAAAAACTCCTCTGGCCACAGAACTACTTAAAACTTCAGGCAGGCTGCAGCTGGCACCAGGCTGGGTGGCAGTGTCCTGCTGCTGGAGGCTAGGGAGGCTTTGCAGCAGGACCTGGACAGGTCAGAGCCATGAGCCAAGGCTCACTGGATGAGGTTCAACAAGGCCAAGGGCCAGGTCCTGCCCCTGGGCCACAACAACCCCATGGGGAGCTCCAGACCTGGGGAGGTGTGGCTGGAAAGCTGCAACTCAGAGAGGGCCCTGGGGGTGCTGGTTGGCAGCCACTGAGCAGGAGCCAGCAGTGCCCAGGGGGCCAAGAGAGCCAATGGCCTCCTGGCTTGGGGCAGAAGCAGGGTGGGCAGCAGGGACAGGAGGTGACCACCCCCTGTGCTCAGCACTGGGGAGGCCACAGCTGGAGTGCTGTGCTCAGCTCTGGGCCCTCCCTGCAGGAAGGACCCTGAGGGGCTGGAGCCTGTCCAGAGCAGGGCAGCCAGGCTGGAGAAGGGCCAGGAGCCCCTGGGATAGAGGAGGGCTGAGGGGAGCTGGGGGTGTTGAGGCTGGAGCAGAGGAGGCTGAGGGAGACCTCCTTGCTCTCTGCAGCTCCCTGCAGGGAGGTTGGGGTGAGGAGGGAGCAGCCTCTGCTCCTTGGTGGCAAGGGCCAGGAGCAGAGGCAATGGCACCACCTGCTGGCATGGGTAGGGCCATGCTGCTTGCAGAGCCAGCTGACTGCCCTGGGGAAGGTGGAGGATCAGATTAGGACAAAAAACAATGGAAAAAGACAAGTGTCATTTCCTAAGAGCCAGCCCTCAGATACTGGAATGCAGCTTTGGTCTCCCTGGAGCCTTCTCTTCTCCAGACTGAACAGCCCCAACTCTCCCAGCCTGGCCCCATAGCAGAGCTGCTCCAACCCTCTGAGCATCTTCATGGCATCCTCTGGACCCTCTCCAGCAGCTCCTTCTTGTATTGAGAGCCACAGAGCTGGCCCCAGCCCTGCAGGTGAGGTCTCCCCAGAGCAGAGCAGAGGGGCAGGTTCCTCTCTCCCAGCTCTGGCCACACTGCTTTGGGTGCAGCCCAGGCTGTAAAAGCTTCTTCTTCAGTCTGTTCTTCCATGCTGGGAAATACGAAAGGCAAAATGAGAGCCAGGAAACAGAGCTTGGAAATTCCTGGTGCTGCTGGGGATGAAGGCAGAGCATCCATCTCCCTGAGCTCCCTGGGCTCTGCAGAGGGACCTGGACAGGCTGGACAGATGGGCAGAGTCCAATGGGATGATATTCAACAAGTCCAAGTGCCAGGGGCTGCACTTTGGCCACAGCAACCCCAGGCAGAGCTACAGGCTGGGGTCAGAGTGGCTGAGAGCTGCCAAACAGAGAGGGACCTGGGGGTAGTAGGTGACAGCAGCTGAACAAGAGCCAGCAGTGTGCCCAGGGGGCCAAGAAGGCCAATGGCATCTTGGCCTGCATCAGGAAGAGTGTGGCCAGCAGGAGCAGGAGGTCATTGTGCCCTGTGCTCAGCACTGCTGAGGCCACACCTTGAGTCCTGTGTCCAGTTCTGGGCTCCTCAGGTGAGGAAAGATGTTGAGCTGCTGGAAGGTGTCCAGAGAAGGGCAAGAAAGCTGGGGAGGGGTCTGGAGCACAGCCCTGGGAGGAGAGGCTGAGGGAGCTGGGGTTGCTTAGCCTGGAGAAGAGGAGGCTCAGGGGAGCCCTTCTTGCTCTCTGCAACTCCCTGAAGGGAGGTTGTAGCCAGGTGGGGTTGGTCTCTTCTCCCAGGCAGCCAGCCCCAGAACAAGAGTCTGTGATTCTGTGATTCTGAGCAGACCTCTCCACTCCATAGCCCTAGGAGGATGTTTCTTCAGGCAGTGAGCAGGAGGATGCTGTGTGGTGTCCTGGCTAACCGCAGGTGTAGTGCTGAGCCTGTGGTGCTGAGCCCGCGGTGCTGAGCCCGCGGTGCTGGGCCGAGGCTTGGCCTGGATGAGCTTGGAGGTGTCCTGTGACTCTGTGAGCGGACCTGCACGGCCGAGGCTGCGGGGGTCAGGCACTGCACTTCCACAAGGAGACCTTCCCCCGGACCCAGGAGATGGCGCTGGGGCTCTCAGGCTCCGAGCGTCGCCTCCGCCTGCCCGGAGCCGCCTGCCCGGAGCCGCCTGCCCGGAGCCGCCTGCCCGGAGCCGGAGGAGCCGCGCCGGGAGCCGGCGCCCCGGGCTGTGCCGCGGGGGCTGGGGCCGGCGGAGCGTCCTGGGGAAGCACAGCTCTGGCGGCTCCGCGGATGCCATCGCTTGGACTGGAAGCGGATTGTCCTTCTCCTGGGTCTAGTGGGTTTCCCACCAGAGCCTCACGACAGCCTCCGCCCAGGCTGTGTTCCTCCTTTTGGACACAGGGCAGTACTGAATGCTTTGGAGAAATAGGGCTAGGATCAGCCACAGCGACCATGAGGTCCTGGAGAGCACCTGAGCCCCAGCGGGCACGGCCTGCCTCCTGCCCAGCTTTCCTCTTGGCAGCCTTTTTCTCTCCCCTGGGCTTTTCCCTCAGCTGCTCCTCCCCAGCCCTCTTCTCCAGACCCTTCCCCAGCTCTGGTGCCCTTCTCTGGCCCTGCTCCAGATCCTCAGTGTCCTTCTGGGAGTGAGGAGCCCAAACCTGAACCCAGCCCTCAAGCTGTGGCCTCCCCAGTGCTGAGCCCAGGGGCACCATCCCTGCCCTGCTCCTGCTGCCCACAGCACTGCTGCTCCAGGCCAGGCTGCTGGTGCCTCCTTGCCCAGCTGGGCACCCCCTGGCTCCTCTCCAGCTGCTGGCACCCAGCACCCCCAGGGCTTTCTCTGCTGGGCAGTTTCCAGCCCTTCTGCCCCAGGCCTGGAGCCTCCATGGGTGGTTGTGACCCAAGTGCAGCACCCAGCCCTTGGCCTTGTTGGCCTTGGCTCCCGGATCCAGGCTGGCCAGATCCCTCTGCAGAGCCTCCCAAGCCTCCAGCAGATCCCCACTGGCACCCAGTGCAGTGCCATCTGCACCCTGAGGGAGCTCAATCCCCCACCCAGATCACTGATGAAACCTCAAAGAGACCTGGCCCAGCACTGAGCCCTGGGGACAGCACTGGTGAGCAAGCAGCACTGGAGCTCGCTCCATTGCCCAGCACTGCCTGGGCCAGGACATCAAGCAGTACTTTACCCAGCAACGTTCCCACCAGAAATGAGACCTGGAGCTGGCTGCTGTTGAGGTTTGCCAACATTATCATCAGTTTCTCACCACTTTTTGACCCCCTTCCATGCCCAGCCTGTGTCACTGCCATGAGGAGGCTCCATCCATTACCAGGAGCCTCATCAGAGGCCCCAGAGATGCAGGGGGCTGTGGCTGATCCCTTTGTCATCAGGGCCGCTCTGCAGGCAGTTCCATGGCTCTGCCTCCCTGAGGCACTGCAGGGGCTTGCAGAAGCCACACTCCACACTGTGCTGCCCCCTGCCCACCCCCGTGTGTGCCCCAGCTGCCTGGGGACCAGAACTGCTTGCTTGGAGCTGAGGGTGGCACAGCAGAGCATCCTCTGCCACGTCAGACAGACCAGAGCTGGGAGGGGACAACGAGGGGCTGGAGGAAAACAAATTAATTCTGGGGAAAAGGTGGCAGGAGGTGAGGCTGCCTCAGGGCTGGCTCCTGGGTGCTGAAACGTGAAGGTTTCAATAGCTCCAGCTCTGAGCATGGTCTCCAAAGCTGAGAAGCACCTAAGATATGCTCTGCTGAGACCCAGCCTGCAGCACTGCCTCCAGTTCCGGTGCTCCCAGCATGAGAAGGACCTGGAGCTGCTGGAGGGGTCCAGAGGAGGCCATGAAGATGATCAGAGGCTGCAGAACCTCCCTGTGGGGACAGGCTGGGAGAGTTGGGGCTGTTCAGCCTGGAGAGGAGAAGGCTCCAGGGAGAACTTAGAGCAGCCTTCCAGTACCTGAAGGGCACCAGGGGAGCTGGGGAGGGACTCTGGACAAGGGCTGGGAGTGCCAGGCTGAGGAACAATGGCTTTGAGCTGGGAGAGGGGAGACTGAGACTGCAGATGAGGAAGAAATTCTCGGCAGTGAGGGGGTGAGACTCTGGCACAGGCTGCCCAGGGAGGCTGTGGCTGCCTCCTGCCTGGAGGTGTTCCAGGCCAGGCTGGATGAGGCCCTGAGCAGCCTGTGCTGGTGGGAGGTGTCCCTGCCCATGGCCGGGGCTGGGACTGGATGAGCTTTGAGGTCCCTTGCACCCCTGCCTGTGACTCTTATCCCTGAGCACCTCAAGGATGTCTCACCAGAAGTGATGGCTTCTGGGTGCTAGGAAGAGACTTCTGCACAGTATCCAGTGCAGGCTGACTTCAGCATGGACTCAGCAGAGCCAGGGGCAGGGCCCAGCAGGAGCGCTGCGGTGGGCACGGTGCTGCCTGGGGCCATCCAGCCCCTGCCAGCCCATCGGCGGCCCTGCATCGCCATCTTCAGGGGGAAGCAGCTCTGCTCCTTCCGCAGCTCCTGCAAACCTCCCAGGCACGGCAAACCCAACTCCAGCTCCCACAGCGCTGGCTGGGACTGCTGGCCAAACCCTGTGAAGATGGTGCTGGACACAGAGGAGGGGGAAGAAGCTCCCCAAGGCTGGTGCTCAGCTGCCCTGGGGGCCACGGGTGGTGCCCCTGCCAGCACAGGAGGCTTTGGAGAGCCCAGAGACACAAGCAGTGCTTGTGGGACACTCACCTGCTGCCAGGCAGAGTTTTTTGGGACAGAAACTGGGGTGCCTGGGTGAGCTGAATTCTGCAGCCTGCACTGCCCCCTCCCCCCAGCCCCCCCCCCCCCCCCCAAAGCCTTTTTCTGACAAGAGCAGCTCAGGTTCTGGGAGGTTTTAGCATGCTGAGGAACTCAGTGGTGTGGGGGGGTAGAGGAGGTCTGCAGGCTGCCAGAGGGCAACATCACACAGCTTGGAGGGCCCTGGGGCAGCACAGGTGACACAGCCTAGGACAGAGCAGAAGAGTGGAATCATGAAGTGTTCTGGCACAACACAGCAGAGGCTGCTCAGGCCTTGTCCCCTGTGGTCCTGTGAGGCTGCTGGAGCCTGCAGCAGGCTGCCCAGAGAGCTTGTGGAGTCTCCTGCTCTGGAGCCTTTCCAACCCCACCTGGATGTGTTCCTGTGTGCCCTGCCCTGGGAGCCCTGCTCTGGCAGGGGGTTGGACTCAGTGATGTCCAGAGGTCCCTTCCACCCCCTAGCACTCTGTTATTCCCCCACCTCTCTGGTCTCCAGGCAGTGTTTGACCACCCTCTGCGGTGAAAAATATTCTCCTAATGAGGTCTGGTTGGAAAATCACTTCCTAGGGACACAGGGAATCACAGCAGCACAGAGTGCTTGGGGCTGGAAGGACATTCAGTGCAACCCCCTGCCATGGGAGAGGCCAAATGCCTTTAGTCAGAATCACAGAATCACAGAATCACACAACTGTTTGGGCTGGAACAGCTCTCTGAGCTCACCAGGTCCAACATCAGCCCAGCCCCACCATGGCCACCAAACCACGGCCCCAGCTGCCATGGCCACAGGGTTCTGGAACCCCTCCAGGCATGGGGACTCCACCACCTCCCTGGGCAGCCTCTGCCAGGCCCTGACCACTCCTGCAGCACAGACATTTGTTCTAACATTGAACTTGAACCTCCCTGGCACAACTTGAGGTCATTTCCTCTCCTTCTATCACCTGAGCCTAGGCAGCAGAGCCCAACCCCCAGCTGGCTGCAGCCTCCTCTCAGGGAGCTGCAGAGAGCAGGGAGGTCTCCCTCAGCCTCCTCTGCTCCACACCAAACCCCCCAGCTCCCTCAGCTGCTCCTCCCCAGCCCTCTTCTCCAGACCCTTCCCCAGCTCTGGTGCCCTTCTCTGGCCCTGCTCCAGCCCCTCCAGCTCTTCCTGCTCTGTCTCAGATGCTGGCGGTCTGTACCAGCCCTCACCACGCTGCAGACCTCTCCCCCCGCATCTTCCCAGCCCTCCTGGGACTCAGTTCATAATTTTTAGAGCCACAGAATGTCAGATTCCCCCAGATGGGTAATCCTGGTACTTACCAGTGTCCCCTGTGCCAGCACTCACTGGCCTGTGCCCATGGCAGTGGCTCCCCAGGGGCAGAGCCCGGGGCACAGCCCTGCAGTGGGGAGCTGCGGCAGGCGGCTGGACCTCCACAGGCAGATGCTGTAGCTGTCGTCATACTCTGACACCCAGCGGTGCCTGAGGGCCATGGGCAAGGGCATGGGAGTCAGGATAAAGAATGGCTTGGGTTGGAAAAGCTCTCTGAGCTCACCCAGTCCAACCAGCACCCCAGCCCCACCATGGCCACCTAACCATGGCCCCAGCTGCCATGGCCACAGGGTTCTGGAACCCCTCCAGCCATGGGGACTCCACCACCTCCCTGGGCAGCCTCTGCCAGGCCCTGACCACTCCTGCAGCACAGACATTTTGCCTCCTCTCCAACCTCAGCCTCCCCTGGCACAATTCCAGGCCAGTTCCTCTCCTTCTTTCACCTGAGACTGGGCAGCAGAGCCCAACCCCCAGCCCACTGCAGCCTCCTCTCAGGGAGCTGCAGAGAGCAGGGAGGTCTCCCTCAGCCTCCTCTGCTCCACATTGAACACCCCCAGCTCCCTCAGCTGCTCCTCCCCAGCCCTCTTCTCCAGACCCTTCCCCAGCTCTGGTGCCCTTCTCTGGCCCTGCTCCAGCTCCTCAAGGTCCTTCTGGGAGTGAAGAGCCCAAACCTGAACCCAGCCCTCAGGCTGTGGCCTCCCCAGTGCTGAGCCCAGGGGCACCATCCCTGCCCTGCTCCTGCTGCCCACAGCACTGCTGCTCCAGGCCAGGCTGCTGGTGGCCTTCTTGCCCCCTGGGCACTGCTGGCTCATCTCCAGCTGCTGGCACCCAGCACCCCCAGGGCTTTCCCTGCTGGGCAGTTCCCAGCCACTCTGCCCCAAGGAAGCAGACCTCCCCCTGCTTTATGCAGCAGGACATGGTGGCCTCCTCCCTGCAGCAGCTGAGCACCCAGACAGCAAACTGCTTGAAAGCAGAGGCTGATGGCATGGGGACAGAGGGAGCAGCCTGTGTCCCTCAGAGTGGCTCAGCTGCTGGGGCACAAATGGCTGTCACTGGACAGGACTCCCACCTGGATCAGCCATCCCAGGGGCTGTGTCTGCAGCCCACACAGCAGCAGGATCACAGCCCCCACTGGGTCCTGCAGCTGTGAGCTGCCATTCAGGTGTGTGTCTGGGGAGCTGGGGGGGCTGAGGCAGCGGGAGAGCTGCTGCTGAGGTGAGGCACAGCAGCTGAGGAGCAGTTCCTGCCTGCTTGCTCATAGTGTGAGGATGAATCACCTTGCAGAGAGCTCCTGCCCTGTCTGATCTGGCAGAGCCCTCTCCAGGGGAAGCCCAGGCATGGAAGTGTTGAGACATGTCCCCACCCTCAGCCCCAGAGGGACTGCAGCAGCTTCTTTCCACGGGGCTGAGGCTGACCCAGGAGATGCTGTCCCCACTCCTAGGTGCACTGCAAGGCCGTTCAAGGGGAGGCTGAGCAGGCCCTGGGAAAGGCTTTGACCCCCAGGGCACTCCCCTGGCTAACCCCACCAGGGAGAAATGCCCTTGAGAAACACCATCCCAGCAGGCTCCAAAGCCTCCCTGCCCTGCTCTGGCCCTTTCTCCACTCCCCCACCAGCCACCCTCTCCCCCCCAGAGCTCTGCTCCCTTACTGGTTGAAATGGTCTTCAGGGAAGAGCTGACAAAGGCTCTTCCTTACTCCACAGGATCTGCCATGGGCTCCTGGCCAGCGCCCCAAGTCTCTGCTGTAGGAACTTGTCCAGTCACAGCCAGAGCCCTCTGCTGAGAGAGGTCAAACAGCCTCAAGTTAAAGTAACTAGTAGGTCTCAGCCTCCTGTATCCCACAGCCTGAGTGCTCCTTCCCTGCAGAGCTGTTCTCAAGCCGGCCTCAGGAGGGCCAACAAGACCAAGGGCAAGGTCCTGCAGCTGGGGCAGGGCAGTCCCAGGCACTGACCCAGGCTGGGCAGGGACTGGCTGGAGAGCAGCCCTGCAGAAAAGGCCTTGGGGGTGCTGGGGGAGGAGAAGCTCAGCAGGAGCCAGCAGGGAGCACTTGCAGCCCAGAGAGCCAAGCAGAGCCTGGGCTGCAGCAAGAGAAGTGTGGCCAGCAGGGCCAGGGAGGGGATTCTGCCCCTCTGCTCCACTCTGCTGAGACCACAGCTGCAGCTCTGGGTCCAGCTCTGGAGCCCCTGTGCCAGGAAGGCTCTGGAGGGGCTGGAAGGTGTCCAGAGAAGGGCCACGAGGAGGAGCAGAGGGCTGGAGCTGCTCTGCTGTGAGGACAGCCTGAGGGAGTTGGGGTTGTGCAGGCTGGAGAGGAGAAGGCTCCCAGGAGACCTTCTGGTGGCCTTCCAGGATCTGCAGGGGGCTCCAAGCAAGCTGGGGAGGGACTTCTGAGGGTGTCAGGGAGGGATAGGACTGGGGGGATGGAGCAAAACTAGAAGTGGGTGGATTCAGCTTGTATGTGAGGAAGAAGTTGTTGCCCATGAGGGTGGTGAGAGCCTGGCACAGGCTGCCCAGGGAGGTGGTGGAAGCCTCCTGCCTGGAGGTGTTTGCAGCCAGGCTGGATGTGGCTGTGAGCAACCTGCTGTGGTGTGAGGTGTCCCTGCCCATGGCAGGGGGTTGGAGCTGGCTGAGCCTTGAGGTCCCTTCCAGCCCTGACAGTTCTCTGATTCTATGATTCCCCCTCCTCCTGAGCTCCACCTCAGCTCCACCTCCAGCCTGTCAGCACTCCTGTTGGAGCTAGCACAATCAAAGGGTTAGCTGGGGCAAGATGGAAGAATCCCTTTGCTGGTAGGGATCACAGAACATTAGAGGTTGGAAGGGACCTGCAGAGCTCATCCAGTCCAAGCCCCTGCCAGAGCAGGGCACCCAGGGCAGGGCACACAGCACATCCAGATGGGGTTGGAAAGGCTCCAGAGAGGGAGACTCCACAGCCTCTCTGGGCAGCCTGCTCCAGTGTTTTGTCAAGCTCAGTGAGCAGAAGTTTTCCTTTCTGCTCACACCTTCTGCTCTCCAGAGCTGCCCCGTGCTCTGCCTGTGTTCTTCCAGCAGAGCAGAGCTGCCTGTGGGGACACATCCAGCCCTCCCCTGCAGCAAAGCAGGGAGGACAGGCAGTGGGGGACCACCCCCAGCTGAGCTTTCACAGGCTGTGTGGTTTCAGATGGCACCTTCCTGGCACCAGACCCTAGTGAGGGACTTCTGTTGCCTTCACTGAGGCTGAGGTTCCAGGAGTTCCACCTCCTCAGGCTGTCCACACTACCCAAGTGGTGGCAGCAGCAGTTCCAGGCAGCAAGGCAGTGCTGTGTGGGGTGGCCCAGGTGGAAGTGGGGGTGAAGGAAAGGTTCTTCTCTGCCCTGCCTCTCCCCACTGATGGGCAGAGGGTTATGTGGACACTTTGGAGCTTCCATTGTCCTTCACTTGCTCTTCCCCTTCCTCAGTCCCTTCTGTGTTAAGAACCCCAAAGCCAGGCTGAAGGCCACAAGTTATCTGCACAGGACAACTGCCACAGCCTGCCCCTACTGACCTTCCAAGACAGAAGAGGCCAAGTTGCTGTCCCTGATCTGCTGAGCATCCCTCAGCTTTGCCCGGTGGCTCTCCAGGTTGAATTGCTGGTAGGTGACCCAGGCTGGGACCAGCTGCTGCCTGCACAGCAGCTCCCCTGAGGGATGGCAGAGCATTAGCTGGGTAGCACCATCAGCCACTGCCCCAGATCCCACCCTGGGGGAGGGCAAGCAAATAACAGCAGCAAGCTGGAGCCTGAGCTGGCATAAATCAGAGGAGAGCTCTTCACTTCAGCAGAGCTTTGCTGGGGTGAATCAGTTTTGCATCAGCTTGGTTCCTGAAGCCAGCAGAGGAAGGGTTTATGGTGCTCTGAAGCAAGTGGAAGGAGCCAGGGTGTCTCCATGTTGCTCTGGAGGGCTAAAAGGAGCTGGGACCTCTGCAGGAGGTTTTTGTGTGCAAGGGAAAGGCTCTGTGGGAAATGCTGCACTGCTGGCACACACAGCAGGGAGGGGAGGGAAAAGCCCCAAGCTGATTCCTCATCAGGACAAGACAGAATCACAGAAGAGTTTGGGCTGGAAGGGAGCTCCAAAGCTCATCCAGACCAAGCCCTCTGCACCCAGCAGGGACATCCTCCACTGCATCAGGCTGCCCAGAGCCCTCTCCAGCCTCACCTGGAATAGCTCCAGGGATGGAGCCTCAACCCCCTCCTTGGGCAACCTGCTGCAGTGTTCCAGCAGCCTCCTGGGGCAGAACTTGTTCCTCACATCCAATCTCAATCTGCTCTGCTCTGGTTTGCAGCCATTGCCCCTGGTGCTGTCCCTGCAGGCCTTTGCACACAGTCTCTCTGCAGCCTTCTTGTAGCCCCTTCAGGTACTGGCAGGCTGCTGTTAGTTCTCCCTGGAGCCTTCTCCTCTCCAGGCTGAACCCCCCAGCTCCCTCAGCCTGTCCCCATAGCAGAGCTGCTCCAACCCCTGAGCATTTCCATGGCCTCTTCTGGACCCTCTCCATCAGCTCCAGGTCCTTCCTGTGTTGAGCACTCCAGGGCTGGACCCAGCCTTGCAGGTGAGGTCTCACAGAGCAGAGCAGAGGGGCAGGATCCTCTCTCTCCACCTCTGGCCACACTGCTTTGGGTGCAGCCCAGGCTGCCCTTGGCCTCCTGTGCTGCAAGCTCACACTGCTCATCTCCAGCTTCTCCCCCAGCAGCACCCCCAAGTCCTTCTCCTCAGGGCTGCTTTCTCTCCCCTCCTCCCCCAGCCTGTGCTGGCAGTGAGGATTGTTGCAGCCCAGGAGCAGGACCTGCACTTGCTCTTGTTGAAGCTCAGGAGGTTCCCCTGGGCCCCACCTCTGCAGCCTGTCCAGGTCCCTCTGGAAGCCCTCCTGTCCCTCTGGTGTGTCAACAGCACCACTCAGCCTGGTGTCCTCTGCATTCATATGGGCTTGGCAAGGAGGTGCTAGAAGCCCTCAGAGAGGTGGAGGTTAAAAGGCCACCTGACCAAATGGGGATGTGTCCATCTGAGCTGCTGGTCCAGGCTTTCCTTCTAGGGGCTGGGGAGAGAGGAACCCTGCCAGGGCTCACCTGCCCTCATCCTCCAGGAGGCTTTTGAGCTACAGGTGATGATGGTGTCTTTTGTCCCCTCTTGGTCATGAGATGATCCAGACACAGCTATCCCACATTGGGTGGGCTGAGCTCAGGCAACAGGAACAATCTCTCTGCTCATGTCCTCCTTTTTGACCTTGGAGCATTGCTCTCTCCCCTCTCAAACAGGATCTCAGAGGAAGGTCTCTGCTACTTTGGGTGGGTCAGGCATGGAAGGCTGTTGCCTGGTGACCCCTAACTTTATTTTCCTGCCTTCCACCAGCATTTTCATCCTTGCAAGCTGTTCAACAGTGTGGCTGAGGGCTGGCTCTCAGCCCCTTTGTGGCATTTACTCCTAGAGAGATATCCCTGGCAGAAGGGCACCGAGGGCTGATGGTTGGGACCACCCAAGTCCCTCATGCTCAGCCATGGAGGCCTTTGGCTTCCCTGCACTTCTGCTCAGGGCCTGCAGCATGGGGTTAAGAGCTATCAGGGCAGCTCCATGCACCATGCATGGCTCTGCAGATGCTTCAAAGCTCACTATTGTCTGCACTTGGAGCTGGCCTGGGAGCTGCATATTGCTGTGATAGGATGCAGGGCTCATGCTGCTAGTCCTGGGCTACATCAGAAGCAGCATGGCCAGGGGAGGTGACTGCCCCTCTGCACTGCTCTGCTCTGCACTGCTCTGCTCAGACCCCACCTGCAGCACTGCCTCCAGTTCTGGGGCCTGCAGCACAAGAAGGGCCTGGAGCTGCTGGAGAGGAGAAGGCCACAAAGATGCTCAGAGGGCTGCAGAACCTCCCCTGTGGGGCCAGGCTGGGAGAGTTGGGGCTGTTCAGCCTGGAGAAGGTTCCAGGCAGACCTTGTAGTGGCCTTCCTATACCTGAAAGAGACCTACAAGAAAGCTGGGGAGGGACCTTTGACAAGGGTTGTGGTGGTAGAATGAGGAAGAATTGTTTTGAACTGGAGCAGGCTACATTTAGATTGGACATTAGGAAGAAATTCTTTCCAGTGAGGCTGGGGAGACTCTGGCACAGGCTGCCCAGGGAGGCTGTGGCTGCCTCCTGCCTGGAGGTGTCAAGGCCAGGCTGGGTGAGGCCTTGAGCAACCTGGGCTGGTGGGAGGTGTCCCTGCCCATGGCAGGTCCCTTCCAACCCAACCCCTCCTGTGGTTATGATTCTGGCCAGCCCCAGCCCCACACCCACACTTCTTGGGGCTGCTGCCACCCAAGCAGCGTGGGCAGCGAGCAGGGGGCTCAGCTGGCACACCCCTGGCAGACAGACCGTTGGGCCATGGCCATGCTGGCAAGGGCTGGGGGCTTACCTGCTGCTGGAGCAGCCTGAGCAGCAGCTGGAAGCCCCTGGCACAAAGGGAGCTCCTTCTGTGGCTCAGCAAGAGCCTGCAGCCTCCCCATGCTCTGTGCCCGCGCCGCGGCCAGCCTGGCACCAGGGCAGTGCCCTCGGCGGCAGCTCTCCCCGGGAGGCAGGGCCGCAGGGAAGCGCTCTGTGTGCTGCGAGCGCCTGGGGCCACGGGAGCCGGCTCCTGCCCCCTGCAGCCTGCATCCCCAGCGCGGCTGCTGCCCCGGCTGCTCGGCGCCGGCACGGCCTCGCTCCTCCGCCACACTGCGGGGTCCCCGCGGGGCGCTGCCGGCTTCTCCCGGGGGTGGCAAACTCCTTGGCTTTCAGCTGGGCATCTGCGACCCGCAGCTTCTGCAGAAAAAAGCAGGCCCGAGTGGATGGAGAGGCGCAGATGACCGCGGGACTCTCGCCGAGCCGCGCTCCCCGCCTGCAGCACGGCCCTGGCCAGCGCCCCCGGGCACAGCACCGCCGCGGGGCAGCTCCGCCGCCGCCGGCAAGGCAGAGCCCAGCGCAGCCTCCTCCCGCGGGCCAGCCACGGCCGGGGCTCTGCCGGGCACCGCGGGGGCAGCGGCAGGGAGGGAGGGAGCCCCAGAACGAGCTGGTGGCAGAGGGAATGGCCGCCGGAGAAAAGCTGATGGGGCTGCTGGCATGGATGCCCTGGGGCACACTGGCATGACTTCCCTGGGGCACACTGGCATGGATGCCCTGGGGCACACTGGCATGGATGCCCTGGGGCACGCTGGCATGGCTGCCCTGGGGCACGCTGGCATGGATGCCCTGTTTGGCTGCCCTGGGGCACACTGGCATGTCTGATCTGGGGCACGCTGGCATGGGTGCCCTGTGGCACACTGGCATGGATGCCCTGGAGGCACACTGGCATGGCTCCTGGCACAATTCCAAGCCAGTTCTTCTCCTTCTATCCCCTGAGACTAGGGAGCAGAGCCCAACCCCCCTGGCTGCAGCCTCCTCTCAGGGAGCTGCAGAGAGCAAGGAGGTCTCCCTCAGCCTCCTCTGCTCCACACCAACCCCCCAGCTCCCTCAGCTGCTCTTCCCCAGCCCTCTTCTCCAGACCCTTCCCCAGCTTCGTTTCCCTCCTCTGGACCTGTTCCAGCCCCTCAGTGTCCTTCTCGGCCGGAGGAACCCAACCTCTCTTACCTCTCAAGCAACACCAAGAGCTCCCCAGGCAGTGTGCAGCCTTCCAGCGAAACACTCAAGAGTTGAAGACCCCTTCCAAGAGGCTGCGGCTGGTGTGGCAGCTGTGCCGCAGCACAGGCGTTAAACCCTGCCCGCCCAGCCCGCATCTCCTGGCAGCAGAGCTCCCACCTAAGGCTGGGGGTGTCCGGGGAGCCCTTGCCAGCCCCCGGAGCAGCCGGAGCCCCGGCAGCCCGAGCCCTCCCCGGGGCAGAGGGGAGAGGCAGGAGAGGGCTGCCCAGGCTGCTGCCAGCCGAGGAAGGCAGCGGTGGCCGCAGCCAGCCCCTCTGCCCCGGCCGGCACCTTCCACGACGATTCCTCTGTCTTTCTCCCCGCCTTGCCCTCCCCAGCACCGGCTCTTTTTCCCCTCCTCTGGGAGCCCAAGGCCCTTCAGCAGCCAAAGGTGCCCCCCGCCAGGTCCCCCAGGGCAAGCTGCCCCCAGCTGCCCCAGGGCGCTGCCACAAGCAATTAGTGCCGCGCCTGCCGAGCCAGGCAAATCAGATTAAATAGCTCCGGGGGGCACTGGAACAAAAGCAGCCCCAGCCCCGCACTGCTGCTTCTCAGGCCCGCGGCGGGGCAGGGAGCCGTCCCCACCCCGGGCGCCGCGGCAGCCCGCGGGGGCTCTAATCCTCAGGACTCCAGCGGCCCACGGGGGGCAGGGGAGGCCAGGCTCGGGTTCCGCAGGCAGTCCTTAGTGCCCCGACTTAATGAGCGTGATTAGCGCTGCCGTCCCGAGCAGCCCCACCGGACGGGGCGGGGCAGGGGGGTGAGGGGAGGGTGTGGGGTCGTCCCGCAGAAGGGATGGGACACAAGCCCGAGGCAGCTGGGCACATCCCGATGTCACCTGCGGGAGGGGCACAGCAGTGGGGGACCAAAGCAGCACCCATGGCTGCTGGCAGCCTGGCACCCACCCAGTCCGAGCTGTCCTGTGGCCATGAGAGAGGAGCTGACCGTGAGGGCTAAGGAGCCAAGCACAATACCCATGGTACCTGCAAGTCCTCTGCTCTGGGGGCTTGTAGTGCTCACACCATCGGTAGTCTCTCCTGTAGGAGCTCCTGTACATGCCTGGTGACACAGGAGGCTGGAAGGAGAAGAGGGAAGTATGAGAAAAGGCCTTGGGGGTGCTGGGGGAGGAGAAGCTCCACAGGAGCCAGCAGGGAGCACTTGCAGCCCAGAGAGCCAAGTAGAGCCTGGGCTGCAGCAAGAGAAGTGTGGCCAGCAGGGCCAGGGAGGGGATTCTGCCCCTCTGCTCAGATTGAATGTGAGAAGAAGTTGGAAGGGACCTCAAGGCTCAGCCAGCTCCAACCCCCTGCCATGGGCAGGGACACCTCACACCGCAGCAGGTTGCTCACAGCCACATCCAGCCTGGCTGCAAACACCTCCAGGCAGGAGGCTTCCACCACCTCCCTGGGCAGCCTGTGCCAGGCTCTCACCACCCTCCTGGGCAACAACTTCTTCCTCACAGCCAATCTCAGTCTCCCCACTTCTAGTTTTGCTCCATCCCCCCCCAGTCCTATCCCTCCCTGACACCCTCCAAAGTCCCTCCCCAGCTTGCTTGGAGCCCCCTGCAGATCCTGGAAGGCCACAATGAGGTCTCCTGGGAGCCTTCTCCTCTCCAGCCTGCACAGCCCCAACTTCCTCAGGCTGTCCTCACAGCAGAGCAGCTCCAGCTCCAGCTCCTCCTCTGCTGGCTCCTCTTGAGCTTCTCCTCCCCCAGCACCTCCAAGGCCTTTTCTGCAGGGCTGCTCTCGAGTCACCTTTGGGCGTGCTCCATGTGCCCTGCCCACAGCATCACCCATGGCTGGCAAGAAGATATTGAACATTCTTATTCCTTTCTTCTAGCATTTAACTCTTCCCCCCACCCTGCCACTGGGCTTCCCAGAAAGGGACCCAGAACCTTGGTGTCACCAGAACCTTGGTGTCACCAGGACCCAGAACCTTGGTGTAACCAGACCCTGAGCCTTGGTGTCATCAGAACCTTGGTGCCACCAGGACCCAGAGCCTTGGTGTCACCAGGGCTCAGAACCTTGGTGTCAGCAGGACCCAAAACCTTGGTGTCACCAGTTCTCCGAACCTTGGTGACACCAGGAATCAGAACCTTGATATACCAGAACCTTGGTGTCACCAGACCCAGAGCCTTGGTGTCACCAGGACCCAGAACATTGGTGTCACCAGAACCTTGGTGTCACCAGGACCCAGAACATTGGTGTCACCAGAACCTTGGTGTCACCAGGACCCAGAGCATTGGTGTCATCAGAACCTTGGTGTCACCAGACCCAGAACATTGGTGTCACCAGAACCTTGGTGTCACCAGACCCAGAACCTTGGTGTCACCAGACCCAGAACATTGGTGTCACCAGAACCTTGGTGTCACCAGGACCCAGAGCCTTGGTGTCATCAGAACCTTGGTGTCACCAGACCCAGAACATTGGTGTCACCAGAACCTTGGTGTCACCAGACCCAGAACCTTGGTGTCACCAGACCCAGAACATTGGTGTCACCAGAACCTTGGTGTCACCAGGACCCAGAGCCTTGGTGTCATCAGAACCTTGGTGTCACCAGACCCAGAACATTGGTGTCACCAGAACCTTGGTGTCACCAGACCCAGAACCTTGGTGTCACCAGAACCTTGGTGTCACCAGACCCAGAACCTTGGTGTCACCAGGACCCAGAACCTTGGTGTCACCAGAACCTTGGTGTCCCCAGAACCCAGAGGCAGCTCCCATTGTGTGGCAGCCTGGCAGCCCCTGCTCAGGCCGTTCTCAGCAGCAGGGAGCTTCAGCCCCATGTGTCCTTCACCTTCCGGGGCAGCCTTCTCCTGGCCACGTCCGCCACGGGGAACCAGGAACCCGGCCCACCAGTGTCACTCACTCAGCAACCAGCAAACCAAATCCTCCCCAAGGGTTCAGGGATCTCCAGACCTGCAGCTGGGCACTGGCAGGAGGAAGGGGTTCAGCTGGTGCTGTAGAGCCCTGTGCGCCCCAAATCAGCAGCTGGGGTACAGCTGGCTTACTCCAGCTTCAGCAGTGCAAGCAAAGCCCTTCCAGCCTGGCAGCCTGCACAGAGGGGAGCAGACACCCCTGAGAATGCATCCTGGTGGCACCTGGCAGGCAACTGGGATGGTGGCCCCCAGCAGCAGCAGCAGGGCCAGCCAGGGGTGACCACAGGGGTGCACTCCTGGGGCAGGGATGGCCACGGGGCTGCTCTCCTGGGGCAGGGATGGCCACGGGGCTGCTCTCCTGGGGCAGGGATGACCTCAGGGCTGCTCTCCTGGGGCAGGGATGACCTCAGGGCTGCTCTCCTGGGGCAGGGATGGCCACGGGGCTGCTCTCCTGGGGCAGGGATGACCTCAGGGCTGCTCTCCTGGGGCAGGGATGACCTCAGGGCTGCTCTCCTGGGGCAGGGATGGCCACGGGGCTGCTCTCCTGGGGCAGGGATGACCTCAGGGCTGCTCTCCTGGGGCAGGGATGACCTCGGGGCTGCTCTCCTGGGGCAGGGATGGCCACGGGGCTGCTCTCCTGGGGCAGGGACGACCTCAGGGCTGCTCTCCTGGGGCAGGGATGACCTCAGGGCTGCTCTCCTGGGGCAGGGATGACCTCGGGGCTGCTCTCCTGGGGCAGGGATGACCTCGGGGCTGCTCTCCTGGGGCAGGGATGGCCACGGGGCTGCTCTCCTGGGGCAGGGATGGCCACGGGGCTGCTCTCCTGGGGCAGGATGGCCACGGGGCTGCTCTCCTGGGGCAGGGATGGCCACGGGGCTGCTCTCCTGGGGCAGGGATGGCCACGGGGCTGCTCTCCTGGGGCAGGGATGGCCACGGGGCTGCTCTCCTGGGGCAGGGATGGCCACGGGGCTGCTCTCCTGGGGCAGGGATGACCTCAGGGCTGCTCTCCTGGGGCAGGGATGACCTCGGGGCTGCTCTCCTGGGGCAGGGATGGCCACGGGGCTGCTCTCCTGGGGCAGGGATGGCCACGGGTCTGCTCTCCTGGGGCAGGGATGACCTCGGGGCTGCTCTCCTGGGGCAGGGGCTGTGTGCAGTTGGACCCAGCAGTGCCTGTGTGGCTCTGTCCCTTTGTGAGGCAGCCAAGCTCTAGAACACTGCAGGCCCTGGTGGCAGGGGAGGGGCCCATGAGGGGGGTGTGACAGTCTGGGGCTGAAGCCCAGGAAATTTTGCACAGCTCTTGAGTAGAAAGTGATGGAAATAACCACTGGGTGTGAAGGGAAAATAATGATGAGGTCTGACCAGTCCCGTCGGGCTGAGGACTAACATTAAGGCAGCTGCAGCAACTGTTGTCTCTCTTTTTCAGCTCTCAGCCACAGCAGAGAAGCACAGCCAAGGCCAGCAAGCCAGCAGAAGCTACCAGCTGGTGCCTGCTGGAGCAAAGTGCTGACAGACCGCCCTCTGCTCTCCTCTCTTTTCCCTTGTACAGGGTGGGGGAAGGGAGCAGAGAGGGGGAAGCTGCTGGCAGCCCCCTGGTTTTGTCCAGGGGGTTCTTGTGTGGTTCACACCTGTAAATCCCTGTCAGCGCTGCCTGCTCTGTGCCTGTCCAGTGCGTGTCACGTTTGCAGACTGCAGGCTGCTTGCACACACAGCCTCGTCTGAGCGGGCCTGCCAGTCCATTCTGGGAGTAATTTCAACCAACCACACTGTGGGGTGAGGCCTTCTTGGAGGAGAAGCCCCCCCACTCACAGCTGGGGAGCTGCTGCCCAACCCTGCTGCTGCAGCCGGGGGTGCTGGGGATGTGTGGCCAGCAGAGGGACAAACCTCTGCAACAGCCCCAGGCAGAGCTGCAGGCTGGGGGCAGAGTGGCTGAGAGCAGCCAGGCAGAGAGAGACCTGGGGGTGCTGGTTGACAGCTGCCTGAACATGAGCCAGCAGTGTGCCCAGGTGGCCAAGAAGGCCAATGGCATCCTGGCCTGCATCAGGAACAGTGTGGCCAGCAGGAGCAGGGAGGTCATTCTGCCCTGTGCTCAGCGCTGCTGAGGCCACACCTTGAGTCCTGTGTCCAGTTCTGGGCTCCTCAGGTTAGGAAGGAGGTTGACTTGCTGGAAGGTGTCCAGAGAAGGGCAACAAAGCTGGGGAGGGGTCTGGAGCACAGCCCTGTGAGGAGAGGCTGAGGGAGCTGGGGTTGCTTAGCCTGCAGAAGAGGAGGCTCAGGGGAGACCTTCTTGCTCTCTGCAACTCCCTGAAGGGAGGTTGTAGCCAGGTGGGGGTTGGGCTCTTCTCCCAGGCAGCCAGCACCAGAACAAGAGGACACAGTCTCAAGCTGTGCCAGGGGAGGTTCAGGCAGGAGGTGAGGAGAAAGTTCTTCCCAGAGAGACTTGTTCACCACTGGGATGTGCTGCCCAGGGAGGTGGTGGAGTCACCATCCCTGGAGGTGTTTAGGAAGAGCCTGGATGAGGCCCTTGGTGCCATGGTTGAGTTGGTCAGGTGGTGCTGGGGGATAGGTTGGGCTTGGTGAGCTCAAAGGTCTTTTCCAACCTGGCTAATTCTGGATTCTGCCCTTCCATCAGCCCTGGAAGCATTCCCAGCTCCTGCTAAAGATGGGAGCGAACGATGGGGAAGCTAGGGACAGAAGGACCTACTCTGTGGGTGCACAGAGCAGAAACCCCAGCACCCTTTCCTCACTGCACAGGGGGGTGAGAAACATCACAGGAGTAGGGCAGGCAGAGACCTCAGCTGGGTCTTGCAGGGTGGCCAAGTACTCCTAAACCGTCCCAGCCAGGTGCTGCAGCTCTCTTCCTCTGCTGGCTTGGAGCACGTGAGAGCAGGGGAGCCTGGCTCTGGCCTTCTGGCCCACAGAGCGACACAAACCCCACACCAAACCCACGAGGCACAAGTGACTAACAAATGTCAAGCACCACAGAGTCACAGACTTAGCAGCTGGAAGGGACCTTGCAAGCTCATCCAGTCCAACCCTCTGCCAGAGCAGGAGCACCTGGAGCAGCTCACACAGGAACACATCCAGGTGGGGTTTGAAGCGTGAATGAGGCTTGGACACAGCTCATCCAAGGCTGAACTCACCTACTTTTAGATGTCTGCATGGGAGATGTCTCCCTTTGGGCTGCTCCATCCTGGCTCCCTGCCTTGTTTAGCCCAGTTCAAGTGATCAGTGTGACTGGGGATGAAATTCCTTTCTCAGGCAGCCTGAGCTTGGAGGGCTCAGTCTCATCCAAGAGTCCAATATCTGTAGCTCCAGCTGAGCCTGGCTGCTGGTTCAGAACTGAGACTCCTTGGCACTACAGCAGTGCAGGCAGCAGTTTGTGCTGGTGATGTCCCCAGTCTGAAAGGATCACCCAGGATCGCTGAAGTGGGGGTTGGAAGGCACCTCCAGAACTCACCCAGCCCAACCCCCTGCCAGAGCAGGGCACCCAGGGCAGGGCACCCAGAACACATCCAAGGGGGGCTGGAAAGGCTCTAGAGCAGGAGACCCCACAACCTCTCTGGGCAGCCTGCTCCAGGGCTCTGTCACCCTCACAGGGACAAAGTTTCCCCTCCTGTTCCCCTGGCAGCTCCTCTGCTCCAGCTTGCCCCCAGTACCCCTTGTGCTGTCCTTGGCCATGTCTGAGCAGAGCCTGGCTCCAGGATGCTCCAGGGAGAGCCAGCCACAGCCCTGTGTCCTCAGGCACCAGCAGAATTCCCAGAGCTGCTTCCCTTTGCACACTGCTAGGCCCCAGTGCCCAGCCGGAGCCCAGGGCTGCTGAGGCCGTCGGGGGCTGTGTGCTGCCAGCAGCTCAGCGCTGGAGGCAGGCAGGAGGAGAAGCTCTTTGCCTCCAACTGTACTGCTGAAGAGTGTCCTCAGGAGCCCCAGAGCCCCGAGGAGCCAGAGGAAGGCATGACAAAGGAGGAGTTTTCCTTGGTGGGTGAGGGCTGGGTTGATGAGGGCTGGGTTAAGGAACGGTGATCTGGACATCCATAAATCCATGAGTCCTGATGGGATGCACCCAAGGGTGCTGAGGGAGATGGCAGAGGCCATTGCAAGACCACTCTCCATTGGCCTTGGCAGGTCCTGGCACACAGGAGAGGTGCTGGGGACTGGAGGGAGGCAAAAGTCACTCCAGTCTTCAGAAAGGGTAAGAAGGAGGACCCAGGTAACAACAGACCTGTCAGCCTCCCCTCCGCCCCTGGAAAGGTGATGGAGCAGCTTTTGCTCAGTGCTGTCCTTAGGCACACCAGGGACAAGAGGGTCACTAGGAGCAGTCAGCATGGCCTCACCAAAAGGAAGGCATGTCTGACCAACCTGATAGCCTTTGATGAGGACATCCCCAGGTGGATAGATGATGGTGGAGCAGGGGATGTGGTTTATCTGGAGTTCAGTAAAGCATTTGACACTGCCTGCCACAGCATCCCCCAGCTAAGCTGAGGCAGTGTGCTCTGGAGGGGCAGGGAGTGAGGTGGATGGGAACTGGTTGAAGGGAAGAAGTCAGACAGTGGTGGTCAGTGGGACAGAGTCTAGCTGGAGGCTTGTGTCTAGTGGAGTCCCTCAGGGGTCAAGACTGGGACCAGAGTTGTTCAATATATTCATCAATGACCCAGATGAGGGCACAGAGGGCACTGCCAGCAGGTTTGCTGATGGCACCAAGCTGGGAGCAGTGGCTGACACAGGAGGCTGTGCTGCCATCCAGCCAGACCTGGAGAGGCTGAGAGCTGGGCAGGGAGAAAAGGAATGAAACCAAACAAGGGCAAGGGGAGAGTCTTGCACAGCAACCCCAGGGAGCAGGATAGGTTTGGGACTGACCTGCTGGAGAGCAGTGAAGGGGAAAGGGACCTGGGTGTCCTGGTGGGTGGAAGGATGAGCCAGCAATGTGCCAAGAAGTCCAATGGCATCCTGGAGTGAATTAGAAGGGCTGTGGTCAGTAGGTCAGAGAGGTTCTCCTCCCCCTCTACTCTGCCCTGCTGAGGCCACATCTGGAATCTTGTGTCCAGTTCTGGGCCCCTCAGCTCAAGGAGCTCAGGGAACTGCTTGAGAGAGTCCAGCACAGAGCCACAGAGCTGCTGCAGGCAGTGGAAGATCTTCCTCATGAGGAGAGCCTGAAGGAGCTGAGGGCTCTGGAGCTTGGAGAGGAGCAGCCTGAGAGGTGACCTCATTGCTGGTGCTAAAGATGCTAAAGGGTGAGTGCCCAGGGGCTGGAGCCAGGCTCTGCTGGGGGATGCCCAATGGCAGCACAAGGGGCAGTGGTGGAAGCTGAGGCAGAGGAAGTGCCATGGGAACAGGAGGAAGAATTTTTTCCCTGTGAGGTGACAGAGCCCTGGAGCAGGCTGCCCAGGGGGTTGTGGAGTCTCCCTCTCTGGAGATATTCCAACCCCACCTGGCTGTGTTCCCATGTGACCTGCTCTGGGTGACCCTGCTGTGGCAGGGGTTGGCCTGGACGAGCTGTAGAGGTCCCTTCCAGCCCCTGACATTCTGTGGGGCTCTGATCTCCACTGTATTTTATGCAAATCAGGGTTAGGAGAAATGATGCCACAAGGAAAGAGATGATTTCCAGGACTGTGCAGCTCTCCTGCTCTCCTGTGCTTATATTAAAGGGATTACAACTCCATTTCCTTCTTAACACAGCTAATGCTCTCTGGGAAGTCCTCAGGCCAGGGATTAAAGCACTTACTCAATTAATTAGGAACAAACTTCTGCCTTAAAGCCAAACAGACAAATAGCAGTAAGCCCTTGAGAGTGTCTTCCTTCTAGGACAGGGAAAAGGGATCCTGTTTCTGATGGAAATGAAAGCAAGCCTGAGCTCTGGAGCGAGCAGGGATCACGGGCATGAGGGAGGCTGACTTCTAAGATGTGGTAGCTGTGTAGAGCAGCACAGTAAAGGAGGGAGCTCAGCTGAGCACCTGACCCCCCCAGTCGGAGTGGGAGCAGAATCAGGCCCTGCAAGCCTCCATATAAATGAGGGAGAATTTGAGGCTCTAGGGCTGCAGGCACAGCAGTGTTTGGATGCAGTTGAAGGTAGGGGCAGAGCCCTGGCCCTGCTAAACTCCAACCCCAAAATGCTTATTCAGGAGGATCTGGATTTCACCTCAGGTGTCTGATTCATTCCTGAGATAGGAGACAATTTCCCAGAACCTGGCTCCAAATCCTAATCTTCCTCTCTGGTGGCTTGATCCTTCCCCCCGCTGCCAGGCACAGCTCGCAGGAAAGGCAGCGGCATTGCGCCAGGGCAGCGCAGGCAGGAGCCGCCCGCCGCTGCGCCCCCACCTCCCCCCTTCTTCTCCCCACCAGCCAGGGAGCCTGATCACTGCCAACACCAGCCCAATTAAAAGTGGGTAGGAACCCAGCTCCCAGCCCTCATCTTTCTGCCTCCTCCTTGCTAACTCAGATCCAGAGAAACCAGCCCCATGCCCTTGCTCGAAGCGATTTCATGCCTCTGGACTCGTTGTAGCCTCCAGCGTTGCCTGTGGGCTGCAGTGCCATTGCCCCTCCCGTGACAGCAAGTCCCTGCAAGGGTCCCACATTTCTCCTGAGCCCCCCAGTTACAAGGCAGCTCAGCAGAAGGATGTTCCTGCACGTCAGATCCCTCCCTGGCAACCTGCACGTGGTGCTCAGCATGGGCTGCATGTTTGAAGCAGCAGGAGGGACACATCCAGCCGGAGTGATTGGAGAGCGGTGAAGGGCAAAGGGACCTGGGGGTCCTGGTGGGTGGAAGGATGACCGTGAGCCAGCAGTGTGCCCTTCTGGCCAAGAAGGCCAAGGGCATCCTGGGGTGAATTAGAAGGGCTGTGGTCAGTAGGTCAGAGAGGTTCTCCTGCATTTCTACTCTGTGAGGCCACATCTGGAATCTTGTGTCCAGTTCTGGGCCCCTCAGCTCAAGAAGGAGCTCAGGGAACTGCTTGAGAGAGTCCAGCACAGAGCCACAGAGCTGCTGCAGGCAGTGGAACATCTTCCTCATGAGGAGAGCCTGAGGGAGCTGAGGGCTCTGGAGCTTGGAGAGGAGCAGCCTGAGAGGTGACCTCATTGCTGGTGCTAAAGCTGTGCAGGGGGAGTGCCCAGAGGCTGGAGCCAGGCTCTGCTGGGGGATGCCCAATGCCAGCACAAGGGGCAGTGGTGGAAGCTGAGGCAGAGGAAGTGCCATGGGAACAGGAGGAAGAATTTTTCCCCAGTGAGGGTGACAGAGGCCTGGAGCAGGCTGCCCAGGGGGGGTGTGGAGTCTCCCTCTCTGGAGATATCCAAACCTGCCTGGCTGTGTTCCTGTGTGACCTGCTCTGGGTGACCCTGCTGTGGCAGGGGGTTGGCCTGGATGAGCTTTGGAGGTCCCTCCCAGCCCCTGACATTCTGTGTGACTCTGTGGTTCTGAGATTCTGTGAGTGATCCTGTGAAATGCTGTGCGTGCCTCACACCAGCTGCCCCTGCTCCCTCTCCACAGCATTCAGCCCTGCATGCTCGTTCAGACTCTGCTGGGCTGCAGCCGGCAGCACCAGGCACTTCAGCCAGCTGCACCTCGCCCAGGGGGTGTCAGCATTGGGGGTTTTGACCAAGCAGCTTTCCTGCACCTTTTTTCCTCCCCACCTTCCTCCAGCTAAGTGCTTTCTACATGTTTTGGAAGCTTCCCTGCCTAGGAGCAGTTCATGGAAGAGGACTCAGTGCACCCTGCCTGGCTGCTCTCTGTGCAGTGGTCTGCACTGGTCTAAGACAGAAGCTTGTGCTGAGGACCCACACTGCTGCAAACACCCGAGGGAGAAAATGGCTCTTAAGTACTTGGTTTCTTCTCCCAGTACTGCAGGGAGGTGATGGCTGAGATGCCCAGGGCCAGGAGTCAGACCTACATAGCTGAATGGACAGCCCAGTGATACCCCAAGCTTCCGGGGAGGCTTTCAGGGGTGCTGGTGCTTTTGGCCTCTCCACTGGCAATGGTAGACAATTGTGTGGTTCAGTAGCACCCTGGGAGAAAGTTCCAATGGGAGAGACAGCTGAGTTCAAGTCCTTTAAAATCAGATGGGAAGGGTTTAAATTAAAATCAAGGGCTTTAATGACACTGCAAACCAGCAGGATTTGTGTACCTGAGCTGTGCAGTTCCTCCCTGACATCCTGCTGGAGGTTTATGTGTCTAGAGACATCTATCTTCAGGATCCCTTGCAGCCTAAACCATCCTATGAATCTCTGACTCGGTACACCTCTGGAAAGTCCATCTCATAGCCTCAGTAAGACTGCAGCAGCATAGAGAATGTGACACAGAGATTCATTTCTCCTCATTTTGCCCCTAACTTTCACATTTTCTCTCTTCTTTTCCCACTGGAGAAATGGCAGGGGGCGACCATGGGCTGCAAGCTCTGCATGGCACAGCAAGGAGCCCTTGGGGCCAAGAGACCCAAGGGGACCCGGGGGCAGTGAGAAAAGTGTGGCCAGCAGGGCTGGGGAGGTTCTGCTGCCCCTCTGCTCTGCCCTGCTGAGACCACAGCTGCAATGCTGTGGCCAGTCTGGGGCTCCCCAGCTCAAGAGAGACAGAGAGCTGCTGGAGAGAGTGCAGGGGAGGCTGTGAGGATGCTGAAGGGAGAGGAAGAGCTCTGCTGTGAAGAGAGACTGAGAGCCCTGGGGCTGATTAGTGTGGAGAGGAGAAGGCTGAGAGGGATCTGATCAATGTCTATCAATATCTAGCTGCCATGGGCAGGGACACCTCCCACCAGCACAGGCTGCTCAAGGCCTCATCCAGCCTGGCCCTGAACACCTCCAGGGAGGGGACAGCCACAGCCTCCCTGGGCAGCCTGTGCCATAGTCTCACCACCCTCACTGCCAAGATTTTCTTCCTCATCTCCCCTCTCCATCTCCCCTGCTCAAGCTTCAATCCATGGTTCCTCATCCTGGCACTCCCAGCCCTTGTCAAAAGTCTCTCCCCAGCTCTCCTGCTACCCCCTCAGGTACTGGAAGGCTAACCCAGACCATTCTCTGAACCCTGAGCAACAGCCCAGAGAGCAGTGGTGCCCCTGTGCCCAAGTGACCTCTGCTCTCTGACCACATCTCCCCAGCCTGACACAGGAGGATTTGTCATGCCAGCTGCAAGGTGAGAGCCAGAGGGGCCTGACCACTGTCCCACCTCGTGGTGTAGCTCAGCAGGACCCACAGAGGGATGAGTTCACATGAGGGCTTTTTCCCCAGCATGAAGGCTGAGTTTGTCTTAGGAAATGCTCCCTGGAACCATACTGAGAGAGCCACAAGGAGGATTTGGGGATTTGAGCATCTCCCCTGTGAAGAGGGACTGAGAGCCCTGGGGCTGATCAGTGTGGAGAGGAGAAGGCTGAGAGGGATCTGATCAATGTCTATCAATAGCTAGGGGGTGGGAGGCAAGGGGAGGGGGCCAAGCTCTTTTGGGTGGTGCACAGCAATAAGCCAAGGAACAACAGGTTCAAACCTGAGGAGAAACTTCTCTGGTGTGAGGCTGCTGGAGGCCTGGAGCAGGCTGCCCAGAGAGGTTGTGGAGTCTCCTTCTCCGGACACATTCATTTCCACCTGGATGCATTCCCGTGTGGACTACCCTGAGTGACCCTTCTCTGGCAGGGGGTTTGGACTGGATAAGCTCTGGAGGTCCCTTCCAACCTGTGAGGTGCTGTGACCCTGTGATCCGTGCTACCCGTGCCTGCATTGCTCCTGTGCAAGGTGCTGCAGTGCGCACAGCAGGGCTCGGGTGAGCCGTCTCAGCTATGAGCAACTCGAGGCGAGGAAACGTGGCTGAGGAGGACATACCTCTGCCAGCCCAGCTCTTGACAAGTGCTCTTTGGGCCCAGGAATAAGATTCATTGCCCCCATGAGGATGTTGAAAGAGGGAAGTGATTGGTAAGCAGGACCTCCATCGTGTGAAAGAGGCAGGGTGTAATCTGTACATCTCCATTCAGGTTATCACCACGAGGAGATAAAGTGCAGAGGGGAGATTCTTCTCCAAGGCAGAGGTGTTGACAGCCTGCTCTGTCAGCAGGAGGTCACTCATCCATTTGGGTCTGAAAACATGAACTAAAGTTCATGTTTTTAAAGTCAGTGGCATGGCAGCAGTGCCCTTGCACGGGAACTCCATTCCCATGGAGCCAGGGATTTCATGCTTCTGCTCTTGGGAGGCTGGTGTGGGCATTTCTGGCATCTTGTGATCAGAAACAAGCAGCAGCCTTCAGCCTCCGTCTGGGGCACCTGTAGCTCTCTGCCAGCCACCTGAAGCACTTACAGGACTGAGCTCTCCAAGCCAAACTCCTCCTCGCTCAGAGACCTCTCTGAGGTACCTGTAGCTCTCTGCCTGCCACCTAAAGCACTTACAGGACTGAGCTCTCCTCCTTGCTCAGAGACCTCTCTCTGCAGAAGAAAAGGGCACCTGGTGAACTCGGTGGTGATGTCCCAAGTCTTTGGGCAGCTCTGCTGTAGCCTGGTAAAACAATCCCTGTTTGCTCAGAGTTCCCCCTCCAAAGGGCATCCATCAGCAGAGGATGGCCAACATCCCATCCCTGCCTGTGCAACGTGTCCTGTGATACAAATCAAGGCGTATTTAGGCACCTGTGTAAGGCAGAGACATAAAAGTATTGCTGGGGAGCCCCAACCTGCTCCCTAATGCCATTGTTTGAGCAGCCCTTTAACCACATCACTTTTCTCCTCGTTAGGTTAAGTCGCTGGAGGTGAAAAAGTCCTTCCAAAAGGGTTTTCACTCAGCTCACTCAGCCCAAAGTAAACATGCCTCTGGGACCATTATGGGTATCAGATATCCAAGGCTTTGTTAAGAGCTTGCCTCTTAGGTAAATCCTGCTTCTCTTTTCCCTTGGAAGGGGAAGGTTAACATTAGAGCTGAGCTCAGGAGAGCGCAGCAGAGCAGCGCCGAGCGCTGCGGACAAAGCCCAGCGAGATGAGATGCAGAGCAGGGAGCCAGGGCTCAGGGGGCTCTGATCTAACATAGCTTAGGTTACAGTAATGGCACTGCTTTGGTCTATGCCTGTCCCCTGCAGTCACATTGGTCACAGATCCTATGGTGGCATTTTACCAGCAGTCATTGGAGCCTCCACAGAGGCTTCAGAGCCCAGGATCAACGAGCAGGAGCTGTGGCTAGGAACGAGCACAGGGCAAATGTGCATCTAGAGCACGTGATGGGAAGCCCCTGGCAATGCAGCCAGTGCTAACCTGGAGCTGAAGGGCAGGCAGGGACCACCACAATGCTTGTGGCATTGATGGACACCAGCCCACTGCAACGTGGCAGTCAAAGGTGCTTCTGGCCCATGCCACAGCAGGTCCATAACCAACTGATGGCAGCACCTGAAGCAGGCCAGGAGGGACCCAGCTTTGTTGTTACTGTATATCACAGAACCCCAGAGTCTGAAGGGCCCCCAGGCTCCTCTGCTCCCAGCTCTGCAGGTGATGGTGCAGCTGAAATGAGCTGGCCCAGCACCCTGGCAAGCTGAGGCTGCAACCTCTCCCATGCAGGGGACTCCACTGCTGCCCTGGGGAGCTGCTCCCAGGTCTGGCTGTGCTCAGGGGAGACCTTTTCTCCTGGGGTGCAATGGGAATGGCCCCAGCAGTACCTTGTTCCCATCACCCCTGGGCTTTGCCATGGCACTCCTCGTGCTGAGGTGTGGTGGGTTGAAAACTCTCCCCAGCATAAAATTGCCAGAGCAGCTCAGCTGGGGGCAAATGAAGCTGTGTTTACAAGCAAAGCTACACTCCACAGTGAAATGAAAGCAATCTGTGTCCAAAATACACAACATTTACAACACAGACAGGTATTTACAGTTTATAAACAGCACAAGAACCCCCTGGACAAAGCAGGGGAGCTACTCATAGCTTCCCCACTCCCTGCTCCCTTCCCTACCCCCTGTACATGATAGAGGAAAGAAGGAGCAGAGAGTTGTTTGTTAGTGCTTAGCCACAGCAAAGCAATGCAGCCAAGGTCAGCAGAACCCAGCAGAAGCCCCAGGCAGAGCAGAGGACGTGAAAAGAGAGGGAGGTTACCAAACTAACTTTCGTGGCAGGTATCTGTCCAGTGGGATTGTTCAGAGATTATCATGATTTCCCCTTTCACACCCAGTGGTGATTTATTTACATCCCACTGCTCTCTGCTTGAGATCTCTTGAAAGTTGTCCAGGCACAGCCTGAAACTACCACACAGGGGAGCCTGCATCCTCCTGGTAGCCACCCTTGATGTGCTACTCCGTGGTGATAGGGTCTCCCCTGAGCCTTCTCTTCTCAGGCCTGAACATCCCCAGCTCTCTCAGCCTCTCCTCACCCAGCAGGGCTGCCAGCCCTCTGATCATTCTCCTGTCCCTCAAGCCACATGCCCACATTTGGAGGAGCAGATGGGTTCTGGTCAGCAGGACTACCCTGGAGTTCCACCTCAACATCTGTTGCTTAAAGGCAGGCTAACAGCCACTCCAGATCAGCCCAACCAGACCTCACCCACAGCTGACTAGAGCAAAGAGAAGCATTCACATGGGCTGCACCAAGGGCTGCACTGGGTGTGCAGCTGGGAGCTCTTCCCACTGCAGCCATTAGCTGCTCAGCTGATCTAAAGCTGTCAGGGAGAATAAAGCAACCACCTGCCCCCAGCGAGAGGGGAAGATCAAACGCCAGCAGGGGACAGAACTCAAGCCATGCGAGAGGAGCTTGCATCTCATTTCAGAAGCCACCTTCTGCCTTTGATCTCTGCTGAGGAAGTGGGCACCTCTCGGATCAGATGGTCGTCAGAGAAGTGTGCCACCGAAGTCAGCCCACCTTGAAGTCTCAAGTGTTTGCTTTCCCCAGGGATCCCCCCAGCACTTCCGCCGCCTGAGGCTTCCTTGGCAAAGGTGAGCAACACAGGTTGGAGAGCAAGGGCCAGGACTTGTGTCCTGCTCTGATGCCAGCACTGTTCACTGTGAGGAGGCTCAGACTGCCCCTTCATAACTGTATCCTACATGCACAGGTTGCTCCTCTAAAGACCAGAGGAGAATCAGTACAGAAGGTGTCAAGCAAAAAACCCCAGCCTGGTCCTGAAGAGCTTACACTCACAGACTGCAGTGGGCTGGAAGGGAGCCTCCAAGGGCAGCTTGGCCAAGCCCCTGCAGGCAGCAGGGACACCTCCAGCTCCAGCAGGCTGCCCAGGGACACAGCCAGGCTGAGCCTCAGTGTCTCCAGGGACAGAGCCTCAACCCCATCCCTGGGCAGCCTGTGCCAGTGTCTCCCCAGCCTCCCTGTGCAGAACTTCCTCCTCATGGCCAACCTAACTCTGCCCTGCTCCAGCTTCAAACCACTGCCCCTGGTCCTATCCCCACAGCCCCTTCTGAGCAGTCCCTCCCCAGCCTGCCTGCAGCTCCCCTGCAGGTATTGAACTGCAGCTCTGAGGTCTGCCTGGAGCCTTCTCTTCTCCAGGCTGAACAGCCCCAACCCTCCCAGCCTGGCCCCATAGCAGAGGTTCTGCAGCCCTCTGATCATCTTTGTGGCCTCCTTGGACCCTCTTGTGTTGGGAGTCCCGTGGCTGGACCCAGCCCTGCAGGTGAGGTCTCCCCAGAGCAGAGCAGAGAGGGAGAATCACCAAGAGGACTTTGACTGGAGGGATTTTATCACAAAGCCCTCTGAGACAGCTACAGCTCACAGAGCTCTGTGGATGAATCCCACCCTGCTGAATCCTCACTCGGGCTGCTGCTTGGCTCTTGCTGGCAGAGCATGTGGTTGGGGAGAGCAAATGTTGTGGCGTTTTGAGGTGGTGAGCACCAGCAGCTGCCCTGTGAAGCAGGACTGGCACCAGGAATCCCCGGAGGCCTTTGCCGGTGCTGGGCACGCATCCGACCGAGCCCTTTGCATTTGGCTCGTTGATAGCTCCCGTGAGCCTTAACAGGAGGCAAAGAGACGGGGAAGTGAGAGCCTGCTCTCAGGTTACCTCACAGCCCGGCTGAGGCTGCAGGGGGGATTACAGTCCCAGAGCCATCCCGGGCTCTGCGCTGTCCTTACGGCACAATCAAAGGTAACCGTGGGGCTGGGCAGGGAACTGTCAACAGCTAGGGAAGGAGCCGGCCCGGGAAGGAGCTCCTCATCAGGATGAAATTCAGTCACCATTATTTTCATTTCAGCTGAGGGTCAAGCAGAAAAGCTCTCCCCAGCGGCCTTTATTTACAGTCTTGAAGGGAGTGGCTGATGAAACACTCGGAGGAAGGGTGAAGCCGGCCCCCGCTGGCAGCCACTCACCGATGACAGACAGGGGATGCTGTAATGGCACAGGAGCTGCGCAGAAGCCTGTGGGGAGGGAACCGGCATGAAGGTGCTAACAAACCTCCCAGAGGCTTGGATAAGAAGTTGGGCAGCAAGTTCTGCACGGGACAGCAAAGTGCCCTGGGGGCCAAGAAGGCCAATGGTGTCCTGGGGTGCATCAAGAGGAATATGTCCAGCAGATCCAGGGAGGTTCTCTTCCCCCTCTGCTCTGCCCTAGTGCAATATTGCATCCAGCTCTGGGCTCCCCAGTTCAGGAGGGAGAGAGTCCAAGGGAGGGCTGCAAGGATGCTGAAGGGCCTGCAGCAGTGCCTGGGGAGGAGAGGCTGAGAGCCCTGGGGCTGCTTAGTCTGGAGAGGAGAAGGCTGAGAGGGATCTGATCAATGTCTCTCAATAGCTGAGGGCTGGGGGTCAGGAGGGAGGGGACAGGGACAGGCTCTGCTCACTGTGCCCTGGGATAGGCCAAGGGGCAATGGATGGGAACTGCAGCACAGGAGGCTCCAGCTCAACATGAGGAGGAACTTCTTCCCTGTGAGGGTGCCAGAGGCCTGGAGCAGGCTGCCCAGAGAGGTTGTGGAGTCTCCTTGTGTGGAGCCTTTGCAGCCCTGTCTGGATGTGTTCTGTGTGCCCTGTGCTGGATTCTCTGCTCCTGCTCTGGCAGGGGGTTGGACTGGATGATCCTTGGAGGTCCCTTCCAACCCCTGACATCCTGTGAGCCTGTGAATGAGGCTAGGAACTTCATCTGGGACATTTGCAGGGAGACCATGTGAAGATCTGCCCATCAGGACTTCACTCTGCAGCAGAGAAGCTCACTCACAGAGCACAGCAGCACTCCAGGAGCAGCCTCCATTCACACATTCACAGAATGGGCTGGGTTGGAAGGGACCTTCAAGCTTATCCAGTTCCAACCCCTGCCCCATGGCAGTTTTAGGCTATGGCAAAGTTAATGTTGGGGGTAAATCTCAACCCCCCCAGCAGGTCACCCTCAGTTGGCAGTTGTTCTAAAGGAGACTTTCAGAGCTTCACAGAATGGATCACGTTGGAAGGGACCTTAAACATCATCCAGCTCCAGCCCCCTGCCATGGGCAGGGACACCTCCCACCAGCACAGGCTGCTCCAGGCCTCATCCAGCCTGGCCCTGAACACCTCCAGGCAGGAGGCAGCCACAGCCTCCCTGGGCAGCCTGTGCCAGAGTCTCACCCCCCTCACTGCCAACAATTTCTTCCTCATCCCCAGTCTCACTCTCCCCTCCTCAAGCTTCAACACATTCCCTCTTGTCCTACCACAATGAAGCATTTCCTCAGCCTGACTTTTCCTTTCCATTTCTTCTCTCCACTCTGCCCAGGCAACCAACTTGAATTTCTGGAACACCACAGTGTGGCCTTTTCTCCCCCTCCTAGAGATGTTGACAACTTGCTATAAAACCTTTGGAAGACTTCTCTGTGTCTCCTGTTGATTCATGCACACAGAAGCTGTAAGCATGGTCAAGTCAGAGTACCTACCTCCATGCTGGAGAAACAACCAGGGGCTGGTCTTTGGCCCTGAGCTCACACCCACACAGCCCTGACCTCATTCCCCACAGCGCACTGGTCCCATGGGCACTGCCCACTGGGAAGTTCATAGCCTCTGAGCCATGCCAGGCCATTAAGAGGACTCTTAAGCCCCAGACATGTCTGGCCCATGCTAGTAATTTAACAGCATGGAGTATTGCAGGCTGCTGCCCAGGGCTGGAAGTACAGCCAGAGCTACACACTGGGCACCCTGTACCTTCCTCTGCTGCTACCCAGTACATGGTAGAGAACTTGCAAGAGAACTTTAAGGCCTCTCAGTTTCCAGCATGGGGAGGCAGAAGGTGCTAGCACCTTGTAAGGCCTAGAAAAAGGATGGAGAGAGACTGTTTATAAAGGACCAGGGGCAATGGCTTCAAACTAGAGCAGGGCAGATTGAGATTGGATGTGAGGAACAAGTTCTGCCCCAGGAGGCTGCTGGAACACTGCAGCAGGTTGCCCAGGGAGGGGGTTGAGGCTCCAACCCTGGAGCTCTTCAAGGTGAGGCTGGACAGGGCTCTGGGCAACCTGATCCAGTGGAGGATGTCCCTGTTGGGTGCAGAGGGGTTGGACTGGATGAGCTTTGGGGCTCCCTTCCAGCCCAAACCATTCTCTGATACTGCAGGGCAGAGCTCTGGCTCCTCCGTGGACCTTGAGCTGCTGCACTCCAATGGGTCAAGTGCCTTCTGCCATGCCCTGAAATCCCCTCCTAGGACCAGAAACAGGAAGCAAAAGGTAAAATTCCTCCCTTTCCACTCATACAGGAAACCTTCTGCCACCCTACCTCCTCTTTAAGGAGCTAACCCCAAGCAGCAGCCAGTTTTGCAAGGGTTAACCAGCATGAAATGAGTGTGGGGAGACAGTCTGGGAGGGTAATCACTTATTATTTTTAGGTAATGCACTTTATCTCTGACTGATCTGCTCCTCTGCAGCAACACTCACTGCAGCCAGGAGTCACCAAGGTTATCTCTGATGCCAGCACCAGGGACCCAGGAGAGGCCAAGGACTTCAGCTCTGGCCTGAACTGTGCTCTGGTAGCTGTAAGGCCATTGTTTAATCCACAGAAATCTTCTATCCTAGCAGAGAAAGGGAGGTCTGGGTTTCCCTTTCCTCCAGAGCAGTGTGCTGGTGCTCCAGCTGCTCATGGAACAGTCAGTGGTTAACTAAAGAACAGGCAGAGGGAGAAGCACTGCAGGCAGCAGCAGAGCTCCTGGGGGCACTCTAGCTGCTGGTCACCCTTTGGTGCTGCTCAGTCACCTCTGTCTCACTCACCCCTCCTGCCACCCAGACCTGACTCTCTCCACCCTGCACTCTTGATTGGTGGTTTCCAGGGATCCCATCCAAACCCTGGGGACTGAAGTGATGTGAACCCAATGCAGAAGCCTCCTGACTGCTGCAGAGCCAGGCTACACTGCAGGGAGAGAGGGTGGAGAGAGACTTGTGGTTTGCCTCATCTTCTGCACACTTGGTGCTGGCTGCTGGCTGGCAGGGCTCTGCCTGGTGGCCCAGTAGGGTGATTGAGAGTCATAGGTTCGGTGCTTGGGAACTCAGAGTGGCTTCCTTCATCAGGGCTGGACTTGAAGCTGCTGCATGCAACAAAGCTCTCCTGTTTGCCCCTGGTCCCTCTTGTTTCCCTTGTCTCTGCAGTCCCTGTGTTTGGGGAGGTGTGCCCACTATTTTCTCTGTCCCACAGACCATGTGAAGAGCCCTTGCAAGTCACTCTCAAGTCATTCAGCAAGCACAGACTCCTTTTCCTATGTTACCACTGCTGTGATGCATGGGCTGCAGAGGCAATGGCTCAGTGAAGGAAGGTTAAGAAGCAGCAGATGTGAGCTCAGTAAGTGGAGTCCACACCTCTGCTAACACACTTGTAAGCCAAGCAACCCCCTCAAAACAAACCCCAACACTCCTTTCTCCTGCCATCAGGGTCCTGGTCCTCTTCCCTTCCCCAGCACAAAGCCCAGAGGAGCTGGGGAGTGCTCAGCCAGCCAGCAGCCACTTTCCTCACACAGATGACTGCCCGTGGTGGGTTGAAAATTCCCCCCAGTATAAAATTGCCAGAGCAGCTGAGTGGAAGCAAGTGAAGCTCCTTTCACAAGCACAACTGCTGCCTAGCAGCGAGATGCAATGGATGTGTACAAACCAGACAATAGTTGCACACATTTACAGTTCACACAGCACAAGAACCTCCCTGGACAGACCAGGGGGCTACTAACAGCTTCCCCTTCCCTCCCCCTGCCCCAGACACTGCATCCAGCCCCTGTGCCAGGAAGGCTCTGGAGGGGCTGGAAGGTGTCCAGAGAAGGGCCACGAGGAGGAGCAGAGGGCTGGAGCTGCTCTGCTGTGAGGACAGCCTGAGGGAGTTGGGGTTGTGCAGGCTGGAGAGGAGAAGGCTCCCAGGAGACCTCATTGTGGCCTTCCAGGATCTGCAGGGGGCTCCAAGCAAGCTGGGGAGGGACTTTGGAGGGTGTGAGGGAGGGATAGGACTGGGGGGATGGAGCAAAACTAGAAGTGGGGAGATTGAGATTGGCTGTGAGGAAGAAGTTGTTGCCCATGAGGGTGGTGAGAGCCTGGCACAGGCTGCCCAGGGAGGTGGTGGAAGCCTCCTGCCTGGAGGTGTTTGCAGCCAGGCTGGAGGTGGCTGTGAGCAACCTGCTGCAGTGTGAGGTGTCCCTGCCCATGGCAGGGGGTTGGAGCTGGCTGAGCCTTGAGCTCCCTTCCAGCCCTGACAGTTCTGTGATTCTATGGTTCTACGACACAGGATAAGAGAAAGAGCAGAGAGTTGTTTGTTTATACTCAGCCACAACAAAGCAATCAGCCAAGGCCAGCAAAGCCAGCAGAAGCCAGAGCAGGTACCTGCTGGAGCAAAGGAAGCACAGAAAGAGCAAGTGAGTTTATACAAAGCAGCCTGGTTAGCAGCCTCTCCAAAGGGATTGTTCAGACCTCACCATGATTTTCCTTTTCACACCCCATAGTGATTTATTTTCATTCCACTGCTTTCTGCTCAAGATCTGTGGAGTGCTTTCAAGGTAGAGCCTAAAGCTGCCCCAGTGTCCCTCTGCACACCCTGCTGCTGCCCATCCTGTGCCTGGTGGTCTCCCACTCACTCACATTCCACTCAGCTCTGCTTTCTTGCTTTGCCTTCCTCAGCACCCATCTCTTCTCAGGGTCCCACTGGTGTTTCCTTCCCCTTCTCTGTGTCTTTTTGTGGCTGTTTCAGGTGATCTGTGCCCACGTGTGCCAGCTGCATCCTCCTCCCAGTCTCCCCAGAGGAATCTGTTGCTGCCCCATGTGGTGAAGCTTCCCAGATAAATGGAGTTGTCCATCTTGTCCACCTGGCTGCTACCTGCCTGTGTGTAGTACTCATCCTTCCTCCCTTTCCTCCTGGTCTTTGGCTCCGGCCAGTGCTTGATCTGCATGGTTCATCACGGGGCACAGCAGCCTGCCTTGGCTCTCCTGAGGAACTGGCACCACCACTGCAGATGTGGTCATCCTGGGCCTTTTGATCTCCCTCTCTGGCTTTGCCCAGAGCCTTTGGTGCCTCTAACTCCATCCTTCACTTTCTAGAGGCAGTTGCTGCAGATTATCAAAACCACCCTGTCTGCTGCCAGCGCTGAACCAGTTCAGCTTGCTCTTGACCAGGACTGCTGACCTCATCTCTTCACCATGCTCCCCAGCAGCTTCTTGCACATATCCTATAGCCCTGGGACACTCCACACACCTCTTGCAACACTCTGGGCCAGATGGCTCTTGGCAGTTGTGCAACCGAAGTTGTTCTTGATACCTCTGAACCCACCAGGCAGTGACCAGCCTCTCGCCCTGCCTGCTCTGCCCTGTCCCTCTGGCCCTGCAGGAACTGATTCAGCCTCCAGCTAGGGGCTCAGGGAGGAATTCACTCAAGGTATCAGGATTTGGAAGACCACCACTGTGGGAACTCACCTATTAGGATCCACTTTTCCTTGCTTAGGGGATCTCTCCTCTCCTGAGAGCATACAACTGCCAGGCTTGGTCAATGACCCATGCTACAGCCCCAATGATCCATTCCCAGCTCCTCATATTTCCTCAGCCTCCTGACCCTTCTTAGCAGTCTCTGCTAGCAGGATTCCTCTTGTCACCCTGCTCCTGAAGCGTTATAATCTCCCAAACACAGAGAATCCTCCAGCTCTTGATCTGCCATCTGTAAAAGCTCTGTAACCCTGCTCCCACCTCTCCAGCTCTGCAGAGAGCTCTCCTCAGCATCAGTGCCATGGTGCATACACTTGGGCTTCTTCTTCCTCAGGGCCTGCTCTAAGAGACCATCTGCCTTCCATGCTGCCTTGCTTTTTAAACCAGCTCTCCTGAAAAGCTCTTGCTGGATGACTTTTGCCCAGCTCTGGCTGCTCCTGCTCAGGGGCTGTCTTCTCACACAGGCGTTTTGCTTAGCACTGGCCAGGTGGAGAATGTCTCCCAGCACCAAGACTCCTTGGCTGCCTGCCTGCTTCCTCACCCAGCCGTGCTGAAGAGCATCACAGAGCTGCCAGGGCTGGAAGGGACCCCAAGGCTCAGCCAGTCCCAACCCCCTGCCATGGGCAGGGACACCTCACACCACAGCAGGTTGCTCACAGCCACATCCAGCCTGGCTGCAAACACCTCCAGGCAGGAGTCTTCCATGTCGTTGAGACAGCTGATGGGGTCATGACTGCAGGTGAGCTCTGCTCCAGAGGACACCCAGTGTCTGCTCTTCCTCTGCTTCCTAACTTTGGTCTTTCTGAATGCCAGGTGGTGCTTCCCAGCTCTGCTGCCTGTTTCCTTGCAGCTCTCTTTGTGTGCCTCAAGTCTGCAGAGCCTCATGAAAGCCTGCAGGCCCTTGCCATGTTACTCACTCCTGGTTAATTTTGACTTCTCTGACCTTTGGCATGTGCCAGTCAGCCACAAACATCAATCCCTGGGCACATGAATGGTTCACAGCCAAGGTACAGCTTGGGCATGCCCTGACTGGCAGCAACATCACCTGAAATTCCTCAAAGAACTCAAGGAAACTCTTCCTCAGTATCTGCCACAGCACCACATATGTCCAGAGGTGCTGCCAGTGCAGAACCTGTCCCACAGCCCTGCACGCAAGGGCTGGCTTCTGCAAGGTGACAAACCTTGAGCTGCTTCCCTTTCACTGCTGTGATGCCTGCTGAGGACTCTCCTGTGCTTTCATAGAGTCACAGAAGGGTTTGGGCTGGAAGGGAGCTCCAAAGCTCATCCAGACCAACCCCTCTGCACCCAGCAGGGACATCCTCCACTGCATCAGGCTGCCCAGAGCCCTCTCCAGCCTCACCTGGAATAGCTCCAGGGATGGAGCCTCAACCCCCTCCTTGGGCAACCTGCTGCAGTGTTCCAGCAGCCTCCTGGGGCAGAACTTGTTCCTCACATCCAATCTCAATCTGCTCTGCTCTGGTTTGCAGCCATTGCCCCTGGTGCTGTCCCTGCAGGCCTTTACACACAGTCTCTCTGCAGCCTTCTTGTAGCTCCTTCAGGTACTGGCAGGTTGCTGTTAGTTCTCCCTGGAGCCTTCTCTTCTGCAGGCTGAACCCCCCAGCTCCCTCAGCCTGTCCCCATAGCAGAGCTGCTCCAACCTCCTGAGCATTTTTATGGCCTCCTCTGGAGCTGCTCCATCAGGTCCATGTCCTTGTGTTGAGGGCTCCAGAGCTGGGCCCAGCCCTGCAGGTGAGGTCTCAGCAGAGCAGAGGGAAGTGCCTCTTCCCACATGGCATCACTGTCTCCTTATCTCTTTTCAAAAGCTGCACAGGGTCACAGAATTGTTCAGGTTGGCAAAGCCCTTCCAGAGCACCCAGCCCAACCATCCCCTAACCCTGCCCAGGCTGGGGCCAACCCCTGGCCCTCAGCACCACAGCTCTGCCTCTTTGAAGCCCCTCCAGGGCTGGGCATTCAACCACCAAGCTGGGCAGCCTGTGCCAGGCTCTGAGAACTCTTTGGTGAAGGTTTTTCTGATGTCCAAGCTAAGCCTCCCCTGGGGTATCTTGAGGCCATTTGCTCTCCTGGTGTCACTTGTTCTTCTGCTGGTGCACCTCTGTCCTGCTCAGGGGGAGGCTGCTCCCAGGGATTCCTGTTTCTGCAGGCCGCCAGCAGCGATGCTTTCACTGAGCCACTGCCCCTCCTCAGACACTGACCAGGCTGCGCTTGTCTGATAGCATCCACGTGGCCAAGAACTCTGAGCAGACCCCAACACACTTCTCACTGGCAGCTTTCATGGCAGACACAGCCCTGTGGGCCTCAGCAGAGGCTGTTCTGCATCCTTTGTGCACTTGTCACGACTGAGGCTGTGGCTCAGGTACAAGCTGCTCAGCCCTTCTCTTAAGAGCCACGCTTCCAGGAGACAGAACTCTTCCTGAGGCCTCACAGCAGTATCCAGAGTGCCAAAGCCACCTGCCTGGCTGGGCAACAAACCCTGGGCAGCTGTACCACTGAACTTGGCTGCAGTGGGCAAAATTCAATACATTGAGGGACAGCAAACCAGCTGAAGACAGCCTTGAGTCTGGAGCTCAAGTACCCTGCGGTGTCCAGGGTGGGACTGCTGGTGGGCACCAGGAGCATGGGAGGTCACTGTGGACAGCCCATGTGCATGCAGGAGGCTCTGAGCTGTGGCTTCTCTCAGTGGCTGCCTTCCAACAACAACGGATAGAAAACAATCACAGACTGCAGTGGGCTGGGAGGGAGGCTCCAAGGGCAGCTTGGCCAAGCCCCTGCAGGCAGCAGGGACACCTCCAGCTCCAGCAGGCTGCCCAGGGACACAGCCAGGCTGAGCCTCAGTGTCTCCAGGGACAGAGCCTCAACCCCACCCCTGGGCAGCCTGTGCCAGTGTCTCCCCAGCCTCCCTGTGCAGAACTTCCTCCTGGTGTCCAACCTAACTCTGCCCTGCTCCAGCTTCAAACCACTGCCCCTGGTCCTATCCCCACAGCCCCTTCTGAGCAGTCCCTCCCCAGCCTGCCTGAGGCTCCCCTGCAGATGTTGAGCTGCAGCTCTGAGGTCACCCCAGGCCCATCTTGATTGTGAAATCTGTGGTGAAGCCACACCAAGTGCTGGGAAGTTTGGAGCAGATGATCACTAAGGTCCCTTCCATCCTGAGCCATTCTCCTATAGTTCAGTTGCACACCAGGGGGTTCAGGGCTGTCTGAGGCTCCCTGGGACATCTGAGATGTCTGCAGTGCCTGACACATTTGAACCACCACCAGTGGGAGACTACTGGGGATCACAAAGCACCTCAGACAGCCCCAACAGCCTCTGTGTGAGCAGCTGACAGAAGCTGCTTCTACCTGTGCTGCTTCAGCCCTGCCCACTGAAGCCTGTTCAGACTGTGCTTTGTCCTCAAGCTTCTGCTCTTGCACAGATAGTTACAGCCTGCAGAGGACTCACCCATGGTAGTCCCTTCCTGTAGAACTAAAGGGTTCACTGGGAAGCTTCAGGGAGTAGCTGCATGTTAGGTGCAGCAGTGACCTTCTCAGGAGCATGGCTCCTGACAGTTTGATCCCCACAGCTCCTGTCTGTGACTGGGTCATGAACAGCTTCACCCCTGCTGCTCTGCTGCTCAGTGTTTCCTAGGTGCTGTTATCCTTTGGCACAGCACTGATGGGAAAGCATTTTAATGCCTTAGCCCCAAGCCTCTCTCAGCTCAACATCACAGCAAGGAACAGCTGAAGGTTCACAAGGGCCACAGCAGCTTAGATTCACCTCATCAGCTTCAGAGCTTTGTCCTAAATGTGTCCTTCTGCTTCTCCATCTCAGTCAGAGAATCACAGAATGCCTTAGAACTGAAGAGACCTCAGAGCTCATCTGCTCCAATCTCCCTGCTGTGGGCAGGGACACCTCTCACCTAGACTTGGCTTGAACCTGCCCTTGAACACCTCCAGGGATGGGACACCCACAGCCTCCCTGGGCAGCCTGTGCCAGAGTCTCACCAGCCTCCTACTCAAGAACTTCCCCAGCTCCACTCTAACCCTGCTCTGCCTCAGCTCCAAACCATTCCCCCTTGGCCTGGCTCCAGACACCCTCAGCAAAGTCTCTCTGCAGCCTTCCTGCAGGATCCCTTCAGGTCCTGGCAGGCAGCTCTGAGGTCCCCCTGGAGCCTTCTGCTCCCAGGCTGCACAGCCCCAGCTCCCTCAGCCTGTGCTCCCAGCAGAGCTGCTCCAGCCCTTGGAGCATCTTTGTGGCCTCCTCTGGCCTCACTCCAGCAGCTCTGTGTCCTTCTCCTGCTGGGGGACACCAGAGCTGGAGGCAGGTTTGGAAGTGGGATCTCAGCAGAGCAGAGTCAAGGGGCAGGAGAACCTCCCCAGACCTGCTGCAAACACTTTTCTTGATGCTCCCCTGGGACACCATTGTCCCTCCTTGCTGTGCCAGGCAGAACTTGCTGCCCACCAGCCCCCAAGGTCTTTCTCCATGGAGCTGCTCCCCAGCAGCTCACCCCTGCTCTGCACTGGTGCCTGCTGTTGCTCCTGCCCAGCTGCAGGACTCTGCCCTTGTCCTCACTGACCCTCAGGAGGTTCCTCTCTGCCCAGCTCTCAGCCTGCCCAGGTCTCCCTGGCTGGCAGCACAGCCTGAGGGGGTCTCAGCCACCCCTCCCAGCTTGGTGTCCTCAGCAAACCGGCTGAGGGTCCACTCTGTGCCCTCATCCAGGTTGCTGAGGGAACTCATCTGAACCCTGGTCACTGGGAGCTCATTACTCAAGTGATGTCCCCTCTGTTTCTTGCCCTTAGCAGTGGGAGGCTCACAGTCCTGGCATTACCCAAACCATTTGCCCAATCCAATAAGGATCCAACACCCACTCTCCTAAGCCCCTAAAATCTACTGCTACTGTCCCAGGCTGCAAAGCCACCCTTGGCATGGTCCTGATCCTAAGAGTCCTGGAACTCCTGGCTGTGAATTACCAGCACTGGATGATGATAAACCACTGAACTGTCTGTGGGTGCTAATTAACAGAATCCTTAGCTCTTACTGGAGTCCAAAATGCTCTTTCACCACCACCTGATGCTCAAACACTACCTCTCTGCTTTTCTCCCACACACAAACATGGAAGAGAAATATTCACTTAATACTCTCAGAATCACAGAACTGTCAGGGCTGGAAGGGACCTCAAGGCTCAGCCAGCTCCAACCCCCTGCCATGGGCAGGGACACCTCACACCACAGCAGGTTGCTCACAGCCACCTCCAGCCTGGCTGCAAACACCTCCAGGCAGGAGGCTTCCACCACCTCCCTGGGCAGCCTGTGCCAGGCTCTCACCACCCTCATGGGCAACAACTTCTTCCTCACAGCCAGTCTCAATCTCCCCACTTCTAGTTTTGCTCCATCCCCCCCCAAGTCCTATCCCTCCCTGACACCCTCAGAAGTCCCTCCCCAGCTTGCTTGGAGCCCCCTGCAGATCCTGGAAGGCCACAATGAGGTCTCCTGGGAGCCTTCTCCTCTCCAGCCTGCACAACCCCAACTCCCTCAGTCTGTCCTCACAGCAGAGCAGCTCCAGCCCTCTGCTCCTCCTCGTGGCCCTTCTCTGGACACCTTCCAGCCCCTCCAGAGCCTTCCTGGCACAGAGGCTCCAGACCTGGAGCCAGAGCTGCAGCTGTGGTCTCAGCAGAGTGGAGCAGAGGGGCAGAATCCCCTCCCTGGCCCTGCTGGCCACACTTCTCTTGCTGCAGCCCAGGCTCTGCTTGGCTCTCTGGGCTGCAAGTGCTCCCTGCTGGCTGCTGCTGAGCTTCTCCTCCCCCAGCACCCCCAAGGCCTTTTCTGCAGGGCTGCTCTCCAGCCAGTCCCTGCCCAGCCTGGATCAGTGCCTGGGACTGCCCTGCCCCAGCTGCAGGACCTTGCCCTTGGTCTGGTTGAGCCTCCTGAGATTGTCCTGGGCCCAGCTCTGCAGCCTGCCCAGCTCCCTCTGGATGGGCTCCTCTGTTTCCTTACAAAACTTAGTAGTTTTGGTTCTTTTTACCTTAGCTGACCCTAAAAGTCTGTGTTTTTCCTGCTTCCATTGCTCACTGCAGGGCAGGGGTGGCCTACTCAGGTGAACCAAGGCCAAAAGATTTTGGCCTTTACCTTACTGTGCAGAAGTGATCGTTGCAGGGCAAGCAGCCCAGAGCACCAAGCACCATTTCCAACCTCCCAGCACACATCAAACCCAAGTCAGAAGCACAGAAATGTTGATTGATTTCAGCCAAGGTCAGCTTCTAGCTTTGCAGAGGAGGGGTGAAGCCCCCTGCTTAACATAGCTCCCACAAATGGAGAGCACCAACCCAGTCACACCTTGCTGGCAGTGGACTTCCTTCTTGTTCCAAAATTCCAATGAGGAAGGGTTAAAGAGGGACAGAGTCCAAGGGAGGCTACAAGGATCCTGAAGGGACTGGAGACTGCCTGGGGAGGAGAGGCTGAGAGCCCTGGGGCTGTTCAGTCTGGAGAGGAGAAGGCTGAGAGGGGATTTAATAAATATAAATATCTGAGGGCTGGGGGTCAGGAGGGAGGGACAGGGACAGGCTCTGCTCACTGTGCCCTGGGATAGGACAAGGGGCAGTGGATGTAAGCTGCAGCACAGGAGGTTCCACCTCAACATGAGGAGGAACTTCTTGACTGTGAGGGTCCCAGAGCACTGGAGCAGGCTGCCCAGAGAGGTTGTGGAGTCTCCTTCTCTGGAGACATTCAAGACCCATCTGGATGTGTTCCCGTGTGACCTGTGCTGGATTCTGCTCTGGCAGGGGGTCGGACTGGAAGGTCTCCAGGGGTCCCTTCCAACCCCTGCCAGCCTGTGAATTTGTGGGATCAGAGTGGGGATTATCAGATACTCTTCATGAATCTGAAGCCTGAGGAGAGGCAGGAGGAATGCAGGGAGCTGGGAGCTCCTGCAAAGTGTTCCCAAGCACCCAGAGCGTGTGCTTAATCCACCCACAAACAGGTCACTTCCTTCTGTCTCCCACCAGGATCCTCTTTCTCCCAAAGCCCAGCTGCTTTCCCAGCTGTGGTAAAATCGCTGCTGAGAGGCAGTTACTGAAGCCTGGCCACATCCCTTTGTCCTCCCAAACTCTGAAATCCCCCTGGTCGGTGTCTCGCTCCCAAGGTGTCTGTTTAATCCCAGCTCCGGGTAGCGCACAGAGGCTGCAAACAATGAAGCTTTTATCACAACTCTGCCTAATCAGTCCCTAACAAGCTCAGGAAGGGACTAGGCAGCCTAAAACTAACCTGAGGGGGTAAAAAAAAAAAAAAGGGATTGGGAAAAGGATGTTCCTCTCAGCCTGGGTCAGTGCCCCAGTCCACGCTCACGGGAGCACTGGGGAGAGCACAGCAGCCAGGAAAGGCAGACAGCAGGGGACACAGAGTGCTTTCAGCTCACAGCAGCCTGAAGTGAGCTGCAGCACCTACAGCTTGGGCTGAGCTGGGATTTGCTCCTTGCTTTGTGGTGGAGTCCCAAGGGCTCCCTGACGCTCAGCACCAGAGAAATGCTCTTCCAAAACCCTCACCCTCGGCCTGCAGCATTCTGGTGATGACCATGGAGGAGAAACTAAAGCAAACCAAGCCTGTGGCTGGTAGCCTGAAAGCAGTGGAATGAGGACACCCCCGGGAAATGTTGTAGGGTCCAAAAAATCAAGAAAGATTTGATAAGCTCTGATCTTATCATGGGGTTAAGTTGGCAAAATTCAATCCCCAGATCTCCAGCCCAGTAGATGAGGAGATACAGGGAGGGAGGAAGATAGAGGATTCTCCTTAGCTAAGGGATAAAAATGATTCTGGCCTGTGTACACAAACACAGAACACCCAGCCCAGACTCACAGCAGGGAAACGTCGACTGCACACCACCAGACAAACATCTACTGCACACCACCAGACATCCTCTCTCTGCTACCCAGGACAAACCAGAGTGGAAAAAAAAAGATAAGAGAGCCTGATAGGTGTAAGGAATCCAGCTTAGGAAGGAGCAGGCTTAGCTGTAAATACAGGAGTGGTACCACAGCTGGAGTTTAATTTGAACTGTTCTTAATCAGTTCTTGGATCCTCTTGCGAGTGGAGTCCTGGGTCTGGGCCACTGCAGGAGAGGGAAAAAAGATAATTCTGCCTTGTCCCAGAGGTGAAGAACTCATTCTCCATTTTACACTCTGCACATGAGGAAGGCTTCTCTGTGCAGGCCATCGAGTTACTGCCTTGCTCTTGCCAGCCCTAGGGAGAAAGTAAGAATTATATTGCAAAGGCAGCCAAACCAAACCTGTGGTTCCTGCTTCACTGCAGCGGCTGGGAGCCAGTGAAGGGATCCTGGTCTCTCTCCCACTGGTGAAGTAGCCAACGTGAGCTGTCAGGTCCCAGTTCTCCAACATGTTCCCTGTATCTAGACCTCAGCATCCTCAGGACAGCCCCAGGTGGGCACAGGTATGGATCCCTGCTCAGCTCTGAAGCTTTTTCAGGTTTCTGTGTTCAGTTGTACACATCTGAGATCCACAACAGGGAAGTGAAGCCTGTGCCTACATGTTCAGAGGAGCAGGGCCTTAGAGGCAAAGGCAGTGTCTTCCTATCAGGGGAAAAGGGCTTGCTGCATGCAGGGTGAGGACAAGTGCCCCCCAAAGTGAATGGTGTGAGTAGCACATGGCAAGGATGGAGAGGACCTTGCTCTCCTCCAGCACCTTTCCTCAGGAAGTCCTGAAACACTTCTTAAGGCAGCTGGCTGAAGATATCTGCAGGCACTGGCAGCTGGCTGGGCATATGGTTCAGCCTTGACTCCCAGGTGCCATGGGCTCCTCTCCCCAGCAGACCTCAGCACCCAGGTGCCATGGGCTCCTCTCCCCAGCAGACCTCAGCACCACGCTAACAAATGTCCCAGCCACTGGCTAACAGCAGCAGAACTCCACACAGCTGCTCAGCCCCAGCCCCGAGCCTGCTGGCAGTGCTGGACTGGAGCCTCTTGCCCTGAGACTGACTGCAGCTGGGGCAGTTTTACGTTCAGCTTAGGTTTCGGCACCTCGCCTCCCAACTTCTTGGTGTATCACTGAAAGGCAAACTTCTCCCAGCCCTCCCTGGAAAAAAAGCAGCATTTAGAGAGGAGAGAGGCAGAGTGCTGCTGGGTCTCTTCCTGCTGCCCTCCTCACGCCTTGGCAGAAGGGAACAGCAACAGTTTTGCACCGAGAGCTGATGGTTCTTCAAGGCGCCTCCGCATGCTGCTTGCAGGACAAACGCGTTAAGAAAACGAAACATCCTTGCAGCCATCACACCAATGAAAGCTTTATTCTCTCCACTCTTGACATTCAGTGTTGGTTTGCACACCCACTGCCATCCCAGCTGGCTAACGACCTCTCTAAAGCTACGGTTGTTTCAGGCTCCCCATTACCTGGCAAAGCCAAGCGGAGTTTTCCGAGGACAAGCGTTTTGATTCGAGCTCGTTCAGCACTATTCCCTCACCCGTTTGCTTTGCTGGAAGCAGAGAAATCGGCTAAGGAAAAGCCGAGGGCAGCACAGCTTGGCTCTGAGGGGGCTGCCTTCCCCACCTCGCCCTAGCTGGGCTGTTCCTCTAGATGGCTCTGCCTTTGCCCAAATCAGCCAAACCCCGAGGAAAAAATCGCCAAGTGGAGCAAAGCCTCCGACTGCTCCTCTCCCTGCTGGAGCCACCGCGGGCTTTGGAGCAAACGGATAAAGAGAGATTTGTTGTCAGTTTCGAGAATAACCTTTTCGGCTTAGCTCTTCAAGCACGGAGGGAAGTTGCTTTTAAAAAATCTACCTATTTTGTCCTTTAGGTGTCCCTTCAGCTACGATTTCCCCATACACTGCTGGGTTTAGACGCCTGTTGCGTGCTCAGGCTTCAGCACTTCCCAGCGCGACCCTCCTCTGAAGAGACGGCCACGGAGCTGTTCGAAATCATAAAGGCAAAGCAGCTGAGAAGGGAAAAGGCATCTTGTGAATCACTGTTCCGGCTACCCAAATACGCACGGTGAGCTCTTCCCCCAAAAGCTGCAAAATTGAATCAGCAGCAGCGACAGCGACAGAAGCAAAACAACAACAGAAACCCACCGCACCCCATCCTCCCTTCAAACCCCCCAAAACATAAAAGAACCCAACCAGACAAAACAAAACAAAAAATACCAGCGAAGCACCAAAAATATCCCAAACAAACACCCCTCAAAACAAACGCCTCCCCTGACGGTTAAAGGAGGAAACTCGACATCAGAATTCTTTATCAGATTCGGGTTTAAGCGATTCCCTCTCTCCAAACTGCCTGCCCGCTTGTTTTAAAACGAAATCCGGAGGTGAAAATCCTCCCGAACACATCCCTGCTTAGATCACTGGAGGCATGAAACTTTGGGATCGGGGTGGGGGGCCCAGGAAAGCTGCCCCGGTTCAGCTCCACCGACTGAGATGTGCCTTTACAACTCTTTTATCGAAGGCGTAAAACACAAAGACTTCCCCAAACTCTCCTCGCTCCCCAGAATGCTGATGTCAAACCCAGACTCCCGGCGCTGGCAACCCTGGGGAAGGCGCTTCCCATCCGTACCTGGAAAGGGGATTTTGGGGCATTTTTATGAGCGGCAAAGTAACAATCCCGGCGATTTAAGACCGGGCGATTTTCATCTTCCAAGCGACTGACGGAGCCTCTCTAAATTCTCCCGCACCATTAACCCTATTTTTCGTGGTATACTTGTGGGTCCAATCTTTGTGCTTTGCCCTGGACGGGAAGGATTTGTGGGTCCCAATTACAAACCCCGGGGTGTCAGGACCATTATGAACACCGAGAGCTTGCTCTCTGTAAAAGGATGCGCTTTCCCCTGTGGCTCCCTCGAAGCGCCAAGGCGAAAATCAACTTTATTCGTTTGATATCGTTCCTGCGGCTTGCCAGCCCTTTCCTGCCGCGGGACGAGCGAACACGCCGCCGGTGTTTGTTTAATTTCAGGCAATTCCTTATTCACAGTTAATTAACAGGGATCTTAGCTGTTCTGAGGCGGGCGGCAAAAAAGAACACAAGTAACAGGAGTTTAAGCGAATTTCACCCTTCTCGTTCCCGTCGGGGAACCGCAGCGATGCTAATGCCCCCAGACCTCAGTTTCGGGGCTGAAAGGACCAGGGACGATCGAATCCGTGGGAAAGTGGGGATCGGATCACTGAGAGCCTAGGGAGTGGGTGCCGGGGCAGTGTCGGGGCAACGCGAAAACCCCGGGGAGGTGGTGCCGGGCATCGCCGGTGCAGCTCGGAGAGACCCAGGGACGAGGGCGGGAGCAGGACAGGGATGGGCAGCCTGGAGCGGGGGGCAGGCTCGGGGATGCTGCCCCCGCACAGCCGGGAGCCAAGTCCCTGGCGCCTCCCGCAGCTCCTCCCCCATCGCCACTTTTGGGACCCAGCCTTGCCCCCTCCGCCTCCCTGCCCGGCGCGGAGCCGTGCTACTGGCTGCTCCCTGCGCGCCGCCGCCGCCCGCCCAGCCCCGGCCGCGGGCGGGGAGATCGGGCGCACGGCAGCGCCTATAAGGACGGGGCGCCGCAGCCCCCCGGGATTTTTTGGTCTGGGGCCATCGGGGTCGCGGGGGGGGACCGGGAGCGGCGGGGAGCGCCGGCCGCCTTGCATGGCCAGGGATTATGAGCGCCGGTGAGTTGCAGCAGGCGCAGCCCAGAGCCTCGGCGCCGGCGGCCGCCCCCGCGCCCCCGCAGCCCCGCAGCGCCCAGGAAGCCCCGACATGGCGGTGTACTGCAGCGAGAACTTCAGCGTCTACCCCCAGCCCAGTCTTCACCCGCCCGGCGCCGCAGCCGCAGCCGCAGCCGCCGCTGCAGCCGCCGCCGCCGCAGCCGCCTCCTCGGGGCAGCGGGCGGGCGGCTACGCGCTGGGGACTACGGGGCGCCCGCCAACGCCGGCTACCTGTGGGGCATGAACAGCCCCGCGCCCTACCTGCAGGGCCCGCCCGGCTCCGCTGCCGCCGCGGCCCCCTTCCTACCGCCGGCCTCGTACGGCTGCTCCCGGGGCGGGCAGCTGGTGGGCTCGCCCTCGACGCCCGGCTCGCCGTCGGCGGGCGGCGCGGAGCTGAGTTGGCTGAGCCTGGCCAGCCAGGAGGAGCTGCTGAAGCTGGTGCGGCCGCCCTACTCGTACTCGGCGCTGATCGCCATGGCCATCCAGAGCGCCCCCGAGAGGAAGCTCACCCTCAGCCACATCTACCAGTACGTGGCCGAGAACTTCCCCTTCTACAAGCGCAGCAAGGCGGGCTGGCAGAACAGCATCCGCCACAACCTCAGCCTCAACGACTGCTTTCGCAAGGTGCCCCGCGACGAGGACGACCCTGGTGAGGCCACCGCGCCGGGCTGGAGGGTGGGACGGGAGGAGCGGCGGCCGCTGACTCCGCGGGGCAGTCCCGGGGAGAGCGGGCAACAGCGGTCCCCTCGGGGCGGGCCGGTCCCTTGGCACCTCGGGCCGATGCGTTGAGGAGACTGAGCTCCGCCGTGCCCTCAGACCAGGCAGTGTGAGGAGACCATCCCCTTTTGTCCCCCTCGGAGCCGGTAGCTGTGACCGGGCTCCATTGTCCCCTCTGGGCCGGTAGCTGTGACCGGGCTCCATTGTCCCCTCTGGGCCGGTAGCTGTGACCGGGCGCCGCTGTCCCCTCGGGGCCGGTCGCTGTGAGGAGACCGTCCCGCTTTGTCCCCCTCGGGGCCATAGCTGTGACCGGGCTCCGCTGTCCCCTCGAGGCCGGAGTGAGGAGACTGCCCCTGTCCCGCTTCGTTCCCCTCGGGGCCAGAGCTGTGACCGTGCTCCGCTGTCCCTTCGGGGCCGGAGCTGGAGGATGTTCGCCCTTCTCGCCTAAGGCTGTCCCGGCACTGGCACCCGCGGGCAGTGTAGGCGAGGGGCCTCTGGCCCCAGCCCTTGCCTCCTCCCCGAGCAGGCCGGGAGTGCCGGTTGTGCAAGGCCCGGCTCCTTCGGCCGTGATTCATTGCTCCCCTCCCTGCTCGCCGACCCGGCCCCGGGGCTCAGCCGGTGCCTGGGAGTAGGCGGAGGGCGGCGGCTCGCCCGGGCAGCACTAGCCCGGCTCGGCTGGGAGGAACGTGCCGGCCTGGGGCTTGTGCGAGGATGCTGTGGGGTCGTAGCTAGGCATGGGTAGGAGGCATGTGGGGACAGCTGATGGCACTCACGCTGAGTCTTGGGCATGGTGCAGCTTGTCTGCAGCCCGCACAGCTCAGTGCTGCCGTCCCCTTGGTGTACCCGGGTGTGCCAGCCCGGCTGCCGGTCTGTTCTTCCGAGAAGAGCCGTGGCAGGGCACCACCTTGTCAGGCACGGCCGAAACAGCGTCAGGTGCCCCTTTTGCTTCAGGCAGCTGGAGCAAGGGGAGCCTTGCTTTGCATTCCCCACAGCCAGGCCAGAGATAGAGGTGCAGACCCTCCAAGGAGGTTTGTGCTCTGTGATAGGGATGTTCTCCTCCTCCTTAAATTTCACTTGGGCTTTGGGGGAGTGGAGGTGGTGATGTGCTGGAGCCAGGTTTTGGATCCTTGTGCTGGACAAGCCAGAGGAGGAACAGGTGTAGGGCAGAGAGGGGTTCTGTGCAAGTCCGACAAGACACAGATACTGCTCATCGAGCTGCAGTGGGGCTCTCTGTCACGGGACCTGACTTTTTACTTGTTTCTCCTGTTTGCTGCCAGGGAAGGGAAACTACTGGACCTTAGATCCCAACTGTGAGAAGATGTTCGACAACGGGAACTTCCGCCGCAAGCGCAAGCGGCGCTCCGAGCCCAACGCCCCCGCGGCCAGCTCTGCGGCCTCCTCTCTGGGGGGCCTGAAGGCTGAGGAGGAGCGATCCATCCCCGTCACAGGCAAGCCCTGTGGGAACAGCCCACCCCCAGAGCTGGACCCCTCGCCCTCTGCCAGGGACCATCCGAAAAGCTCCTCTCCCTCCGGTATCATTTCATCCACCCCCAGCTGCCTCAGCACCTTCTTCAGCGGCATGAGCTCCCTGAGCAGCGGAGGCGGCCGGCTGACAGGGGGCTCGGCGGTGACCTGCACCACAGGAACTTCTCTGCTGGGCAGCTGAGCAGTGGCACTTTCACCCCTTCCAGCAGCTCTTCTCAGGAGATGCCGTCGCCAGAGCAGCTGCAGAGGGTTGCAGGACCTTCCCCTGCCTACTACAGCTCCTTCCACCCCAGCAGCAGCAGCCAGGGAGCCCAGTACAACCACTACTACAACTTCACGGTGAACAGCCTCATCTACACCCGGGATGGAACGGAGGTGTAAGGGTGCTGCAGAGGGAATGGGAGTCACAGGTGCATGTGGCAGCACAGGAGGACCTTTTGCAAACAGCATTTCAATGTGGATGCTCCCCAGGAGTTCTTCCAGGAGGACAGATTCGCTCACCCTTCAGAATCAGAACCTGGCAGAGGCAGATGCAAAGCCTTCTTTTACCCCCGGAAAAGTGATGGCTTGCCATCTAAACTCTGCAGGCAAAAGTGAACTGAATGAATATTTTCAGAGGATTCCAATCCTGAATGTAGAATAAGAAGTTGAAAGACTGTACCCCTAAAGCAGTGCCAGCAAGAGCCAAGCACAGAGATCCAGTGAGGCTTAGAAGAGAACAGGAAAAAACCTAATGAAGAGATTTCTTATGAAGTGCCTTGTAAAAAACTCTTCTGCCAGCAGCTGCCTCTGTAAGCCCCTTGCTTTCCACCCCGCTCCTGCAACGTGCAGTGCGCAGCCGAGGGCTGAGCACCCAGCCGAGCCCTCCTGGAGGATGGCTCTGGCCTCCCTGTGCGTGGCATATTGTGCAGCTGCCAGGGCTGTGTCTCATGAAGCAATCCCTTGCCCTCAGCTTGGTACCAAAGATGACTGCAGCCAGGCAGCTTCAGCAGGAGAGGACACACTGGGCTATTTTTATACAGATTTGTAGCTCATGGAACTGCTCTGTACATAACCGTTCCAGGTGGTTTTATAGGTGTAAATTATGCTCTGGAGCTGTACTTATTTATAATGTGTTTTGAACTTGGGTTAAAGTTTATTTTTGCTTCCTTTCCTCCTTTGTTGTTGTTGTTGTCGTCGTTGTGTTTGTTTGGTTTTGTTTGGTTGGAGCTTTCCTTTGGTTTTGTTTTTTGTTCCCTTAGTGTATTCATGAAACTTTTTCAGGCTGAACAGCTACTGGGAATAAAATGTTTGACAATTGTTAGATCATTTTATTCTATTTATTGTTCTTTTGTGCCTGGTTGTTCCTCAGTGTGTTTGAGGTGCTTAAAACCTCTCTGGGAGACCGATTTTGCTTTGGGATGAAAAGGGGCAAAGATTTACGAAGAGTTTCATCTGTGCAGCAAGAGAGGACTCAGCCTGCTCTAGGCACAGAGGAGAAGCATCTTGAGCTGCTTTGCAGCCTCTCCTGGGCTGGCTGTGTAGAGTGGGGCACTGCAGGCTGCTTTTGTTTGTTTGTTTGCTTTTGTCACAGCTGTCCTTTGCCAGCCTGGTGCAGTGAAAAAAACAGAGGCTTGCCAAAGGAAAAGAAGCAGGGCCGGTTCCAGCCCAGTGCCAGCTAGCAGGAGGCAGCAGCTCTGCGCTTGGGCTGTGGGCTGTGCCTTGCGCACAGCAGCTGCAGCAGGGTAGCAGCTGCAGCAGGGTGGCACCTGCGTGCCGTGGGGAGCTGCTGAGCTGTCAGACCCACAGCCAGTGGGGCAGGTCGTCAACAGGCAGCCCTGAGAATCCTTCCTGACTCCTGCTGCCGGGGAAGGAGGCTCTTCTTGAGCAGCCCCAGGGCAGAGCAACCCAGCTCCCAGTTCTTGCCGTCTGCCACGGGCCCGTGCTGGGTGCTGTGGGTGGGCAGTGTCAGTGTGCTGTGAGGGATGCAGCAGGGACAATGAAGCAAAGCATGGAACTGTTCTGCCTAGAGCATGGCCCGGGGCGGGGGGCTGGGCAGAGAACACGGCTTAGAGGCAGTGCCACAGCACCTCTGCACTGGCCACCTGCACGCAGTGACAGCAGGCAGAGCACTGCCCCGATCCGGATGAAGCCATGGGGAAGTGTCAGATGACTTCCATGTGCCTGGGATCGGGACCAAGAACTTGCCCCAGCACCGGCCAACCGCTGCTGGTGCTGCAATAGCTGAGACCAGTGGGCGGGTGGCAACTCCTGCCTCATCCCTCCCTCTCCCACCCTTCCCAGCACAGATACCATCTTGACTTTAGGGGTAATTCCTCCCCATCTTGGCTGTTAATTGCACCTTGAGTGATGCGGAGGTACTGCTGATGGGAGGGAGAGGGCAGAGTGACACTAGCTGAAGACGACAAGGTGGTCAGTCTCGCCCTGCTCAGGCTCAGTCACAGCGGCTGTGGGACAGATTTATTTGGATTTTGGACTGCTGGGTTTCCTCTAAGAGCAGAGGAGGGGTGCCCAACACCTGCAAAAGATTTAGAGCCAGTCCTTAATTACACCACGAACAGCTTACCCATGTATCCAAGTGACCACTGCACCCCTTCCCTGCTGCACCAGCCTGCTGGCAGACCTCAGCACGCAGTGGGCCACTATGGATGGGAACGCTTGCATGTGTCCACTCCTGTTCTCCCACCCAGATTTGTTTCAGGACTTGCACTTTGCCCCTTCCATCAGCTTTATGCAGACAGTACCCACGGACCTTTGCTCCTGAGGATCCTGCATCAGTGGCAAACGTCTGTTGCTGCGTGGTCTGTCTCCGGCAGTATGTCCTCAGCAAACGTCCCACGGCTCAATGGATTTTCTTGTGCCTCCTCGTTTAGGTGTTGGCATCGGCAGCAGCTGACAGATCAGTGCCCGGGAAGGATTCACCCGGCACAGTGCTCCTGCCCTGCTCCGGAGGGGGTCGTGGTGGGCTCTGGGGAGGTTCTGGTAGATCTAACTGTCCCCGGTGCACCTTTCTAGCCGTTAGCATCGAATCCTGCTCCCTCCTGGATGGAGCCAGGCGCTGTGACCCCTCTAGGGACACATCGCTCCCAAGGCTGGTGTGCTCATGATAAAGAAACCTGCCCAAGGGACACTCGCGAGTAGATTTCAGCAAATAGGCACCCAGTCTGCAGAAAAGGGGCCAGGGGAACGAGCTAATGGCAGCCTTTCAGGGTTCCTTTTGTCATTGAAAGAGACTTTTCTTTTAGCAAGTCTTAGGAGAGGGAGAGCGAGAGGATTGAGTTTAATGAAAGGCACTTAAAAGCAGCAGGGCTATTGTCATGGCTTTGGGGATTTACTGTGATTGCCCCACTGAAGAAGGGGGAAGACAAAGGCAATTAGCCTGCTGATCCCACCCTGAGAGCCCTCACTGCCCTCGAAATGCCAAGGCCATGCCTGGGGTGGGCAGTTCTCCATGACAATGAGCCTCCTCCCAGCCTACTCAGGTGACTGCCAGCTCCCGGGGAAGTCAGGGGAGAAAGGTCCTTCCTTCGGAAGGGGGCTCCAACTTCAGGCCTCTGTCCTCTCTGCTCTGGCAGCCACAGGAATCACCTTGTAGAATGACTTCTGGCCCTGGAGGTGCAGTGATCTCACGGAAGGCGGCTGGGAGCCCACGGATCCCGGCTGCTGGAGGCTAAAGCTCAGGGTCACAGGAAGTCCTTGCTTGGTTTCTCCACACTTTCTGGGCATCTGGAAAGACACCACCTTACCTGGGCAGGACTGCTGCAGCACAGTGGTACTCGATGTGCAGCCACGGTCGTGCTGATGCCAGCAAACACGAGTGCCTGGTGCCCCTGCTCTGGGTTGGTGTACCCTGCAGCACTCCCGGCTAGGGACCGTGGCTCTTCCAGCACACAGCTCCTCCAAAAGGCAGCGCCTGGGTGAGAAGCAGCACAGTCCACAGGCGTTTCAAGAGATGCCTTGGATCAGTAACACAGATGCTTGCTGGCTCCTACGTGTGGCACCTCTCCAGCACGGGGTCGTTTAACTTTGCTCAGCGCTGGCCTCATCGACGTGCCAGCAAAGGTTGGGGCAGGCACCCACTGCAGGTCTGCACTTGAGCTCCTCCGCATTACAAAGACTTTCCCAGTACAGCTGGATCAGCCCAGTCCCCTAGAGGAGACCCAGCTCCCATCAACAAAGGAAATTCCTGTGCCAGGGAAGTGAAACCCCCACCCCCAGCAACACCGAGGGTACTGCGGGGGCTGGAGGGGATTCGGGAGGCAGAACGGAGCCATCCGCGCTGGGTTTCATCCCCCGCCAGCTCTAATGGAAGGAGGGCTCCGGTTGCTGCCACCGGCTGCGGGCTGTAGTTTGCACCTCCCTGAAGGAGGGGGAGGCTTTTGCTTTGCCCTGCCACTCACACAGGCCACCACGGAGGCAGCCGGCCACAGCACCTCGTGCCTGTACAGAAGGTTTTGCTGCCTTCTTTGCGCCGACCCAGGGTGATTTCCCCTGAGATCTTTAGGAATGGACCAAAAGGTGTTGAAGTGTTGAAGGAAACGAGAGCTGTCCTTGCCCTGGCTCTGCTGCAAGCAAAGGAACATCTTCAGCAGTCCTTATCGTGACATAAGGCCCCACGAGCCCTGCAGACCTCACCTGACTTCAAATGCCACACACCCTGCTCGGTGCCCTTCTGCTGGCACTACATGAGAGGGACAAAGCCTCGTTTTGTAGCTTGACCCTGGCACAGGCTGCCCAGGGAGGTGGTGGAAGCCTCATCCCTGGAGGCTTTGAAGGCCAGGCTGGATGTGACTGTGAGCAACCTGCTGTAGTGTGAGGTGTCCCTGCCCATGGCAGGGGGTTGCAGCTGGCTGAGCCTTGAGGTCCCCTCCAGCCCTGACAGTTCTGTGGTTCCAGGGGTGGCATGATGAGAGCAGGCCTGGCTGGTGGCACACAGGTGGCTCAAAGCTCTCTCTTCTTAGGCTTTGGCAGAAAAAACCCTGATGAGTTTTATTGTGCTGTCAGAGAGTCCCTCCCAGGCACAGGCTGGCTCCCAGATTTGTTTTGTGCCTTCTCTCTTTTTTTTCCCCTTCTGATCATTGAAAGAAGGAAATCCTGGACTAACCTTTCCCTTTTCCTTCTTTCTGGCAGAAGTCCTTTTTTTGGGTCTTTTTTCTTCCTTCTGATCACTGAAAGAAGCAAAACTTGGATTTACCTTTTCCTTTTCGGTGGAAATTCTTCTTTTTGCCGTTCCCCCCCCCCCCCTATCATTGAAAAAAAGGAAATCGTGGATTCACCTTTTCCTTTTCCTCCTTTTAGGCAGAAATCCTTCTTTTCCCTCCTCCCCCCCCCATTCATTGACAGAAGGAAATCATGGGCTTACCTTTTCCTTTTCCTCCTTTTGGGCAGAAATTCTCTTTTTTTGCCCTTTCCCCACCCCCCTTTTGACCACTGAAAGAAGGAAATGATAGACTAACCTTTCCCTTTCCCTTTCCCTTTCCCTTTCCCTTTCCCTTTCCCTTTCCCTTTCCCTTTCCCTTTCCCTTTCCCTTTCCCTTTCCCTTTCCCTTCCCTGTCCCTGTCCCTTTCCCTTTCCCTTTCCCTCTCCTTTTCCCTTTCCCTCTCCTTTTCCCTTTCCCTTTCCTTTTCCCTTTCCCTTTCCCTTTCCCTTTCCTTTCCCTTCCCTTTCCCTTTCCCTTTCCCTTTCCCTTTCCCTTTCCCTCTCCCTCTCCCTCTCCCTCTCCCTCTCCCTCTCCCTCTCCCTCTCCCTCTCCCTCTCCCTTTCCCTTTCCCTTTCCCTTTCCCTTTCCCTTTCCCCCTTTCCCTTTCCCTTTCCCTTTCCCTTTCCCTCCTTTTTTAGCAGAAATCCCTTTTTTCTTGCTCCTTCCCTCCCTTTTTTTCCCTTTTCCTTCTGCTCATTGAAAGAAGGAAACCCTGGATTTACCTTTTCCTTTTCCTCCTTTTTGGCAGAAATCCTTCTTTTCCCTCTTTTCCCTCCCTCCTTATCACTGAAAGAAGGATATCATGGATTCACCTTTTTCTTTTCCTCCTTTTTTTTTTTTGGCAGAAATCCCTTATTTTCTCCCCTCTTCTTCCCTCGCTTCTGCTCATTGCAAGAAGGAAAACATGGATTCACCTTTTCCTTCTTTTTTTTGGCAGAAACCCTTATTTTTGCCTTCCCCCTTCCTTCTGCTCATTGACAGAAGGGAAACATGGATTCACCTTTTCCTTTTCCTCCTTTTTTGGCAGCAATCTTCCTCCAGGCTGCACTCAGCCCCCTCCAGTATTTTCTGTTACCAAGAAAGCTGCTGGAATGTTTTTGACCAAATTACTGAGCGCAGCATTCACCTGGGTAAGGTGACGAGAATCTGCCCCTCAAGGAATAACTGAAGTGCAGTGCAGAACATCAAAGATGATCTTCTTTTTTCCTCCACCCCCTGCCTTAGACCTGAGCTATCTCTGAATCATATCAAATAATCTCCTCGTTTCATAGCACCTTACAATGCAGGCTGAAAGTGTATGTGATCTGCTTTGTGTGCTGCTTGAATGGGTGATTAAACTGCCTAACCCCAGGGATGTTCATCCAGGGCCTGCCCCAAACACACTGAACTCAGGGAAAAGACTCCCACCGACTTCAGAGGGCTTTGGAGCAGGCCCATAATCAGCCAGGCTCTGATATACTTCAGGTGGTGTCTTACAAGAGTGCCTGGGGACACGGGGAAGGAGCCGAAGATTACAGAGCTGTGAATCAAACATCGCAGGCCTGATGCAGGCAATTGGCTGCCGCGGCGGCGCGGAAGCCACCAGGGCTCCTGGGATCGCTTCCCCTTCTCTGCACTCCCTTGCATCCAGGATTGATTGACAGAGCAAAGCTCTGTCCGTGGGGCAAGGCAGGCCAGGACCCATGGTTCATCTGCCCTTGGACCCTGCAAGCAGTGCTGCTTTTCTGTCTAATTAAAGGAATGAGCGGAGCTGAGCTGTGCCGTTGCCCTCCCAGGATGGTGTGGAGGGTGCTGGAGCTCACACCTCACCCTACCGCTGCGGCGCCACCACGAATCATGGCCCTGAAACACACAGGGTTGGTGCCTCAGCTCCAAGACAGTGGAGGGAGTCCAAGCTGACACTTAAGAGCAGCAAGCTTGGACCTCCTTCACCAGAGTGAATGCCACTCAGATGAGGCCAAATGCTGCTCTGTGTGTAAGGAGATTTTGCTGACAGCCATGGAAGTGTTCTGCTCTAGACAATGGACATGGCTCCAGGGAGACCTCAGAGCAGCCTTCCAGTACCTGAAGGGCTCCAGGAGAGCTGGGGAGGGACTTTGGACAAGGGCTGGGAGTGATAGGATGAGAGACACTGGCTTTGAGCTGGGAGAGGAGAAACTGAGACTGCAGATGAGGAAGAAATTGTTGGCAGTGAGGGTGGGGAGACTCTGGCACAGGCTGCCCAGGGAGGCTGTGGCTGCCTCCTGCCTAGAGATGTCGAAGGCCAGGCTGGATGAGGCCCTGAGCAGCCTGTGCTGGTGGGAGGTGTCCCTGCCCATGGCAAGGGATTGGAACTGGATGATGTTTAAGGTCCCTTCCAACCCAACCCATTCTATGAACCTAGCAAAGCTGCTGGGCAACAGGTTCCAAGCCAACCAGGCAAGGTGGATGTGCCTAACTTGTGTCCTGGGCACCTCCTTGCTTCAGGAGGCTGGAAGCTTGTAGTGAGGCAGGATGGGTTCACAGAAAGGAAGCTCAACAGGGGCTAGGGAATGCAGAGAGCCTCATCTGTAGGCAGAAAGCTCCTGACCTGCAAAGCGATGGAGAATGGAGATACATTTTGAGCCTTCCCCAAGATCCCACCTCTTGAAACCAGGAAGGCAGGACAGTGAGTCTGTCACTCTGACCCCACAGAGCCGTTTTAGCTGCCTGATTCTTTAGGAGTGCAGTTGAAAGCATCATTTCCAGTTTCCACCTTAGGAGAGGCTGATGTGGAGCTTTGGACACCTACTGATTTGCATGATCTGAGCACTGAAACCCTTGGCTTGCTGCAGCACCTCTCACCCTGAATATAAGCTGACAGAGTCAGGGCAGACAGGGTGCTCCCTGCAGGTGCCTGTTTCTCTCCATCCAATGCAGAGGAAGCCTGGAGAGCTGATGTAGGCCAAGCTTTTAGATGTCCCTCAGGGCAGGAATAAATGGATATGTGGCATCTGCCACCTGTGGGTTAGTAGCTGGTTACAAATAGCACCATGGCCACCAGGGATGGAGGTGTCTAAAGAGGTTTCAAAGCAAGACTGTCAAAGCCTAATCCATTGGTGAGCCTCCTTAGTCATGGGAGAGGTATGGGAGAGGAAAACCCCTGCATAACCTTTCCTTTTCCCACACAGCAGCAGCCCAGCCTTGCAATGTGCCCTGGGGGCCAAGAAGGCCAAGGGGGTCCTGGGGGGCATTCAGAGGAGTGTGTCCAGCAGAGCCAGGGAGGTTCTTCCCCCTCTGCTCTGCCCTGCTGAGACCTCACCTGCAATATTGCATCCAGCTCTGGGCTCCCCAGCTCAGGAGGGACAGGGATCTGCTGCAGAGAGTCCAAGGGAGGGCTGCAAGGATGCTGAAGGGACTGCAGCAGTGCCTGGGGAGGAGAGGCTGAGAGCCCTGGGGCTGCTTAGTCTGGAGAGGAGAAGGCTGAGAGGGATCTGATCAATGTCTCTCAATAGCTGAGGGCTGGGGGTCAGGAGGGAGGGGCCAGGGACAGGCTCTGCTCAGTTGCACCCTGGGATAGGCCAAGGGGCAATGGATGGAAACTGCAGCACAGGAGGCTCCAGCTCAACATGAGGAGGAACTTCTTTGCTGTGAGGGTGCCAGAGGCCTGGAGCAGGCTGCCCAGAGAGGTTGTGGAGTCTCCTTGTGTGGAGCCTTTGCAGCCCTGTCTGGATGTGTTCTGTGTGCCCTGTGCTGGATTCTCTGCTCCTGCTCTGGCAGGGGCTTGGACTGGAAGTTCTCTGGGGGTCCCTTCCAACCCCTCACATCCTGAGAGCTGTGATCCTTCCATCAGTTCAGTTCTGGGGAGAACCAGGGAGTTTTGTTGAGGTGGGACAGGAAGGTTTGACGAGGTTTTGGACATTGCCCTGATCAGTGTAGGCACCTTCCAGCAGTGCAACACAATCAGTATGTTCTCTGTATTGTCTCTCTTGCTGCAAGAGCTGCTCAGGCAGTGCAAGGCTCCTGGCAGTGCAGGGAAATGCCGATTCCTGCACGCCCAGGATGCTCTGCAGTAGGGAAAGCTGCCTGGGAAAAGCAGTCTGGCTGCACACAGCAGGAGGTGAGATTTGGGGTGCACTGAGATCTGCAGCTCCACTGCACCCTAAGCTGTCCCCAGCACTTTGGAGGCAGTTCTGAAACCCTGAGCCCAAACCCTTGTTTGATCAGACACACCAAAACCAGCAGGTGTCTGCATGGCAGGGGGTGGGCACACAGTGCTGGGCAACACTCATGAGAAAGGCACAGCAAGATGCCCTGAGCTGGCACCAGGGAAGCTTCATTGGGGTCCTTCATTAGTCCAGATCTCCTCTCCAGCTTCAGGGAAACAGATTTACATCCTGGTGAAGACATGAGGACATCTCTTCCTAGCACCTAAAAGACATTGCTTCTGATGAGACATCCTTGAGGTGTTCAGGCACAACAGTGTCACAGAATGGGTTGGGTTGGAAGGGACCTGAAACATCATCCAGTTCCACCCCTGCCATGGGCAGGGACACCTCCCACCAGCACAGGCTGCTCAGGGCCTCATCCAGCCTGGCCTTCAACACCTCCAGGCAGGAGGCAGCCACAGCCTCCCTGGGCAGCCTGTGCCAGAGTCTCCCCACCCTCACTGCCAACAATTTCTTCCTCATCTCCAGTCTTAGCCTCTCCTCTCCCAGCTCAAAGCCAGTGTCTCTCATTCTGTCACTCCCAGCCCTGGTCCAAAGTCCCTCCCCAGCTCTCCTGGAGCCCTTCAGGTACTGGAAGGCTGCTCTGAGGTCTCCCTGGAGCCTTCCCTTCTCCAGGCTGAACAGCCCCAACTCTCCCAGCCTGGCCCCACAGGGGAGGTTCTGCAGCCTCTGCTCATCTCTGTGGCCTCCTCTGGCTCCTCTCCAGCAGCTCCAGGTCCTTCTTGTGCTGGGGGCCCCAGAGCTGGAGGCAGTGCTGCAGGTGGGCTCTGAGCAGAGCAGAAGGGCAGAATCCCCTCCCTGTGCTGCTGCTCTCCCTGCTCTGGCTGCAGCTCAGCACTCAGCTGGCTCTGGGCTGCCAGGGACCAGTGCTGGCTCCTGGGGAGTTTGTCACCACCTGACACCCCCAAGGCCTTCTCCTGCAGCCTGCTCTGGAGCCACTCCTTGACAGTAAGAGCTGTCCTACTTTGGAGGAGAAAACACAACTGTCTTGTGCTGGCATTTGCAGCTTATTCTTGGCAGCATGGCAGGGAAGCAGACCTGACAAGAACCCAAAGAGGCCCTTCAGAGAAGCAGGGAGTGCAGTTCTCAGGGTTGAACAAGGGTTTGTTCTTATTGCCCCTGTCCCTGGCAGGGGGAGGCTCCAGCAAGGAGCATGTCAAGGTTGTTATCAGAGCTCTGAGTGCTCTCTCTTCCCAGCAGCTGCCTGGTCATTCCCTACCCTGCAAGGTGACAATCCAAAGAAACAAATGTGGCCCAGAAAGTGTTGCTGGCCTTGTTTTATTGCAAGGGGTCAAGGGACATCATGGGAAGTGATTTGCTGAAGGTCACACAGTGCTACAGCAGAGTTAGGTATCCAAATCCATACTTCCCAAAGCCTCCACCACTAAAGCAGCCCTGCTGAGCCAGCCTGGAACACTGTGGCATGGCTCCAGACTCATCCTTCCTTGGTGCTGTCACAGGAAAGCACAAGGATCACATTTCTTGCCCAAATCTTGCTTGACACAGCAGCATAGGTCCTGCTAGGGCAATATTGCTCCTGCCTAGGGGCTGGAGCAACATTTCATCTTCCTCCCTCCACACCCCATGTCACCTGCATCTCACTTTGGGTCTCTCCCAAGGGATTTTCATGGAATGTAAGACCTGTTCTTAAGCACAGGACAACTGGAAATGTGCTAAACCTGCCAGAACCAATACCAGCAGTGGGGAGCTGCTTGAGGCACTCCAGGTCTGCTCAGGTTTTAC